>JAPDEI010000084.1:0-103364 GCA_027569055.1 Aspergillus baeticus
ACACTTTTCTTGACACTTTTCTTGACACTTTTCTTGACACTTTTCTTGACACTTTTCTTGACACTTTTCTTGACACTTTTCTTGACACTTTTCTTGACACTTTTCTTGACACTTTTCTTGACACTTTTCTTGACACTTTCCTTGACACTTCCTTGACACTCTCCTACTGGACAACTGAGCTTTTTTTCTGTATTGCGTGATAGAATTCCAGCTATTGATCTCCACCTTATAACTTGGCAATGCCCAATTTTTCTATGCTTTTTTTCTGGGAGGGGAACTCAATAATTATGGGTAAAGGGCTTCTCTATTTAAACCTTTGAGATTCCTTTACCTTTTTAATTACACTTCTTTTGTCTCTCCTATGCTACAAACAAATACACCATTATCCCTATAATTGCTTCTTTGCTTTGATATCACTGTATTATTCAATCAACACTTAGTTGATTCATGGCTCTACTCAACATCATCATTCGTGCCTTACCCCAGTGGGTTAAACTGGTATTTTCGTCAGTCAACATCTCCTCAAGACGCTTTCGCCCTGCAACAGATACCTCTACACGGCGGTGGAATATGTGCGAAGCACAGAATTGCAAGCGACGGACCCTCTCATATCAAGACTACACTGTGGGTTGGATATGTGCTCTTGATATCGAATTGGCTGTTGCTAGAGCCACACTTGATGAAATACACGCCGTTTTGCCATATCAGAAGCTCGACACCAACACCTATATCCTCGGCCGTATTGGCTCTCATAATGTTGTCATTGCATGTCTTCCAACCGGCACATATGGTGCCACCGCTGCAGCAACAGTAGTTACTTGGATGCTATCCTCTTTTTGGTCAATCCGCTTTGTTTTCATGGTTGGCATTGGTGGGGGAGTTCCGAGTCATCGAGATATCCGGTTAGGGGATGTGGTGGTCAGCAAGCCCTCAAAATACTCCTCTGGAGTGTTACAGTGTGACGCCAATCTCCAATACACTGGTTTACTGAGTAAACCACCCGTTACGCTGTTGACTGCGCTCTCAAAGCTTCGAGCAGAGCATATTATGTATGGCAGTCGGATTTCTGAATTCTTAGGGCAGATGTTGGATAAGTACCCCTTAATGAGAGAGTATATCTCTCCAGGGGAGCCGGATAGGCTTTTCCGTGTAGATTACGAGCACTTGGGACGACTAGGCTCGTGTAATAGCTGCGACGAACTATATCTCGTCAACCGACCGCAAAGAACTGTCAACAGTCCTCGAATCCATTATGGCACTATCGCGTCTAGTACCCAAGTCCTGAGGAATGCCATCGCCAGAGATAATCCAGCCCAGAGAGATGAGATCTGCTGCATTGAGATGGAAGCGGCTGGGGTGATAGATCAAGTTCCTTGTCTTGTAGTCCGTGGGATTTCAGACTATGCCGACACGCACAAGAACGACCATTGGCAGGGATTTGCAGCTGCCACAGCCGCCTCATATGTGAAAGAGCTACTCTTGGTGATTTCCTAGGAAGAGATAGAGATTACATGATTGTCTATAACTTGAGTCAGAGATTATTGATGTTGTAAAGCGAGGACGTGTGGATTTCCTGATATGGTTAGTATTACCGCTTCGGGATAGCCGCCGAATACCACGTATTGTCACCACTGCCAATCTTCATGCAATTCGCGGGAGAACTCGCGATGGATGAAGACACGCGGACGTTGATTGCACAAGGACTGGGCTCGTAAAGCAGACCAGAAGTTGCATTAGGTATATTGCGTGGTCTGAAGACCTGTAGGACCGCACAATGTAGTTAAACGACCATCGGGGTCTTGGACGTGGACGCGAGCTGGTGGTCGTACGACCAGTATCTTTTGACTGTGGCGGTCTGGAGCGCGGAGCCTGGCGTGCCTGATCATCGCGGTCATGAGTATCAGGATAGTATCAGGATGTTACCACCCACGTTGTCTGTGCTAGTTTATCGACCTTCTGGGTGTTCGTACCGAAAGCCTAAGCCTAATCTTGACCTAAACCCCTAGTCGAATCTCCAGCAAAGCTTAGACTAAATCAGATGTGTGGCTTGCGACTCTGTCTAGCTGGGTTTGGCCACGAAGGAGGCCAATCTCAGTATGTAATTAGTAGGGAGAGTTAAAATACTGAAGCTTACTGGGGTTGAGCGCGAGTAAGATATCAGCCAAAGAGGTGATTGAAGGATGCTCAGTAACTAAGTGTAAAATAAATAACTAACGAGTTAATTAGCTCACATAACCCGTGTTTGTCACCCTGACACGCTTAGAAGACCGTGCCATATTTAATTAATCAGTTTTCTCCCCTTCTCCCTCCATCCTCGTACTCGTTGCCGCGATCTCAGTCCGCTGTTTTCTTTCAGTGGCGAAACCACGATGGGTCCCTTATTATTCCCACATTCACTGTGCCGAATTCCTAATTTTGAAATAATGCCACATCAATCGACATCCACCCATCATCAAGGGTGCTTTGGGGGTTTTCTTCTTTCTTCCCAATTTTCTAATGCCAACCTCGCCATCCTTGGTAGATATAGACGTGCAAGTGAGCCCTTTGCCCCGCAAGTCTTGATGCAGGACAACAGACTCAAGCCTCTGCCTCCGCTCCCATGGCCCGATGAGTGACTCCTCCAGTATTTGAAGCCATCTGAGCCAGGAGGCCTTGTCGGTCTCGACACCACTAGTAGCCCGACATTTATTCTTCAGAATCTCGAAGTTATGAGTGTCTAGGTTGTGCTTTCCCATGAACGTATCAATATCCTCTCCTAGCCTCGGTCCATGGAGATGCCTAACCTGATACACGTCCCCAGAGAGAACCCAGATATCTTCCGATTCGCCTGAATGATCACGCCTCCCAACACTCAATTCTAGGCGAGTGATGGTTGCTGTCTTGACCAGGAAGTTCTTTGAGTCCACTTGTTGCGTATATCCTTGTACATAACGATGGGAACTTCCGGTGGCATCGACTGCCTTCACAAGAGACCGCCTCAGCCACATTAGGGTCAACACATGCGTATGAGAAGGCGAGGGTCGATATAACTGCCTGTTGCTGCAAAGTCCAAATGAAAGCTCCTTCACACGTTGCTGCCATGACTCAATTGTCTCCGTGCGCCGAAATTCCAAGATGTCGTCTTGGGATTGAAAATGGCCGTTAATGTCACCCATATATAAATTGTGAGGTAGGCAAACTTCCGCATCCAGACCGCTAGTTTGAAGGAGTGCTCTGAGGGCGTTTATGGCGTCAGCCCAGGTTGAAAATATGAAACTCAAAAAATTCTCATGGCCTTCTTTGTGAGCGTTAAAGAGGCAACGAAGAATTTCTGACATAGGATGCATCTCCGGGAGATAAACCCGTGATAATTTTATGAAATGGGCCAGAAGCATTTTGGATAGCTTTGAAGGAAGGCCACTTGTCAACAGTGCCCAGAGTCCAAAGATCCACGAAAGGGATTGTTCGTCCCTTCGAACAGATTTTGATAAACCTTCAATATGGAACTCGACAAAGATGAAAGCCGCCCGTACATAACTTCCACCTCTCGAGAAACGACTCTGTTGAAACAGCTTCAGGCCATGTTGGAGTAAGAGAGATACAATGTCAATGCTGTTTAGGCTGCGTATCTGCGCTGAGTGGAATATGTCTGGCATCGGGCTGGCCACCTCCGCCCTGTTGCTGATCCAGTATGTATAACCTCGATGGATACTGCGAAGAATTGTCTCTTTGAATCCAAGGCCACCGGGGGCCGATACTAGATTCGAAGCCACACTAAGTGGGGACGGCGTTCGAGCATAGATATGGCTAGCCATTCGAGTCATATCATCACTCTCTACTCCTTCGAATGCTCGAGTGTCCAATCTCTTTCTCCTTAAGTAACTGTAAAGTTTTTGCATATTGACCTGTTTCCCGGATCGGAAAAAGGTTGATGGTTTACCGGCGGAATCACGAATTTGCTTGAGGCTCAGCATTGTAATGACGTCCTGCTTCCGATTTCTTTTATATAACGCCCATTTCGATAAATGGGCTTTGCACATGTTCTTTCTGAAGCCTCATTAGCCGCTACTCCACCTTCTAGGCAAATGTTTGATTAGATGGATGAACTTACGATGGCCTAAACCCTTCCTCTTCCTGCATTTGACGCATAACTTCTGAAAGTTCCCTGTCCTCTTCAAGATAGATTTGTCTGATTCGGGGCTTATGGATATCCCATATGTCTTCAGAATAAGAGTGTACTTGCTGGCTTGTCGTTGTAACAGGGAGGACTGCGGGAGCTCCTGTGGGGCCAGGCTCAGACTGTTGAGCCGCATCATCTCCAAAATTGCCGAGAGTCCCGAAGTGTGATTGAGAAAGAGAGCTGATTATCGTATGGTTGTTGACACTGTTAGGAGTTTGAATGTTGGGGAGCAGAGAATCAGATGCTGACAGTGGTCCAGAACGGACCCGGAAATCTTCAACAATGTCAAATGCATTTTCGATGGCCTGATTTGTATCTAAATCGTTGTGAGGTAATTGGAGATGTAGCATAGATGTTTCTGCCTGGATATAATCGTCTTCTAATGGAATAATCTGTCTAGTGGGCATCATGTCGTCTTCAAGGTCTCCAGCTAAAACGAAGTCTTGAATTTGGGGCCAAAAGATGTGAAAACAATGTTAGATTGCCGCGCACCGAAATAGGATCTCGAGATTGAAGTAAAGTAGGGATTGAAAGGCATCAAGGAGTCCTTCAGGACAGTCAATTATAGTTATAACTCATACTAAATAACTTCAGACGCACTGCGCCAGAGGAGCCGCCAACTTTTGTCGCTGTACACTAACTTTTGATTGCTGCAATTTACCAAAGTTTATTGCATATGCATCTGCAACCCGCTTATTCGGGAAATGATGGATGCACTGTCGCCGAATGACTGGGTAGCGGTTGAATTTACACCGCCATATTTAAAACATTTTGCCGTTACATATGATCTTTCACGTCTTGCTGGACATTCAGCAAAAGGAGAGAAGTCGTGCGGCCGAGTTGTTCACTAATATTCATTATCCAAGAAAAATCAATACAATGCTTGGCAGGTGCAGAATCGTGGTGCCTTACAGGTGGAAAGGCGGTTGTTTCTCGCTTCAACAGTGGTCATTTTTAGCGTCACTTTCACAGATCCTCACATTCTAGGTAACAAACCCATAGAGAACGCGCCTCTGTTACAATACACAAGCAAAAATAGAGTTGCTTGGGGCTAACCTAAATTACCAGTAGCGCTACCACATTTAAATAGTACGTCGGCAACTGATCCATGAATAAAGAAACGTTCGGTTGTAAAAAAAAACTATGGTATGGCTGCCATGTTGATTCTGCAAAAAAAAAAAAAAAATTTATCTATGCGCGCTTTGTATGCAGGCGAGAAAGAGGCAAGGAATGATTTGGACGCCATCGCGAGTGATTTTCCTAGCAAATTGGCAACTTTTGGATCAGATGTCTTCAGCAAGGGAAAGATGGTCATGCATGTAGCTAGGTATAATCCAGTTACCAATAGCGCGGTTAACGTCTGCACCTGCGGCGATTGGCAGTGGAACGCATGCCTCTCCTGGCCCAGTCTGCAATGTTCGGTTGGAGAGGATTCACCCCGTACTTGGGAGTGGCGGTAGTGGAAGGTCATGGTTCAAGCAGAACTCCCACCACTAGAGGGGTACATAGGGCACATGATAGAAGTTGTTCAAACTATGCGTCTGTGAGCATTCATCGCGGCGCGAAAGACTGCACGTATAAATGCGGTCCCCGAAGGACTCATTTGGTGAAACAACTACCCGTACCAGTATATGCGGGAGAATCAAAAGCTCAAGGACCAAGTAGCGGAATAGTGAAAGGGGGGTTATCACCAGGGAGGTGATTGTGTAGGATTACCGAGTTACCACGTGTCGAGTCGTGTTTAGGGGATGCTTATACATATATGCCTATACCTACTTATTTTTATGTCAGAACAAATAAGCCTCCGATCCGCCAATGCGACGTGTCCATAGTATACTTTTCGAGTCCGGATCTCGAGAGAATGGGGCTTAAGGGGGTTCTTTATAGATGGCAGCGAATAACAAGGACATTGCCGCTAGATCGGGAGTAATAAAATCAATCAACAGTAATAGAGGCTTTAGCAAAGGTAACCGACAGAATGACTTTCGTACATGTCTCTAACTAGAAGATCACCCACAGTTAGCATATACTGGAAGGTTACCAATTCCCAGCCAAATTCTAGGCTACCACAATCTATATACTCTCAAAATACAATATAACCGCTCAACAACACGAAGGCACCTCCACCCTCGCTGACTTGACAGCCACCCCATTCCCATTCGCATTCTTAACCGGCACACTCTCCGACACTTCAAGCCCTCCCTCCTCCTCCTCCTCCTTCTTCCGAATCCTCCTCTCAGCTATCGTAACCGCCACATCAAACGCATTTTGCACACTCGTAACCCCCGCCAGATTCTTGCCCACAATATCAAACGCCGTCCCATGCGCCGGCGTCGCAACGGGGATCGGCAACCCACCTTGCACCGTAACCCCTCCATCGAACGAGAGCAGCTTCATCGCGATCTGGCCCTGGTCGTGATACATGGTGACGATCCCGTCGAAGTGCTGCCGCTTCAGGAAGATTGTGTCGCATGGAAACGGGCCCTGCACATCAATTCCCTTTTCCACGGCCGCTGCTACGGCGGGCCGGATGTGGTCGATTTCCTGGCGGCCGAAGGCGCCGTTTTCGCCGTTGTGGGGGTTCAGTGCGCAGACGCCGAGGCGGGGGGATTCGATGCCTGATTCCCATCTATCGGTTGTTAGCTTACTATGAGGTTTCACAGGGGTGGTTGGGGGTATAGAAGCATACCGTAAGCGGTGCAATAACTCGATAGCCTTTAGCGTCGATTCCTTTGTGATTCTCTGTGCAACCTCCTCAATTCCGATATGGCTCGTGACTCTCGCCGTCCAGAGCGGACCCGCGATATTGATCTCGCTCGTGACACCCTTGAAATCAAGCTGGTTCGCGAACCACCGCAGCTCGTCCTCCTCCGTCATCCCCGCAAGTTTCAGCGAGCTCTTATTCAGCGGCGCAAAGACGATCGCATCGATCTCGCCAGCCTGCACGAGCTTTAGCGCTCTCTTCAATTGATGGATAGCACGCGCACCACTAGCCGTAGAGACATCCCCACTCGTTGTGGGAAACTGCGTAGCACTATTGTCGTCGAGGACTTGGATCCCGTGTGGTCCCGCCGAGTCGGTAGATACGGTAACATATACACCGCCAGCATCAACTATCGCAGACTGGAGCTCCGAGTTATCGGCGAGCACGAATATATCGGCTCTCTGGCGGTTCGCAGGGTTGCTGAGAAGCTTGGCGGTGATTTCGGGCCCGATGCCAGAAGGGTCGCCGAGCGTGACGGCGATGCGAGCCCGGCGGGGGAGCGGTCGCCCAGGGGTATCGATTGGTGCGACCATTGTGAATACTCTATTCCTCAGAGTGATGAGAGACCTCAGTTGGGGAAGGAAGAGATTGCCGATGTTATAGTCTTGGGCGGCAATCGTCTGGTGGTATCGGTGGAAGCACCGAGCTGCCCCACGCGGCGGTTTTGCCGATACGTTGGGGATATGCAGGGTCTGGCGCGGCGAAAGCGCCGACAGACTACTGGCGAGCTTCTTCCCCATGGGGTGATCTATGTCTCCAACAGGGGTTTCCACCCGCGACTCGATGTGTATATATATGGCCTCGGCGCAGCGGGTCGTCTCCAAGTTCCTCGTTTCCCCCATCTCATCTGCACGTCGCAAAATGTCCCACACCGGGGAAAAGCCCAGTCTTGATCAGCACGTCGAAAAGGTGCCAGGCGACCTCGCCGACGCCCAGCAGCTCGCAACGCAGTGGGTCGACGGCACCCCAGAGGAAAAGAGGCTGGTGCGCAAGCTTGACTGGCGCATTCTACCATGTACCTGGATATTGTACTTGCTCGGGTTTCTGGACCGTGCCAATGTTGGGTATGCTCGCTCTCCGCAATAGTTTCCGCTGTGTTCAATATATCCATATATACATCGTTGCTAATCATGGTTCATCAGTAACGCCAAAACGGGCGGGATGGAGGACGACTTCGGCCTCACCTCATCGCAGTACTCGATCATCGTGCTTGTCTTCTTCATCTCGTATCTCATCTTCGAGGTCCCCGCCAACATGATCCTAACCCGAGTCCGGCCCAGCGTGTTCCTCCCCGGGTTGGCGCTTGTCTGGGGCACGTTTGCGGCCCTGATGGGCGCGACACAGAACTGGTCGCAGCTCGCTGGAATGCGCTTCCTACTCGGGTTTGCAGAGGTGCGTTACCAACAAATCACATAAAATTGATAGGAGAAGCGTCTGACACTCACAGGCTGGGTTCGCCCCCGGGTGTGCCTTCTTCCTGTCTTCGTGGTACCGTCGGTATGAACTCGCAACGCGATATGCCCTGCTGTACACCTCTGTTCCACTCGCCGGGGCAACCTCCGGTCTCCTCGCAGGCGTGATCACCGACCACATGGATGATGTCGGCGGCCTCCCGGGATGGAGATGGTTATTTGTTCGTTAACCTTGCCCCCACAAATAATCTAGACCCGTTTCTAACGACCTCTGGTTAGATCCTCGAAGGCCTCGCCTCCATCATCGCCGCGGTGGTCATCTACTTCATGATGCCGGACTATCCCTCGACAAGCCGGCGCTTCCTCACCGAAGAAGAGAGCATCCTCGCCTGCAACCGGCTCGCCGTCGACGGGATTGTGCTCACCCAGGGCACAGGCGCGGAGCAGATCCCGCACTGGGAGGCGTTCAAGATGACATGCGTGGACTGGCGCGTGTGGGCGCAGTGCTTCCTTTTCGTGCTCGTGACGGGCTCGCAGACGATGCAGTATTTCATCCCAACGCTGGTCGAGAGTTTTGGGTGGACGGGGCCAAGCGGGCAGTGTATGTCTTCCTATTTATGTACCCATTTCCTTTTATATATATATAACTGACAAAGGAAGCAGACCACACAATCCCCGCATATATGGCAGCGCTCGTCTACGTCGTCGCCTGCTGCTACCTGGCGGACCGGTACAAGTGCAAATGGCAATTTGTCTGCGGACTCAGCGGACTCGGATGCGTGCTCTTCATCGCCGTCGCGACCGTGCAGAGCAACCGCATGGCGCAATACGTGCTGACGATATTCGCCTTCGGCACCATCTACGGCTGCTCGCCGCTCGTCAAGACCTGGGTCTCCGACGTGATCCCCCAACCCGCTGCAAAGCGCGCGATCGCGATTGCCTTGATCAACGGGATCGGCAACGCGTCGTCCATCTACTCGACCTGGCTGTGGCCGGATAAGGATGCGCCGAGGTATATTCCGGGATTTGCGACAACGACCAGCTGGTTGGGTGTGCTTTGTGTCTGTACGGCGGTTTTTGCGTACTTCTTTAATAAGTATCCGATTGAGAGGGCGGATCATGCGACGGTTATGGCGGATGAGTTGAGGGCGAGGAAGGAGGCTCAGGAGGGGGATCTGAAGGCGTAGGTGGGCTGTACGTGGGTATTGTATGCTCGTCGGAGGGTTGGAGGCGAGGGATCGATCTGCTTATGCGCAACTTGAAAGAGTGTTCACCTGTGATAGTCAGTAAACTTCAAGAGACAAGATACCAAAAACTTCACAATTAATATATATCATGTGGATCGTTTTGAGAGATCACACCCTTCCGTGTTGCAGGCATTCATTCAGATAGTGATTATTATTCGTGAGGTCATTACAATAACAGACATAACAGCTCCTAGATACTACGCTACAGAAATGGCAAATCAGAATCAATAATCTCAATACCAAACAGAAATCCGTCGTCAAAGCGCCAGTCCAAATCTCCTGTAAGATCAAATGGATCTTGCTGGCGCGTGTTGTCAACTTGCACTGCGTCAACCCCACCACTCTCTGGAAGATCCTGGTATATCTGGTCGGCCATCCCACTTAGTCTCGGAACTACCATTGTATCGGGTACATAAATTGTATCCTTGCCTCGCGGTAGTGAGTACATGAAGCTACCAGCATCTCGACCGGGTGAAAATCGCTGGAGAAGTTCCCCTAACCCTGTCACAACCTGTCTGACGACATGGCGTTGGCTGGCATTGTCTGCTGCCTGAGACAGTACCCGCACCAGGCGCTCAACGTTAGTCAACGCCGTTTTCGTGTGAAAGTTTAAACCATGCTATGCGAGATCCTTGGGTAAGTGGAGCGATCCTTCATTTCCAGGGTCAGATTTGCCGAATACGACCGCCATTTTGAGCAGGAAAGATGCACAAACAGCAATCATTGCGTGCATGAAGATGGGAAGCCCAATTAGAGCCTTCTGCAGTCCACTATCGTCCGCAATAAGCTTGGCAATGCTCATGGCGGTCATTATGGCGATGTTGGACGCTTCCTGTCTTTCCCAGTTCATGTCGAGACTCGGCGTCATATCCTGGGAAGAAGCTGAGATTCCTCGGAGCGCTACCGAGTTCAGCTGAAAGCGGGCCAAATGATAATACAGAGCATTTGCCGTCTGTGGGGCCGAGCCATCTCTCGCATGCTCGAGACGCCATTGATCCACGGAAATGTCAAACTCTTTCAACTTCTCAAAGTCTGGTCCACTCAGCTCAAGGTCAGGATCACAGCCGTGCATAAAGTACCCGCTTGCCAGTATCCGGAACAGCTTCACTTGGGCAACAACCCCCTGATCTCCCTTTGAGGACAACCCGCTTGTCAGGAGCTTCTCAGCGTTTCGGATAGCCGCGTCTTCATGCATAGGCGGGCGACCGTAGGCCAACGCGAATTGGTGGTCGCAAACGTAGAGCACGTACCAAAGCCGTACGCGCTCGTATGACTCCACGGATCCTCGGGCAAACTGCAGGGATGACTTGTGGAGGTTCATTTCAGTCGCTACTCGCACGGCTCGGCTGCAAAGTGCCCAACTTAAGCTTGTGAGATAGAAAGCTCCGATGCAAAGAGCACGTATCACATCCAAGTTCTGGCAGCGCAGCAAGCAGGACCCTCTCATCAATGATACGAATGCGCCATATGTGGCGTGTAAGGACTCCTCCCGATTAGGAATATGCAGAGCGGCAACAGTAAGCACCACGGCTACTAGCAACGACGAAGATTCCCTTGCCTCGCGGAGCGATTTGTGCGAACATAGGATGCCATCCCATAGGAGCGGGTTAATGTGGCGTCGGTAGTGGTCAAATAGGAACTCGGCTTCGGATATTGGAAGGACGCCTTGGCTGATAAAGTCGGGTCCGTTGACGTCGGCCGGGTCAACACGAATCAGCTGCGAATTGTTCGGATCAGTGAGGTTGTAGAGATTGTTCATGGGAAGCGGCACAAGGTTTGAATCATCCTGCCCGCGGAGCCCGACCGACGGGCCTTCAGGGGTAAAGTTGCCGCCGACTGACTCTGAGTGGACAGCGCTCAACGGCGACAGTGTCTGCATTGACTGCTCACAGTCCTGTTGCTCTGTAGTATTGGTGAGCCTCGGCAGATTATTGTGACGCAGGAGATACTCGATGGCGTCTTTCAGGCGGTCGATCTTGGCTGAAGCCTCTGCTTTCCATGCAGCATCTTCGTCCATAAACTTTCGTGCAAAATTGTGGGGCACGCATTGAAGGCCGCTGTTGACGCACTTGTTGCATGCACTCTGACCAGGCTGCACAAAGCATTTGATCTTATGTTTCTTGCACTCGGCGCCTCATCCAAGTCAGCATATGGCATCCATCTGGTTTCGGTGAAAGAAAGGTTCTTACACGCCCGTGTGAGCCGTGGCTTTGCATCATCACTGGTCCTTGGACGTTTGTTGCTGCTCATACTGTGCGGTCAAATTGTTGTCTCGCGCATCTCCGGCGGTATTCCCGACTTTATGCAGGCGAGTTGGAGATGGAAAGCTATCGGCAAAAGCGCCGACCGGCGTCGTCCCAAGGCCATTGCGGGGTCGGGCATTATCCGTTTTGCGGGGAAATTCTTGAAGGATTGAGGTTGAGCTTCGACTAGTAGTTTTTAACGAGTCAGACGAGTCAGAGAAGTGTTTTTTTAAAAGGTCAGCACTACGTACTGGTACTTGTTGCTTGAGTTGCGTCTTCTCCGTTCTCACCAAGAGCGGTCCTTCCCCACCGGTCGCTCCTTTTGCTCCACTCGACTCAGGAATAACCTTAGCTTTCGGCCAATTTGTTAGTACTGACATTTTCTAATAATAATGTGTTCCAGAAGTTATAGTTAAGCAATCTCGGCTTGCGAGGTTCAAGAGTCCTGGTGCCTAAAGCTTGCGAGAGGTAAGATCATCAGGCGGACAGGTTTCGTTCAGGCCTCTGAACATCCGGAGCATCCGTATGCATCACCGTCTTTCATAAATGCCAGTGTTCTTGCGAATGACCAACTTCTGGATTGGGGATAGCTTGCGAGTGTCTCGTCGAGTCGGACTCGGAGTCAGGGTTGGCGTCGGAGCAACAACCATCCGGCCGTTGAGAAATCTCCCAAAGCAGAAATCCTCCGAAACCACGTGGAAGTGAAACACACCCCCTGATGTCATCGCCCACACACCTTGCGACGCGGTCTGTCGTCAACAGGATGTGTTTTCAGAGGGGGAACTGCAAGGGAGGCATCCATCCTGTTCCGTGAGCAGGTCAACGGTTGTGGGAAGCGATCCTTCTGCTCAGCCCTGGAATTGCAGCGAGTCAAGGGGTTGAGGCCTGGCCCGCGATCGCAACCTCGGTTGTCTCGTATTCTCCGCCATCTGGACCCAGGAGACCGGCCAACCACTCACCTCTCGCTGATATTTGATCTTTTACGGACCATCCAATCCGAGGCCGGTGTGTGGATAGAGCAACTATGATTTAATTTACCTCGGACTAGTACGCCCTAAATCTTATTTTGTTCGCGCGTTGAGGCACGTCAATCCCCCTCACCAGGTTAACCCCCCTTCGTCCGTGGCGCTTGACCCATAAAGCTGCCCTGCCCCCCAGCTGAACCCGGCAAGTCCCCGACGTCTACCCTGCATCGCTATGGCTGTTTTTAACCCTCTCGAGACCGTTCGCGGTTCCATCGCGTTATACACAGGGGCAGTGGTCCTCCTGTTGTACTTCATCACCTCGATTCACCAAAAATGGAGCCGGTATCGGTTCGCCAAACAACATGGATGTGGTCCGATCCAGGCCCTGCCGAAATATGATCCGTTCCTCGCGCTCGACCGGCTCTACCTCAACATCAAGACCGCCAAAAAACGCAAGATCCTGGAAACAAACGTCTCGCGCTATGAGCAATATGGTAACACATTCGGTGCACATCGTATCACAACCCCGCTGATCCTCACGCGGGAGCCGGAAAACGTCAAGACTATTCTGTCCCTCAAGTTCAAAGACTATAGCATGGGCGACCGGCTCCAGGTCTTTGGCCCGCTGTTGGGACACGGTATCTTCACGAGCGATGGCGAGGACTGGGCTCGGTCTCGCCACATGATCCGGCCCAACTTCATCAAGGAGCAGGTCGCTCATCTCGAAATCTTCGAGGAGTTGATGGAGGACCTGTTTGCCTTGATCCCCACCGACGGCAGCACTGTTGACCTGCAGGATCTCTTCTTCGGCTTCACCATCGACTCAGCGACCGAGTTCCTCTTTGGCCATAACGTACACAGTCTGAAGAAGCGCGTATCTCAGGTGGTAGACAACGAACCCGACTTTTCAGAAGCGTTCAACTACTCCCTCGAGAACATCCTCACAAACTCTCGCTTCGGCCCTCTAATGTTCCTAAACCGTGACCCCAAGGCTGCGAAATCAAACCGCGTTTGCCACGAAATGGTGGAACAGTTCGTCGACAAGGCCATGAAAGTGCGTGAAAAGTACGACGAGGAGAAGGGCGTCGATGAGTCAGAGAGCAGAAGGTATCTGTTCCTCAATGGGCTGGCGCAGCAGACTAGTGACCGAACTCGCATCCGCGACGAACTTATGAATGTACTTTTGGCTGGCCGTGACACCACCGCCTCGCTTCTGAGCAACATGTTCTTTATGCTGGCTAGGCATCCAAAAGTCTGGGCTAAGCTGCAGGAAGAAATTGCGACATTGGATGGCCGCGCCCCAACGTACGAGGAACTGCGAAACCTGAAGTATCTCAAGTACTGTCTTAACGAAGGTGAATCCATTTCCCAAATATACCTTCTCTCGCGCGTTCGCAAAACTAACCTCGATAGCCCTCCGTCTCTTCCCCGTTGTCCCGCTCAACTCACGAACTGCCATCAAGGATACCGTCATCCCCGTCGGTGGCGGTCCAGACGGCCGGTCGCCCGTTTTCGTACCCAAGGGCACCGCTGTGGGTTACAGTACATGGGCAATGCACCGCCGCAAGGACTATTTCGGCGAGGACGCCGAAGACTTCCGGCCTGAGCGCTGGGAGAACCTGCGGCCCGGATGGGAATACCTTCCATTCAATGGCGGGCCCCGCATCTGTGTCGGGCAACAATATGCATTGACTGAAGCGGGCTATGTCACGACGCGCATTGCGCAGCGATACTCGGTGCTGGAAAGCCGCGACCCGGGCCCTTGGGAGGAGAAGCTGACACTGACCCTGTCCTCGTACAACGGGACTCAGGTCAGCCTCCGTCCTTAATTTGTACCATAGCATACTATACTATACCATATTTATGATTTACGAATGACTTGCCGCAGGCGTTAGTTTTGTTGTGTGTGTTTCGTTTTGTTGTCCGCCGGAGCTTAGCCTGCAATGTACAAGCAAAGCCGGCATTTATCCGCCACTACGATGCTTGATTGCATTCCCCACTGCCCCCATCCCCTGAAAAGTCTCCATTCTTCCTTGAAGATGCCAAGATTGCCAAGCGTCTCTGAAGGTAGAATTCCTCCGCTGCGGGGGCGGAGCTTGCAACAATTTCTCCGTTTATAGTGCAGCACTGTATTATTGTCTACGTGCAGTGCCTCGGCGGTCGGCCGGTTATTCCTTCATCAAATCGAAACAAGCATATATATATATCCGGCAAAATATAGGCTAAAAATGGAGATAAAAGCCCAGCTTTCCCCAAGTTTCTTATACAATTTCCGCCCCCTTCACCTCCAGCAACGACAGACGCAAGCGCAGACACAATGGGCGTCTCCTTCTTAGCTAAAGCTGCCTCGCTCGTCCTCGCCACGGCGGCGTCGACAGCCTCTGCTGCAGCAGCAGCAGCATCCGCGAAAGGGAACTACACCGAACACCTGTCGGAATCCTTCCTCAGCAAAGGCGTCACGCTCTCGCGCAACTACGCATACGCAGTACTCTACACAGGTATCGAGCTCGCCTACAACAAAACCTCGAACCCGGTGTACTACAACTACATCAAAACCCAGCTGGACGGAGTCCTCAACGACGACGGCTCCTTCGTCGTACCAATAACAAGCACCCTCTCGCTCGACGACATCCGCATCGGGCTCAACTTCCTCTGGCTGTGGTCAGTCACCGGCGAGGCCAAATACAAGAATGCAGCCGACTACCTGCGCGGTCAGCTCGACTACACGCCGCGTAACCCGGATGGCGGCTTCTAGCACCGCAGGCCCACGTACCCGGACCAGATGTGGCTGGATGGTATCTACATGGCGAGCAACTTCTACACGCAGTACACGGCGTGGTTCCAGCCTGGGAATGAGACCGCCTGGGATGATATCATCAACCAGTATGATTTGATCGAGGCGCATACGCGCGATAATAACACGGGCTTGTTGTTCCATGGGTATGATGCGAGCGGGGTCGCGGTTTGGGCTGGTGCGTTTTCTCTCTCTCTCTCTCTCCCTGTGTCTCTCTTCTATCTATCTATATTAACACATAGGAAAACAAGACCCCGTCACTGGCGCAGCCCCCCACATCTGGGACCGCGCGGTCGGCTGGTACTTCATGTCACTGATCGAAATGCTCGACTACTTCCCGAAGACGCACGCAGGGTACGCGCGGAACGTCAAGCGCTTCCAAACGCTGGCGGCCGCGGTGAAAAAGTCCCAGGACTCAGCCTCCGGCGGCTGGTGGCTCATCATGGACCCGCCGTACCCGAGCGACCCGCGCAACTACATCGAGAGCAGCGGGTCGGCGATGTTCACGTACGGACTACTGCGCGGGATCCGTAAGGGGCTTCTCACAGAAAAGGAGTATGGGAAGGTTGCGAGGAAGGGGTATGAGGCGCTCAAGCGGGATTTTGTGAGTACGAATACGAACGGGACGCTGAATTGGGAGGGGACTGTGCAGGTGGGCAGTTTGGGGAGTAATGGGACTTTTGAGGTGAGCTTTCTTTTTTCATCTTTTTTTTCTTTCTTCGTTATTGTTGTTCGTTCTTTTCGAATGTAAATGGACAGCTGCGCTGACGATTGGATAGTATTATATCTCGGTTCCGCTGGCGCAGAATGACTACAAGGGTGCTGGGCCGTTTATCTACGCTAGCTACGAGCTTGAGGGGTATTAGGGTCTATCGAGTTGGAGCAGATCTGGACTGCTAAACACTGGGGGGGCTATTATGGCCCAGTAAGGGGTCGGGAGTGTTGTTGATATGAGTAGTCGTGGGCGAGGCACAGTAATAGAATTGCTTTTTTTTCTCTCTAAGTAGCAATTCTGCTTCCAGCCGCAGAAGCAGTCAGTCTTCAAGCTGGAACAACCGAAGCTATTGCAGTCTTTATCCGGCACAACAATACTCTTGGTTCTATCCGTGCTCGCATTCTCATCGAGGGATACGGATTCAACTTCGCAGGGTAACAATCTATAGCTGAGCAAATCGCCAGCTGATAAGCCATAAAGACAAGCAGCTCAATATATCCCTCAAACAGAATTGTTTTCACTTCGTCTTCCACAGAAGAGCGAATAATTGCCGAAGCCTAATAGCATGTCGGTCAGCAAGAGTCATTGCATTGATGTTCTAGAACATACCCGTCCCACAGGCCCTCTCCGTTACGCTGAGCTCCGTCATCGTCAGCCTTGATCTCTTCTATATCGAAGCAGGTTTCCCACCCAGATAACTCCAAGCTCTTGCTTCTCGGCTTATTCCATTGTAATTTCTGGTTTCCCTTCGCCGCAGTCTCGTCGAGCTCCCTAGGTATCTCTCCTTCAAATCTCAGTTCCGTTATGCGACGGTACTGCTCGAGATGAGTTCCAATCCCCCATCAATTTCCCTCCGTAGGTCCTTTAACTTGAGCGCAGGAGGATCTTGTGTGCTTGGGAGACGGTCGCGAGTCCTGTAGTCGGGACCAAAGATTATCTCCCATGGTAAGTTGATATGTTGGTTCGAACCGTCATCGGGGGCAGGGTAGAGAGACACTACATAATAGTAGGTTAGCGGTAGTAAATGGGGGTGTGCCCAGACTATTTACTCCTCTCGGCCCGACCTGTACCTTTTTCAGCGGTTCCGCCTTTACCACGATCACTAGTCCAGTCTCCCCTCGGCTTCCTTCAAGCAGAAGTTCAGCGTCGAGAAGAAGCTTGTTATACGACTTTGTATACCCGACCACAAGGGCGATTGTCGGCCACTTCGTATCGCGTAAACGGACCCGGCCATCGGGGGTATAAGTTCTAAAAGGTCAGCTCGTGGGATGCAGAATCAGCAATTATATTAACTTACATGTGTGTATATGGGACGGGAAACCGCTCCTACAATAGAGCAGTGTCAACAAAATTGAACCAATCTAGATCATGATTACTTTGTTTGATTCTGTCCACCCAGTCGGCCATCCAAGTACTACTAGCGAAGTGGATGGGCGACGTTTTGACAACATGCAAAGCGTTGGTCATTGAGTTGTGCGTGTATCTAGTTCAGATATTAGGAGGTGGACACTCTTGGACAAATACTCTTACCTGTTCGCACGGCCATTTTCAATGTACCCGGCCTTGAGCTCTTGGACTTCCTTGCTGTTGAGAAAGTACGTAACCTCCCAGCCTATCTCGAGATCCCGCTGTAGCTTTAAGGAAAGGGACATATTGCAAAACTGGAATCAAAATTCGTAGAAAGATAACGTATTCAAAATGTGGCTGCTGCCTGGTGTTGTGTGGAAGAAGAAGGACCATGAAAGGTGACGAACAGAATATAAGGTGGCTTATGAGGCAAAGTGGCCAGAGGCCGATTCCGAAACCTTGAGTTTAGGAGGTACATAGTGATACTTAATTGGTAAGGTGCTTTCCATTAAAAGATAAGGTTGGGAAGCACCTTTCAGCCGGTATCTAGAGGTGTAGCAACCGTGGTTGGTATCAACATGACGCTATCTGGTCACCGGGTTGTCACCAAATCCAGAAGTAAGCATTGCCGAAAGCATATATATATATCGGCAACTTTCGAGACACGGGACAAACGCCGCAGCGTATATAAGCGATCGTAGGGTCATTGAGGGATAGTAACCAGCGCATTTTCCGGCAAGCACAAAATGGTACATCCGACCTCGTCGGTAACCCTTTCTCGAAAGACCATGAGGCTGCATCATGGGAGAGCTTTGCAACGTCGCGGTGAGCGATCCGTGCGAGAATCAAGGCAGAGAGGGTAGTTTGGTCGTAATCCTAGAGTTCGCCAAGCATGCAGCCGGTGTAGCCCGTATCTCGCAGACACAAAATCAAGAAACATCTGTGAGTAAGCCGTAGAAGATCGGGTTTCGATCTTCCAATAAACAGGCGCAGATTGTTACGATCCTCAGCTGCCGACTAGTAGTATCCTCTTTCCTCGATTTGAAGGCTTCCGGGACGATAAGACGGCTTCATCCAGGCGTTAAATGGGGATTGAACCCCCGCCAAATGGTTTTCGATTACCAAACCAGCGTATCATTCAGTAGTCCATCAAAACTGCGCAACACATTGGATCACCGCACGTAAACAGGGCTCTGCCGTGTCACCGCCATCCCTGAACAATCAAGCAAGGCTGCTAATCTGCAACGGTGGGTTCCTGGAAGCTTGGGGCATGACAGCGCCTCGTGGGTCCCCGTGAGCTGCTCTCAACGTATCAAAGGACAGGGTTAAGACCATCTCATCGAGATTGCCCGAATCGGTGATCGGTAGTTTTGAGGCTGCAGTAGCTTTTGAATAGCGAGGATCGTTAGCAGGGATTACCTGGCTTCCACGTGGGATCTGAATCATGTTGTACGACAGCTATCGTCCTGTTTTTTTTTCGCCCCTCATGAATGCACGGGCCAATTACAGGGTCCTGTCAAAGTGAGGCTTACAGTAATGATTGCTTTTTCGGCTCCAGGCTCCGTTTTCCGTTGCCTCGCCTCGATGGCCGGTTACGCAGACTCGATGCGGTTGGAAATTGGGATCGGAGGATTGTGAGAGGGGAACGGTAGCATTTGGGGCTTGAGTTGCTTCGATGATTGAATGGGTCGATGGTGCAAGAGAAACTTTGGGGGGCGAAAAGTAGGGAAGGTGCGTCGTTGCGGGCAAGTGGGCGAATGTAGGTCGTTTTTCGGTACCGGCGGTACTCGACAGTTGCACGCCTCCGACTAGCCGGTGACAGGCCTGCATAGCATCAGGCTATTGATCTTGGGTGCAACGGTGGAATCCATACAAAGGGTGCAGGAACATTGTGTGCTGATTGAGCGGAAACCCATGTCCTGCAATGGCGGTTACGTCGGAAAGGACATAACTCTGGGTTTAGTGCAGGCAATGATCTCACAACGGCGAATGGAGCGCGGAGTATATCCGATGTCTCCAAATAGTGAAGCTAGTGTGTTCCAAGTACCCTGTACCAAGCATGCATCTTCCCTTGGCTTGGAAGATGCGATACGTCAGATTAGGCCTCCGGTGGAGTGCGCCGAGAGGAACAGGTCGTTTATCCGCAGCGAACTTATGGTAACCAAGACAAGACATATTGGCAAAATGACCCCATTCTAGAAACGTAACAACTCTATTCTATAACCCGCAAGACAGGAGGAAAGCAAAATCTTGATATAAAGAATGAGGATATCATAAAACGAGTCAACGCTCAAGTGGCCCACCACACAAAGACCCAAAGACATTCCTAATGCACCAATAGACTCCAAAAAAATGTGTCCCATAGTCGGGTTGACTACTTTCGTGGTTGCTGCTGAGCTTGCCGTTTGGCGAGCTCTGCTTCGCGCGCCTCTTGCTCTAAGTTCACCACCCGTCAGAATGCTGCAGGATGAGATTTGACTGCGGAAGACTATACCTCTGGCCTTTTCGATCTGTCTAATTGTGCCCTGGTGAATCAACTCCCATTCGGCTTGATAGTGCGCAAGGCCGAGCGCCACAGACTTGCCGCCGGGCTTTGTGCCATCCTGGTTGCCCTTGTCCATGGTGTTTAGAGTTGTGATCGACGTTCTTGATTGGGTAGGTGGAGATAAGATGATATATCAATTCACAAAGCGAGTCTCAAGCTTTGGAAGAGGAGCCCCAACGAGAGGAAAGCTCGATGGTAGAGGGCGAAGGGAGTCGGCTGTCGAGAGCAGGGAAGGATTCTGTGATGAGCAGTCCCAGAAGGGGGGCGCGTACCTGGCTTATATATCAACGCACAGCCATACGGATGACTAGGATAGGTCGGTCAGAGTCAAGAAATAACAAAAGAAAAAGAGGTGTACGGAAGCCTGTCCGACGTCCCGTACCGCGGAGGACGCGTCCCTTCTGATCGGTACCAACCCAACCACACGGCTGGTATAGAGTGATGATGGCGTAAAGCTCCAACGGGGAAGGCCTCCCGCTTAACTAGTATGCGCCAGGGAGATAAATTGACATTCGAAACATCTCCGTTCATCGGCGGTCCACGCTATTGGTCAAGAGGACCCTAGGACAGACCTTCAAAGGCGCAGGCAGGAAACCTGATGCTACGACAGGGGACACGTTGTCCCAGTTCGGTTGCTTCAGAGCCCTGTGACAGCCTGCCGGAATCAAGGGTGTGAGTGTTATTGGCGTTTGCAACTCTCCGACTCTGGCCGTCACTGCAAATCCGGAGTTGATAGCGCAGGTCGGGGGGTATAGGAGAAATTGGGCAGCGACGACCAGGTTAGGCTTGGGCAAGATAGCGGACGCAATTGGAGACTGAATCATGGATTACAAGTGGGGAGAGGATCACAGGGGAACGCAGATGGCTTACCTGCTTCCTACCGCTACTTTCCCGCCGTGTTGGGACTCTGACTCCTCTTTGCTTTTCCCCCATCGCTGTGTTACCCTCGTTGCGCGACCCTTCCACCAGTCACGGATTGTGATTTCTCCATCCGATCTCATTTCCATCCCAGTAGGTTCCTTCACAGTCGGAGACCGCCCGAGTGACGACACGCCTCCAGACTGGTGATCTTCGTTGGTTACCCCCACTTTGCAGCAAACAAAACCTGTCAAGGAGACATACACATCCCGCACCTGAAGATGACCCCATGATCAGAAAAACAAGCGTGCTACCAGCAACAAACAACTATTGGCCGACCAAGAACACCGATGGATCGCAGGGGACAGCGGAACAGGCTTCCGAACATTAGCCGACTCCAAAGCAGATCCAAAGAATTCTCCTCCATATCGTGAGATCACCGGCGATCAACGAACGTCGGGCAGATTCTCAGAAAAAAAAAAAAAAAAAAAAAAACAAGGATCCAACGGCGGCAGATTCGGCATATGTATCGCAAGTCGTTGCCGTTCTCTGATTCTGGTTCGAGATTTTGGCGACAACGCAAGTCGACGATCTCGTGTCACCGGCGACCCATTCTAGTGGCACTCTGGAATCCCAGCGCCTTAGTATCGACATTGCATCTCGTCGGAAATCTACAGAGTACATGCTTGAGCGACGGGACACAATGACATCAGTCCGCCTTAGTGTCCAATCGGGGAGCTCCCGCGCCGCAAGAGCTCCGCTGTAGCCTGTGAGAGAACACTGGGCTACCGCCAGTTTTGGAACGGGGAGAAACGGAGTGTTCAAGCAATGTCCCACTACGTACACCTTTAATAGCGCCACAATCTCCTCTCACAAAGAGTGACCGAGTCTTCCTCACATACGCTCTCCACTACTGTGGGTATACAGTAATATTCTCGATCATTCTAATCGATCGCGCATTGTCGGGGCTCATTTTCCCAGGCGGCTGGCGTTGCCCCTCACCTGACGACTTGTGGATCGAGAATACATAAATCCGCGGGGACGATTCGTGTACATACATTGTATGTACTGAATGTATGGAATTGACAAGAAACTGATAGACAACTAGTCGCCCAACTCCCAACTCAAGTTCGCTCCCCCATCACGCAGTGCCGCCATATGCACAACATGGTATGACTGCTTCTTATTTATTCAAAGAGGTGTGTGTCACAGCATATAAGCGGCCCAACCGAACAGCACACTCAGACTTGGTACTTTTGGCCCTACCCCACTCGCTTCGGTTGTTGGGATTCCGCCCGGCGGTTGGCAGGATCAGATTCGCATTTTCCGTTGGGATCGCAGTTGAGAACAGTCTTGGATGACGAATCTCGTCCTAGGACGAACGGGGATCGGCAATGCAGGGGTCTCGGAAATCTCCTCCCCACCTCAGAATTGGCTGTGCAGTTGCCCATACTTCACGCTGCATCAGCCAGATCTCCCCAGAAACAAGGAGATCCTTGTTCAACGGTGAAGAAAAATTATTCCTCCCGTGGCCTTACCTTCCGTAAGCAGGCAACAGTCAATGCCTCCGCTAAGATGAGTCATGAGGCTGAAACACGGCGCCCTTTTTCTCGGTCGGGCTGACAAGAACGGCGACGGTTTTCAGCCTATTCCCTTGCCCTGGTAACCTGTCAGATGCTTTTTCGCGACCCCCAGTCGAAAAGTAAATCTTGCAGCGTCGGACCACCGGGGCGGTACAACACATTGGGCATTGAGATTTTGACAGCGGATTTTCTGCAGTTGACAGAAAATAAATCTTCTGATACAGTATAGGCCTTTCGGGGAATATTTGAGTTGACCGGATCATTGCAACAAAGAAACTCGGGCACGACTAGCGGAGACTACCCCGATCACTTGCATTGTGTCACTTGTCAGTGACCGCTCTCTGGACAGGGCAAAATACAGTATCGCTGCCTCTCAACATCAATACCGGTTTCGGTTGGAGAATGACCGTTTACCGTGGACCGACTGCCAGTTGAACCCAGAAGCGCTGACGAGGCGCTCCCGCCTCGAGCGGTTTACGCTCCTCGCCGCCTGGTGGCGTTATCCCAAGGTCACCCAGCAGGATGCGACAAGAGAAAAGCTCCCATTTTTGCGAAGCAATATCCTTGCGTTCGATAAAATCAGGGCAAAATCTAGACCTTCTCTTATGCATATCGATATCTCATTTGGCGAGCCCTTGCTCCAGGTGCTGGGGTGAATTTGTGGAAACGGGTCGTTCATTGCAAAAACCCTAGTTTCCAATCACCTGTCGCATCTTGCTCAACCGTTGAGCACTCAACCAGCAATGTCATCTATGCATATGGTTTAGTTCAACGTTCGCCGACACAGAGGTAGGTGACTGCAGATAGAGAAGAGAGCCGGGGCCATAGTGAGACCCCACGCAGCTCGTTGACCGCATTCTCCGTTGATGGTGGTACCGTATGCGTCGCCAAGGTGGGCCAAGGTCGACTGACTTTTTGAGGCGCTCTGTGGCATGGCAAGAGCATACATCCTTAGTACCGTAGTGGACGGCACTTCTTTTCTTCGTCGACGCTCCATACTATTCTCCTCAGTAAGCCTGCCCAAACGCAACGAAACCGCAGCCGACGACAACATAAGGGTGCAGACAAAAGCCAGCGCCGAAGCATACTGTATGTGAGCATCCTTACGGTTTTTCTATCAGACTGCCTTCAAATCTCCGCCGATCGGAAGATGTAGTCGCTTCCTCAGAGTGGGAGTTTCACTTTATACTGCTCGGGTCCTTTCGTCACCCCCGTAGCCCACCACCCCAATACAAGACTCATCGCTCGCCGATTCCGTGAGGCACACCCAGAAGCCGGGGACCACTCATTAGCCGTTGTATTGTACATGGATGAAGAAGACACATCGTAGTAGACGAAGAGTGCCCACAATCCTGCGTACAGAGCCCCGAACCAAGAAGAGTTGTAAGGATATTCCTTTCGAATTTGTGGTACATGAAGCCCCCCTGTAAAGTAATAAGCACGTACGACCACATGGATAGAGAATAGGGTTTCGCGTTTTGGCATGGCCGTACCCAAGCCACACTTATAGTAGGACGGTGGGTGACTGTTACATGCTTTCATATTCTTTTTTGTGTTTCTTTAGCTCGATTACACAGGCAGTGCTTCATGTTCCTACCAGAATGATGCTGGTGAGGGTCGAGGAAAGATTTATTATAAGCGCCATGTCGCCTGGAAAGATGCTTTCCTTCGATCTTTTCCCTCTATTATATATGGAATAAATGCTGAAGTCATATCTTTTTTGTACATAGCTCTCCTTTCTGTGTCATGCTGGATCATAATGCATTCTTTCGATTAGCATGTTTATCAGATCAACCAGATACCTGATTGGCAATATGTCTGGTAATGCGTCTTCTAGATGGTATAGCCTTGCTCAACAGTTTCTCTTGTCAATTAATATTGAGAAGACTTGAACAGTATAGTTTATATATGTGTGTTAGAGATAACGCTCCGTTCTCTACTGTTCAGTGGAGAAAGATACCTCGTTCCACGCAATCTATCTTCGCCAACTCTACCATTATTGGGAATCAAGTCTTTCTTCTCGTTATAGCTGTGTTTTTTTATCATGTAGACCCAAAATACCACTACTTTATTATGCCCTCCCGGACATATTACCAATAAGTGTCGATTAGCAAAACAGCTAGTAAACTCTTAAAGAATTCCATCGCGGAAGTGTAGAAACATGGCAGGTTCTGAGGTCTTGCGTAAATCAGGTTATCCGACATGGGTATGGCCGGATTGGAGGGAAACAACCAAAAGGAAAAAGGATGAAAAAAAGACATTATACTCCCTCACTAATGGACAGAAAGTAGACTCTGGTCTCTCGAGGACAGCCTCGCAAGCCAAAAGAAGAAGAAAAGGGCGCCCTACAAACTGAGGACCTTCTCATATCTGGACGAATTGCACGGCCGGCCTAGTTCCATGCCGCTGGAGAAGTGAGTGGCCAAGAGTACGTTGCTGTTAGATATGCTTACATGGGGGGCTGAGTCTTCCTTGCATTGCCATTCCCTGCACCCCCTTTACCGGGCAACAAGGCCTCAACATAAAGCTACCGTGTTGCTTGACTTATATACGAGGCCTGAATTGGAGACACAAAAAACCCTCCTGATGCACAGCCGGTGCCTGATTCGAAGCTTTATATCATACTATGCTATTATATGATAGGGGAAGCTGCGTGGCCTACTAGAAACATCACGGCCTTTTTAGAGGAAGTTACTATGTCAGAGCAGGTTCAACTGTTAGGGTTTATAAAGAAGTTCGTGACAGCGGACTAATAATGGGCCTTAGAATCTATATTCTTCAGAAAGTTCAATTTGCGCAACAATCTATCTCGACAGGGATCATTAGATCTTGGAATTGGTTCACATTAACTGTTATTATCCTGCTTTTTCCCGCCCTTTTTTTGTTTTTAGGACGAGGTCGACGCTCCAATTCCATGGACTTGTAGCAGCCTATACCCTCAAGAATATCCACAAATTGGTTCATCAAGGTCACGACTTTCACCCCCTGGGATGATAACGTCTGAGATTCCTACCGTCTCCATCCTCCGTATCGGCAAAGATCATAAGTCGAGCAGAAGGATCACTTATGCGAGCTTTACAGGCATGTCGCAACAGAACTGGCTTTTCAGATAGCACAGCGCGAATAAACACGGTTTTCCCCTAGAATTTGCCTAAACAGCTCCGTGGATCTTTCGTCTTCACATGGTTATTGAAATGATATCTCGGAAGCCCAAGCGGAAAAGAAGAGTCAGAATAATGACCATAAGCATACCCATAGTCACTTTGCCATATTTCAATGGTCCTTCCTTTAAGAAAGCCCAAGAGATTCTGTTTGGCCTTGTCCTGCCGTAGCTTGTAGCCCTTGCGCTGGCCGGCTGGCAGAGAATCTTGACACTTATTAAAATTTGCAACCCATAAAGCTTGCATTCTCAGGTCTGGGTGCGTGCGGAGGCTTGCGTAAGCATCACGGATGTTAATTGCCCACTGTCGATGAGCGGCATTCTGGCTGTGGAGAAGATCCGTGAATTCTGACTTGGTCATCTTGAATTCGTCCTAAGCTATAATGCCAGATAGAGCCCAGCTCCGCCATAATGGAAATGCTATGTTAAGCCCTCTTCCGGCCCAAGTCTTCTCTATATTCGCGGGTAGCCAGATATCCAGATCCGAGGCTTTTAATATTTAGAACACAGTGGCCATGAACATTTCCTGAAGATTCAGGAATAATTGCTCTGTAAGACTATGTGGGTGGGTTTTGAGCGCAGCCAGTACCACAAAAATTGATTCAAACCCATCAAGCTTTTCATGTTCCTCCCATATCTTTTAATGTAATGATGGATGGCTTGCTCTAAAAGCGGGATTGTTATGGTCTCGTACTCTTTCACGTAATACTATAGCCTGACCTACGTAAAGATAGAAATGCGAGTTCGAAACTAGTATGCGGCGATAAACCCCAGCGAGCTCCACATTCTCTGGTTGTCCCTGGATAGTCTTTAATCTGGAGCAAATCAGTTTCCCAATTGGTTTAAAATACGTGGTATATACTCAGGTAGTCCAATCAAGTCCTCAGCAAGCACCGACCTGGCTACCGTAGTTAGAGTTTCATAGACTCTCCCAAACGTCTTCAGGTCGACCCAAAGTCTCCTTGTAGCGTTCCCGTTGGCTCTTGCTATTGGATAATGCAGTAAGGATGTGTATAGCAATGCGTGTCAGGGGCGGATTCACAAGTTCGGTACCCAGGGGTGGCCCAAAGAGTTGGAGGGTTTGATCAGGGAAAAGTTCATCGGCTCGTAGACAGGGAACCCTACCTACCATCTTCAAGCTCTCGGATTTTATCAAGAACAGCCTGTATATAATTTTCTATTTCTTTATCCGCGGAAACCTGCTCCACCGCCTATTCTTGGTCCATCTCTTCATTCTCCGTCAGTTCCTCCTCTGTCAGTTCCTCCTACGTGGACTCAAATAGAGACTCTTTATCAAGATGTTCCAAAGGACACATGTACGGGCAAGTTCGGCATGTCAGCTGAATTCTTTCTGATAGTCCGGTAGCTCGGAAGGGTCAAAGTTGACTCTGGTGATGGCGAGAAGGTTTGAGCAGTTCAGGCAAACTAGTCATGGACGGGGAGAGGTCAGCATAAAGTATGAGAGCGTCATATAGGTGGCTATGGCAGGAAGGATGGTAGCGAGATAAGAAGCAGGCAATGTCTGTTAAAGAGGAGTGAGTGTGTATGTACTGTTCGTGTTACTGCGGAATAGCGCAATCTGCCACCAGCCCGCCGGAAAGAAGATACAAACACGAGACTGAAACACCACGCAGCGATCAACTCCGTTTCTCCACCAAGAAATGCGATCCAAGCTTTGACATGGGTGGACCGTTAGAGGATAGTTTTCTTGCTAAACTATAGTTGGGTATAGCAGAGCGTAGACACGTCGGCTCTCTCTATGTTGTAAGTGAAAATATCCTCAGAATAATTGTAGGGATTCATTGTAGATTACGCAGACCTGTGCGTATAATACACAGCCTCCCATACATGTACATTATCCAATTAGATTGTCTTGACCCCCGCATTCTGTATCAACACCTTCATTTCGTCCGCCACCTGTGGCCCCAGCATGTTGAAAGGCCCCCTTAACCCACCGGTAGCACTCCCCGTCAGCTCCAACCCAGACTTGACAGCAGCCGCATAATTATGCGCCTCGAGGAACTTGCAGATGGGCCAGATCTTCTTCCCAGAGCTCTCGGCCCTTGACCAGGTCCCCCCTAACAGCAACGGTCTCCCACAATTCAACGGCCAGCTTCGGAATGACATTCGCGGCGGCCCAGATCCCTCCGCGCGCCCCGGCAGCCAGCCCGTAGAAATTCAAAGTATCCCATCCGTTGAATACAGTGATTCGATCCGAAAGTCCGAGTAGCATCTCCGTCAACGCAGACCCATCACTGGGTGTATCCTTCAGATACTTCACTCCGACTTGGGCAAGACTCACGAGCTTTGAGGGGCTTAGCTTCACCCCGGTCGCGGAGGGGATATTGTAATAGACAATCGGGATCTGAGCGCGCTTATGTACCTCCGCCAGAAGCGCCTTCAGCTCGTCCAGATTCACCGGGTCGTAGAACGGCGGAACAACCATGACGGCCACCGCGCCAGCCTGCGCAGCGTGGATGGAGAGCTCCAGGGTCTCGGCGGACTTCAGGCCTCCTGTTGCTAACATGGTGGTATGGCATTTGCCCATTGCCCAGTTCCCGGTTCTTAATTCCCGTCCATCATAGCACTATCAATCCATCAATCACTGACCTAACCTCCCATATTTACAGGCAATGTTCCATCCTCATGGTTGCAGAAACCATCTCGCTAGGCGTTCTCGCCCTCCCAGCCGCCGTGGCGAACCTAGGCCTAGCACCTGCCCTCAGCAACCTCCTCGGCCTGGGAGCAGTGGCCACATATACCAGCTACATGATCGGCCAGCTCAAGTGGAAGTACCCACCTGTTTCCAGCGCCGCCGACGCAGGCCAGTTGCTGCTGGGCCGGTTTGGCGTGAGCTGCTCTTCTGGAGCAACATGATGTGCCTGGTGTTTATCATGGCGAGCCACTTGTTGACATTTACGGTTGCCATGAGTACCATCACCAAGCATGCTGCGTGTTCGATCGTGTTTGGAGTTGTTGGGTTGGTTGTCTCGTTCCTGCTTGCCATTTCGCGGACGCTGGAGCGGATGACCTGGCTCTCGTTTGTTTGTGAGTGTTTATTTCGTTGTTTGGGCGGTTTTCCTCGAGGTATGCAAAGGATGTATCAGGTCTGACAAAAGCCAGCGTTCATGAGTATCATTGCGGCGGTCTTCCTCACAATGATCGCAGTAGGGGTCCGCAACACTCCACCCCCCATCAAGCCCACCACTGAGACAAACCTGGTCTGTAGTTTTACAGCCGCAGCAAAGATCGTCTTCTCATTCTCTCGGTGTACCTTCATATCTTACTATCTGCTCGGCCCAGCTCAGCTCAGCAGTGACTAATCAACCACCGTATATAGCAAGCCTCAACACCTTTTTCACCAACATCTCCGAGCTCCGCAACCCGCGCGACTTCCCCAAGGTCCTCACCCTTCAGCAGAACGTCGACATGATAGTCTACGTCGTCGCCGCCGTCGTTATCTACTGCTACACGGGGAAGGACGTCCCCTCTCCAGCGCTTGGCGCAGCGGGCCCGCTCATCTCGCGGATTGCGTATGGCATCGCCTTGCCCACGGTAAGTAAGACCCAACCAACAAGCCAGCCCCCTTGTTGCCTTTCTTCGTGTTCCTCGGCTGGTCGGCTGGAGTGGAAGTTGTTTTGGAGAGCATGTAAAAATTTTTCTGGAAGGGGTGTAATCGTGCAAAACGTATGTGCTCTCGCCGACGATGCAGTGCCATGTGTAGACGTGATTGAGGAGACGAGCCTCTTGCGAGATCTTGCGCTTGATAACCCCGCGCAGGCGCATGAGGCGTTCAGTATCTAGCAACAGACAGCGGGTGTGTTCTGCCTGGCCCGATATAATCTGTCAGTAATTGCTGCCACTCAGTCAACGCTTGAGAACAATGAAGACAGAGTAGAAACCATGTAGATTTGACGCACTGAGAATTCCGTCAGGGTGTGGAGAGTCATGGGTTGGTCTTTGTGTTCTTCCTTTTTAGGTGCCGGTCCAAGTTCGTTCTTCAGCGACAGTTGCAGTTGCAGATGCTCCGTGGCTTGGGCAAAGGCCTGGTTTGTGTTTTTCCGCCAGTGCTCCACTGGTCGATCAGTTTTCGTATCATTCGGTGATGGCTGTTGTAGGGTCAGATGCAGCGCCGAGCATGCAGGGAGACTGAATAAGTTGGCCAGCCGTGCGTGGGTGGTATTCTGCGCATCCAGGAACGTCAAGTCGCCTAGAGTCACGACCGCTGCAGGCATATTGAGCATTGTCCAGGGAGATTCCGGTCCCAGCGGCATTGTCACCATCAATGGAGCTACATTTGTCTGGAGGTGTTTGAGCAAGAATGGAGCGTCCGTTAGGATGTCATGTTTCGAGTTCAACTGATATTTACCGTTTTGCTGCGGATTAGGCGTCCACGACAAATGGCTCTAATAGCGGATGGCGGGCTGGGGCGAGAATGAGGGCTCTTACAAGCCTTGAGACTCTGTGGAAGTCATTTTGCAAAGCAGAGGGGGTGATGAGTCGAGCGCGTCCACCGTCATTAGAGTTGGCCAAGTCGAGAATCAGGTTTATCGAGCTCGACACCTAGAATGTCAGACCAGTGTCCCATTGCTCAGGACGTTGGGATACGAAAGTCATTCTGGTATTCGCTCAGCCTGTGGCCTAGAACAGGCACATCCACAGACAAGAATAACGCCTTGTGACCCATCTTTACTGATAAGCAATTGGCTAGGAGGCCACGGACCAAATACATACTTTCAGCGCCCTCCAGCAACTGCACCGATCACGCAGGACGCAAATCTGAATCGCATTAGGGTTCCCGTTTCCCTGGCTCTCGCGTATCACATCTTCCAGTGAGTATGTCGAGTAAGAAGATATGCCCATACAGATGCCAAAGTTGGCCGCTGCCCGAAAAGTAGCTAGTTCCCCATCTAGGTGGGCAAGCTTGCGCGAGGCCGCCGAGCTGAACCCAAACGGAAGTGAGGCCCTGGTGTCAAGGATCTCAGTCTAGGTCGATATTTTACTGACATTGACCAGGATCCGGGGTCTGATGCCTGCCTGTCAGATGCAGTTTCATTATCGTGTAATCTAGTCGGTAGCTGGATTCGTCAAATCAGCCGATGTGCGGTAAGCTATGCGGGATAGGGGATAAGCTAAATACGAGATCAGGTCCATGGCACCTCCATTATAGTAATCTACGATTGTTAAATCCGCGGCACGCTTTTTCTTGACTGCGTTGTACACATAACTCGATTCATCGGCGTTCATGCGCGCGCTCCCCAGTCGCTTGAGATCATCGATACAGCAGACCTCTTTACCTAGGGCATCTCCGCCGTGGGCCATAGTAGTAAACAGCGCTGATGTTAAGCAGAATCACTTCCTACTGGCTGCATGTGTTCAGGTGCTCGATCTTAAATAAGTGAGGATCTGGATCCTACCTTCCTATAGTGCCCGGGGTGGCCTAACCTCCCTCTTTGTGGGTGGCATGGTTAGCCTATATCCATTTAGCTCATTGCTTATGCTAATTTGTGCTAGGAATAGACACTACATTGCGGCTTTTTTCATTGCCAGGTACTCTAGTAGTCTCGGCGGGGAGGAAGCTCCGCTTTGAAGCAGGAAAGTGGTTCCACCGTGCACAGACCCATCATCGTCGAGGGTGATTGTGCATGTCATGGCTAGAATCTTTGCGAATTTAGCAAATTTTGGGAGTCACCTGGCGACGTGGGAATTTAATCTAGGAGTCTGAGTAAGTTACTAGCGGTCCCCATTAATTATAACACAAAATATGTGATGATAAAAAAAATGTAAATCGCTTGCCCTCACGCCGGATTGAACGACGGACCTTCTGATTACGAGTCAGACGCGCTACCACTACGCCATAAGGGCTATTTATAGGCATGTAATAAACCTTTTGGGGATTACATACAGCTTCATTTGCACCCCCTAAAACCGTGGACATGCGAGGCGAAATCTGGTCTTGGCTTCCCGAGTATAACCAGGCAAAGGACCATCACCGTCCTACCCAAAAAGACGTGTCGGGCTGATTTACCATCCAAGGAGGAGCTCTGCTATGAATATAATTTGCTGCATATTTGTGTACTGTCGTATTGGGGTTTCTGACATGTTAATACAATCAACAACATCGGGTTTGGCGAGTGGTGCCATTTCAAAGATATATTTATGTTACAAATTGCATTATCTGTGGTTACCTTCCTTCGCATTCAACTACCATACTCAGATCTGTACAGACTTAAAGCTGCTATTACTTATGTTCAGGTTTACTAATGCATCCCAATTAGACACTGAAGCCCAGTAGTCAGGCACTTGGACATGTGTTGACTTGAGCCCTAGCATGAAGCGGATAATTACATCTAGAATGTGAGGACCTGTGAAATCGACGCCGAAAATGACAGCTACTGAGGCCAGAAACGGCCGCATTTCCACCCGTAACTCTCGGCGGCGACGCTGTCCTCACGTGCTCCGCATCACTATTCTGCACCCGCCAAGCGTTCTTTAGTCACCTCTCAGGCTGAGGTTGGCTCGCGCTCAACCTCAGCGAGCTTCAGTGTGTTTCAACTCACAACCAGAACGACGCCGAAAATGGCCTCCTTCGCGGCAAAACTCAGCTTCCCTCCAGTCCCGTCGGGACTGGTTGGGCAGTCCATAAAATGCCTTCTTTTCCCTCTTTCTCCTTATTCCTTGTTGCACCCTGCCACTCATCTCACGAACTCCGAAGCCGATCATTTCTATACTTCGGTCCCAGTTTATAATATTTTCGCCCGGCTGTCTCGATGGCACCTCCTTGCGTTCCCCCGTCTCAACCCAGTGAACACCAGTACTGGACCGACCCCATTCTCTGCGAGGAGACTCGAGCCAGACTGGAGCATTTCCGCAGCCTTGGATGGCTCCCTCCAAATTTCAAGCCCAAGACCTTGGAAGGTCTTGCCGTTGTCGAACGGTACTGGCGGAAGTAAGTATTCGATCGACTTCAAATCTATCTAATGGCTCAGAGATAACATTCAATAGGTATTGCATCCAGTTAAGCCAGGACTACGTCGAGTACCTGCTCTTGGAGGATCAAGCGATCTACATGAACTTCTTTGATTGGATGTGCAAGACCTCGCGAAAGAAACTTCTTCAGTCGTATGATGAATACTGGCGACGCCTTTGTCAATACTTCGGCCTGTTCGCCCGGCGCCGTGTAAACGGCGATGTCCATGAACAAATGCGGCGGGTATGCTAGGTTTCCTAGCTTGCGCACACGGAAAGCTAATAAGGGCAATAGTTTCTTGAACATGTATTCCCTGCCGAGCGCAAGGTTCCCAGGCGAACAAAGCAGAAGAACACATTGGACGTGAACGTCTTCTGTGTCATCTACCGCCATCATTGGGTACATTCGAAACATTTCCGTCATGGAAGTATGATCATTCAGTTTGCGACGACCCAGCTCTGGTCTGCCATTACCGGAACTCGACCAGGCGTACTCCTTCCGCCGAAAGTCTCTCTACCAGGCACGTCGCCGGGCAAACGAAAACGGCACCAGACTTTCCAGAGCGACCTCCCTCAATATTCTTCAGTGGATGATCTTCCAGCCTCAGTCTGCTACCGCGATATCGAGCTCTTTTATCTTAAGGACCCGGATAGCAAGCGCGATGTTCTTTGTGCCATCATTGAGTTCCGTAATCTCAAGGGTCGACCGGAAGGCGCTGATGGGTAAGGGAATCTTTAATCTACATCACACACCCTCTTACATATATTAACTCTAACCTAATCTTATTCCTTTCATAGGACCAAGTTCTTCATGCATGGTGATTACCAACTAGCGTACTGCCCAATCAACCAAATCATCTCGTTAGCCTTCCGCGACGAGGCTTTTTTCAATACCGCGTTAACCCCAGAACTAATTTGGCGACTTCGAGTACCGAAGCGCAGCCAGTCTCTTCCCCTCCGTTGGAAGCCGGAGAAGCTGGATACCCCTCTCCTTCGACGCCTAGATCGCACTCCCTATGGCTATAAACTTCACGAGTCTTTGCCAATGACATATGACTCGAGTCGAACAGCACTCCAAGAGCTTGGCCGGGATGCTAGGTTTGAGGACGATATTGGCCATTATAACTACCGTCGGTGGACCGCAAACGAAGTCAATCGTAAGTTATCCTCAATTGAGCTTACCTTGGCGAAGACTACACCAGTACTGGGAATAGGCCTCTTCTCATACTATCTCTAATCGCCGTTCACAGGGAACTTTACTAGTCAAGAGCGGCAAAGAGTGCTCGGCCAGTCTGGTGACGCGGTTTTTGAAAAGCATTACCAATCACAGTTTATCAACCGTGATCTTCAGCATGTGGTCCTTCTCCGACCATCTCAGGAAGGTCTCATGCGGGCCGCTGGAAGTATGCTCAGAAAGAGGGACCCCCTAGCTCCGGCCGATCTTACCGATGCGCAAAAACGCACTATTTGCCAAAATCCCGAAATCCTTGAGCTCAGACGAGAGAAGAGAGAGCTGATGGAGGAGATGCGATCCCTGGCCGGCACAATAACCAAAGCCCGGGAGCCATTCCCTCACCTCTATCAAAGGCACGAAGAAGTCAAGAAAAAGCTTTCGCAGCTGAGGAAAACACTAGCGAACAACACGCGACAGACAGCTCGAAAGGAATATTTCCACGATGCACCTGTTCTCGAGGTCGACAGGCAGATTAAGCAGCTGCTCGGCCAATCAGACGTTGACCATTCTGATGCCGACAGCTACGAGGATGAGGATTGGGAACTTCCCATCCCGGAATACGTATTTCCTGAACGGGCGCGACTCGTGGAAAATTTTTACGGGCCAGAAGCGGAGAACTTTGAAGAGGATAAACTACTTGCGCGGCGTATCCAGGTTACCAAGGACATGATTGCACTCTCGCGGCTCTGCGAGCCAACCCGTCGAGGCAACAGAATCAACTGGGATGTCGATGAAACTGAGAAGTCGGAAGAACCCTCGCCTGCCAAAAGGGAATCGTTGGAATGTCCTACGAATGTTTGCATTATTTGTTGGGGTCAGTCGCAACTTTCATCCTCTAATCCTCCTCCACACAAATTTCCCTCCAAGCGGAAAGATTCACTCCGTCGTCATCTCATTGATTCTCATCTCGCCCATGCGCACGACGGAATCAGGTGCACATGGCCAGCGTGCCATGGCATCCCTAAGTTCACTAAAATCACTGAATTTTTGGCGCATGCTGTGACTGTGCATGCGTACGATATCAACATTAAGCTACATCATCTCCCAACAAAACCGTGCCTTACTTGCAGCGATACTTCATCCGTTGACAGTACAGTGGAATCTGTAGAATCTGGTGGTCGGTCGGGCACTGATACTCTCGCTTCCTCCGTGGGTCCTGAGACGGCGAACATCGACCCGCTCTTGTTGGAGTCCCACAAACTCAAAGTTACGGAGCCTCTGCTGCGTCGCTCAAAGAGATTGCGACTTTGATGAGAGTGTGGAAGGATGCTAGTGTTGTATACTTTCCAGATGCCCCTAATAGTATTTGCACATGAAGAATTAGAATTAAAGATATTTCGGTAACCAGGCGTCGAAGCAACCTATTCACTTCAATTCAAGGTCAAAACCACAAGCCCATGCCACAAATGTATCGCGGTCATTGCGACAGACACTCAATGAGGAATACTTACTACCGTACATTATTTGAAATTCGCCGCCCCCAGTTCGGTCATCCAAGTCCATACCCCGTTGGATATACAAGTAAGAACAGCCCAACATCGCCGGCACGAGTAAGGTAGTTACGTGTTGCTGGGGCCACTCACTCGACTAGAATCTGCGGGAGCTAATTATTTTATGGAAAAAAGTACAGTAAAGGATATCTGGAGAGAAATTAGTGGAAATTGGGCTGCCATCTCTACCAGTACCCCCGCGTTAAGTCTAGATATATTAGCTCAGGCTCTGAAATAGTACAGAGCATTAAAGACATTCCATTATATCTTTTGGGTTAATTTAAAGCGCCAGACCGGGAACGACCAGCCCGCGAACGTGAAAAACAAGGCGGAGGTGATAGTGGGCAATGTAATTTGAAGTGACTACTGTGAGCACGCAAGGTTTTTCCAAACAGCATTATAGACAAGAACTGCGCAATATAAAGAGATTTATATTCGCTTCTGTATAATTCTGCATACTTCTGGCAGGAAAATGCTCCAACCTGGCCAGACAGCCTTGCCCATTGAAAAAAGAGGAGCGGATTAGGCCAATATCGGTACGTTGGTATCGCGCTGAGGGTTTTGAAAATTCCTTGTCATAGCCGGGCCATCTATCTAGCCACGTTCCACCCTCGGTTGAAGGAAAGGTTCTGAAGTTCGTGATGGGCGAGGTTTGTTTTAAGCCCATTGAAGTCGGGATGCCTGGAACACTAGCGCCTTCAGCCCACGAGCCTTGGCGGGATCAAAAGGTTCCCACTGGACAAGATCTGCGAGAATTATTGAAGTTTATCAGTTCTAAAACACTCGCGCCCTCAGCGAACCGCTCACGGGGTCTGGTTGTTAATCGCGTCGTTTTAGGTCAGCAGCGGGCTACTTTTTCCGATGATCCAGGTTTCAATAAGCAGGCTTCAATTAGTCGTGAGTCTGCAAGGTTGAGGATGCAGCTGATCGCTGCGAGCGCTGAAGGACTAGCGCCTTCAGCGCGACCCTGGCTACGTCTGATTGGTTTACAGTGGATTCCCCGCTTCAGCACCTCAGCGCTTCGGCCTCTCCCGCTGCCAAGGAACGTCCGTTCCTTGAGACACCTTGTCTTGGAAATGGCATGATCTAGGACGCGTGTTCCTGGTATCAACGGATTCCTGGGATAAAAGGTACCAGGTATTGTGACTGGATCCAAAGCGGGTTTTATTGTCGAAGCAATCGGGGATGATGTTGAGTGCTTGTTGGAACAATATGGTTCATGTAAGGTGGAGTCTCTTGTTGGAACGTTGATATAGTTCAAAGAGAAGAACAGGTAAGCTGATCCCGTAAAACTAGCAATTATCTTGAAGTATTACATAGCCTCAAAGCTATTTAGGGGCACAATAGTGCTCCTCAAGATCGAGGTCGAGGGAGTTCGCCCAAATATAGCATATTCCACCATGCCTCGGAAATACTCTTGGGTGAAGAAGCGTCGCTCTGAAACCGCAAAAGCGGCGTCACAGCGGAAAAATAGACAGAAGAATACTATCTATAAGAGAGCGGCGGAATATAGCCTGGAATGCAAGGCTGATACCCTGGTGGCTATCCAGATCAGAAAGACTGGCGAAATCTATGTCTTTGATTCCACTGGAGGAAGATGGCTTGGGACACTATCGAGATTAGTATTTTGCACCGAGGTTTGGTAGTCACTAGATAACCTCGCTGACGTACTGTAACAGGATGAATGTTACCCTCGTCCAATCCCGGTGACTATGGAGGATATCATCCCTGGGATCTAAAGCGAGGATGAGAGAATGCTGATGGCGACAAGCAGGAAGAAGGCCGAACCATTTTGAATAAATCTTGCCCAACAATGCTCTATTATGTTCTTTCGTGATCCGCTTGCTCTTAAACATGTAAAGGAAAACGAGCTCTATCTATGCTTAGATTAAAATAACTCGTCTGACCTTGCAATAATTGCGCAATCATTTGGTTTCGCGTGGTCTGGATCTTGAGATAATCGCAACTTCCTATCTTCCCACCTTATAATATTTTGGTCGCTGAGAACATGGAGTGTCCAAAATGTGATCTGAGAGGTGCTTATTGCGGGGACTCCGTTCTCTCACTATAACAGAAATCTGTACCTCGTTTGGAACAGAATGACAGGTCTGCCTCTGTTAGTATTTGCGTGTTGCAGAATTCATGGGCTAATGTTAGGTGCGGCGTATTATCCTTGCATGTTGGACAAATGAATAGGTTATCTTTAGCACACCCAGCTTGTTAAAATAGGTTCACATAGAGGGCACAAATCGCGCAGAAGGACGGCTTGCTGATTGGTCGGAAGAGGAAGGCGCCTTGGTTACAGGAAACTCTATTTCACCAGGCGGCATAATACATCACATGCTTTACCGAATCAGGATGTATTTAGGACGCAAAAACAGCTCAGGATCAAATATTAAAACCATTGATATCTAACAGGACGGCATAATACCATATATTCTCCGCAGATAATCTTATTACAATTCAGAGTAATGGATGACCATATCACACAACGTCTATCGATCATTATCAAAAATAATCTACACCAAGGCGGTGCTATCGCGGTTAGAAACACTTTAGTAACACGGTATTTGAAGAATCCTCCTATCTTGGAACTGAAGTTGTATTGACCTTCGTGACAGTGGTGAACCATACAACAGATGCCGGAAGCCAACCCTGATGGCGCCTGAAGATGTGAATAAGTTAGTGATATGTCATGGCGAGGAAGGGACGGCATCATTCTGTGGAAGTGCAGTCTACGGCTTGGGAGTCGAGGGCAGCTTGGATTTATACCATGGAGACGCTCGAATAGCATCACTACACTGGAATGGTCCCTGGGCCCGGACTGGAAATCAGTTTGAGGCGACAAACGTTAACAGTGCAAAGTATATAGTCAATATTTCTGGTATCCCTAGCCACGGGATTCTAGGAGACGTCTCCGTTATTGTAACAGAGGTTGCTTGTTAGATCGTGATAGTGAATGACAAGGATCGACACTCTGCAATAATAAAGAATAACAGCACCTTATTTTCTACAATCTACGGCCTGAAACTTGTTGCCTTAGCATGGATGAACTACCTTTCAAAAAAGTTGCTCGCCGGGCTGTACAATATTCTTGTATTTTGTCTATACCCGCAGGCGGGCTGTGGCGCTTTTGAATTGACGCTGCTCGGATATTTCAGATGATGATATTCTTATTAGACTTGTTCTAGGCTAGTCCTACAGTAGCAACAGACAAGGCTCAGTTCATTAACACGAGAGACTTCGCTCAAATCATTGACAGGGTGGTCAGCCTTTCCAAGGACACAAAAGAAATCATGTACGTAAAATTAACTCTGCCTAACCAAAGATACTCTATTTAGCTGACCTGAAACCGACCAATGGCAATCGAGTCCTCATCAACAGACTGCTGCAAACAACGCTGACACTACTCAAAGCCATCGCCAAACTAGCCCAAACAGGGTCCAACCGAATGTGATTACCATTGCTCACGATGGGATAGAAGACACCAGCGGCCACCGGGATAGCGATGCAATTGTATACCAGAGCCCAGCCGAAGTTGTACTTGACTCTGTTGAACACAATGCGACTGAGATCAATAAGAGTCAAGAGCGATGTCAGGCCGGAGGATATAAGGACGAATTCTGCCGATGAGATTGCGATCTCGGAGCCAGACCCTATAGCAATACCAACGTCGGCCACTGTGAGCGCGGGGGAGTCATTAATTCCATCGCCAACCATAGCAACAAGTGGTCGGGTGCGCCTTGACCCTTTCCCCCAGTTGAACCATCTCCTCGTGGAGGGTCTCGGCACCGTCTTCTGGAGATATCGTATCTTCTCTGCCTTTTGCTCAGGCAAAATCCCGGCGATGATATTCTCCGGGGATATTCCGACTATTTTACCAACCGCATGAGCCGTCGTTGGATTGTCTCCCGAAATCATCCACACTGAAACTCCTCTGTTGCGAAGAGCATGCAGGACCTCTTTTGCCTCTGGGCGTACAGGATCAGCCACAGCCAGCATCATAGAAAGCACCCAATGCGCCTTTTCGATATCTCCGGCCCCTTCTCGGGCTCTAGTTCCGACCAAAACGACCGACTTAGCTTCGCGCTTCCAAGCTGTGAGGATGGCGGCGTTTGCAGACAATATGGTGATCCCGTGGTCAAGCATTAAGGCCTCGTTGCCCACGATAACGTCAAGGATAGACGATGGCCGGTGACCAAGAGGGAAGGATCCCTTCATACCCTTCCCTGGGATCTCGTCAACAGCGGAGGCTGTGAGGGCCGGGGGTCTCCTGGAGCCAGCAAAAGACACCATTGCCTGAGCAATCGGGTGACTGCTTTTCTGCTCGAGCGTTAATACCGCGCCCCAGACCTCATCAATATTTTCTTCGTGGGTTGTTTTGTGGTCGGTGACGGACGGCTGGACCCCTTCGGTAATCGTGCCTGTCTTGTCAAAGACAATGCAATCCAGCTGACTAGCCTCTTGAAAAGCTTCGCCGCCTCCTTTAACTAGGATTCCATACTGAGCAGCAAGTCCGCCGCCGACAAAGAGTGCGGTCGGGGCAGCGAGTCCAATCCCACATGGACAAGCAACAACGAAGACAGAAATAGCGAACTGCAATGACCAGAACTCCCATCCACCGGCCCCGCCTTCCAGCCAGGACAACGGCAAGCGGCCAGAGACACCTAATGACAACCAAATAATCCAGTCCAGGACAGCGATGAGGGTAATTAAGGGGACAAAGTAGCCCGTGATCAAGTCTGCCGTGCGTTCGATTGGTGCTCTCCGAACCTGTCCTTCGCGAACAGCGCTGATGATCTGGTCCAGCATCGAGTCACCGGAGAGATGGGTGATGCGGACAAGAACGGGGTTTGCTCGGTTAGTGGTCCCAGAAAAGACTTCATCCCCGATGGACTTGGGGACCGGCTTTGATTCGCCTGTCAAACTCGACTCGTCAAACCGTGATGTTCCTTCAACAACAATACCGTCGTACGGCGGAGAGGCACCATTGGCCACACTGACCACATCATTGAGCTCCAGCTGATCAATCGGGACCGTGTGCGGTGTAACAGATGGGGAAGAGGGCTCTGCCTCCTTTGACGCAACTAAGACCGCCGTCGTCGGACGCAACTTGCCTAGTAAGCTCACGGCATCTCCGGCCTTAGCCTTGCTGTAAGCCTCGAGCAACCGACCAATCATGAGGAACATTGTTAGAAAAACAACAGAATCGAAGAATGACTCAACATGGGTGACTCTGTGGCCGTCGGCGGGCTGAGTGGCATTGATACCCAAAATAGCGATGGAGGAAAAGTACGCAACGGTAGTACCCAGAGACATCAGCATATCCATGCTGCCAAAGCGGTAGAATCGGCGGAGGATTGGGGTCTTGCTGCCTGGCCACCACAGTACCCCAAGCTCACTGAGCATCCGGCGGTGAAACAGATCCGCAGCGAAGAAGTACACCGGGGTCGCCATAATAAACAGCGCCCATTCCATGCGTGAGACTTGACCGGCCCAGATGGGCTGCTCGAGGTACATGACCCCTGAATTGTCTCCAGGTACCAAAGACATATAGACGATCCCGATAATAAACGCTGGGATAGCAGTCAACACTGCCAATAGCAGGCGGCGGGCGATGCGCCACATGTGTCGACGTTGCATCATTTGGGAGCGCTCCTCGAGACTGGGGGGATGGTAAATAGATACTGTGAAAGCCTTATCCACCTGGGCGATCGCATGTAAGATATGCCGAATGGTGAAATTGGGGCTGTCCGGGGTATACGCTATAGTGAGCCGTGGACGTCCCTTTCGAAGAGGGTCCGTCACCTGGAGACAATTGGAGAACACGCTCAGAGCATCTAGAATCCGCTGGGGGCAGTTTGGGCAATGCATCCCCTCCACCTGGATAGTGACGGACCGGTTCAAGGCTCGTTGCTCGGATGGGGCGCTCCTCTCGGCCTCGCCGAGTGCAGCGGCGTAACCCAATTCGCTGATAATGGCGATGACCTCTTCCAGATGCTCCTTCCCTTGCAGTTCTACCGTCGCACTCCCTGACACAAGATTCACGTCCACTTTTGTGACCCATTTGTAACGGTTGAGCGTGTCTGTAACTGTCCCAACGCAGGAGCTACAGGTCATGCCCCCGATAACATAGGAGGCTCGCCATATGTCGGTCGACGCTGATGGTTTCGATTGTCTCTCGGGCAGGAGATCTTCACAATCAATCAGCTGGGCGGAATAGCCCGAGCCTGTAATTGTCTCTAGCGCTTCGTTCACACGCGACCGGTCCAGGAGAACGATCACCGCGCTACTAGTCAGTAGACTAACGTCGGCCGACTGCACCCATGGTTGGTCGTTCAAAGCATTGGTAATCTTCCCGACGCATGAACTGCAAGACATTCCACTAATTGATAATGTGATGCGAGTGCGGGTTCCCGTCAGATGGTCGTCGACGACAGATACGAGGTCATTATCTCTGGCGCTGTCCGACTCGACGACCAGGGGGCTGAGGTTCTTTTGAATAACTTTCGGATCGTCACCAGTCCTGGATGATTGCGTCGCTAGCTGTGCAGAACATGCATCACATTGCCGGATATGCTGTTCTGACTCATGATGAGGATCCGGGTCAGAGGCGCGCCAGACGACTGATGGACGGGTTGAGCGCCACGTTCGAAGACTCTCGCTCTCAGGACCACCGTTTGTGGAATCACCAGATTCGACAACGCTGTCAATATCGAAGGCGGCATCTTCTAGGGCATGTACGATTTGCGAGGGACTCAGATCAATGGGATGCGCAACCTTGATCTCGTGCAGGACTATGGATACTGACACGGAGAAAGGGCGTGGATTGAGAGAAAATAGGGTATCGTTCACTGTAGAAACACATGAGGGACAATGGAGGTTGTTCACCAAGATGGTGCTAAACCTTGATTCAGGTGGCAAACGCTGCTCAGTAGAAGCCATGGTTGTAGAGGCAAGTATGAGCCGAATGTATATTTGACGGCAGCCCTTTGTGCATGGCCTAGCTTTTATATATCCGTTGTCCAGGCTGATTTCAAATCTACAAGTTATGTATGTCAGAAGAAGATTCAGGAAACGCGATAATGCCGCAAGAATTGACTACTTGGCACAGCCGGACTTTGCGTCCAAGTAACCACTGTTGAGGAGTGCGATGCGCCATTTGCGCGCCAAACTCAAATCCTCGCACGGCACCTTTAACAGATTTACGATCATTTGACCTGGCAGCATGAAAAGGCCACGCAAGACTTGCCGTTCTCTCCCGCTGTTTTCGACCTACTTTGCTGCAATCCTATAACCCTTGCCGGTGTCAAGGACCTACTTCAGCCTCAGAACTCAAGACTCCTAGAAAGCAGTAAAGGAAAGAATTACGTCCAAACCAGTTGCAATAACCTATAATAAATCTAGTATCAAGGGTACCAGGTATTGCTCTCCGGACTACTATAAGATACCAAGCTAGGATCACCTCCTTGAATGCCTTTTGCTGATAAATGAGATCATCCCCTTCCCGTACCAGAACATTCATTCAGACATCCCGGCAAGATAGCTCTCTTTAAACAGGAAGAGTAGAAGTCAGTGACAGCTATGATGACCCTTAACCCGCTGACTATACTGCGTCCAGACCAGTAGACCAGCACAAATGATTGCGCGCCGAATATTACCACGGCTGAAGCCTTCACGCGCGATGCTGGCGGACAGAGTCAAGATAGAAATGGCCACAAAGAAAAATCGCAGCTTTTGCATGCCAACTGCGGTAATAGAACCAGCAAAAATAAAGTCAAGCATAGTCTGCTGATGGTCAGAATATAAGGAAAGCCCGTACAAGTTTGCATGGAGCATACTGGTAGCCAGCAACACGAACTGGATAATAAAGCAAATCCTTCGGGTAGCATAGTTGAAATCAACCGATGAGCGCGACCACAGAGACCCTCGTTGTCGGCGCTAGGTCTGGAAGATTTCGCGGGAGCTGAACAATCGCGACACGGCATTTTGGGTGATTCCTTGAGATGAGATGATGGTGATAACTTAGCCACACTATCAAATTCCCTATTTTGTCCCTATATAGCTATTCAGGCTCGCAGAAATGCGGCATTTTCGCCTTCAATTTACGAAGGGAATTGAGTGTACTCTGGAGTATGTTGCTAACACGCGCCAGCTAAAAGGAGCGATAATCCCTCGCTGATATTCAAAACAGATACTCCGTGTCTCCTCGACCCCTGCTCGTTTGGGTCAGAACGGGATTCGATTACACTTTCAAGGGCCCGTGTAATGAATACTATTATATCTTTATTCATAGCAAGCTCTTCTCATAACGAGTGCATAGAGATAATACTGGTTTCCTTTTTCCTCGGTCGCAGATTTGAAGCACTGTGCCTGTGTAGATCCTTTGAAGATGAAATTTTGAAGCTGTGCGAATCTGAGGACGGGTGACCACTCAATCTTCTGAGGTCGATTTTGGCGTATTGATATGCGATTTAAGACAACTCCTTTCAGGCCCCAACTCTTTATTCTCTCAATAATTGGAGCCTGCACATACAGCAAACATGTGGAGCTCCCTTTCATCCTCGTCTGCAGAAAGAGAACGGAGCCTGCCGTCGTGAAACAGCGACAAATGGGTGTCAGCCAGCCCTTCGCGGGAAACTGATCCAATGTGAGAGATTTTCGCGTTCTTTTGAGTTCCTTGGCGGTTGAGGTTTCGGCGGCGAAGACTGACTGGCCAAGCATTTGCGAAGCCGCTAAAACCCGCGAAAACATCGCATTGGGGATGGACTGGAAAGCACACGCTCCGCACTCTCGAGGGAGGAACATTTAGCTACATTCATCGGTTCTCAACTCTCAATTCTCGCCTCTCTAGTTTCCTCTCATCATGGGCTTAACGCCAAAGCACTCAGCCCGCAGTAGTTTAAAATATATACAGTTAAGCCCATCTGCCGAGCAGTGCCATGAGTCCTGCACCAAGGCAGAGCAGAAGAAATGCCGACCAAACAGTGCGAAGAGGAGTCCGACGCATAAATGGGTTGAACAGGAACTCGCGCGCAATTAATTCGATAAGGCCAGTGTAAATAAGAATGCCTGCCGAGATAGCATCAAAAACACCGTTGACTATCAGTGTCGTCCGACCACTAGGTGGGTAGGTATTGCGCACTCCCAAGCCAACTGCGATGGCAATAGGGGTAGTCAGACCATAGACAGTACCCAGAACATAAGGTGTCCAGCGCCTGGAAGTCGGCCATGGAATCATCGCGAGGCGAGATCCCAGACCTAGTCCCTCGAATGTCTGGTGGAAGGTGAGAACGATATAGAGCGCGGTGAATTCAGAACCCGCAACTGCGAGTGTCAGGCCTATGAATATGGAATGGAAGATAATTCCAAATTCCAAAATAAAAACCCCGATAAGCTGGGCTGCATAGTCACCCACGAACGCGAAGTTGCCTCGAGCTACCTCTGCGTCTTCGTGTTCCTGGGGCCGGCTCAAATTATCGTCCATCGGCAGGTGACGTTTAGCCTGATTCCGACCACCAAAATTATCAACGCCGCCAAGGCACCGACCTCCGTCGTCGAAGATGTCGCTCTGTTGACTCGTGCCGAGATATGAATGGCGCATAATCATCAGTTCCACCAAGAACATAGCAACGATGGTCATGAGAATGATGCCCTCCACCCAAGGATACTCCGAAATCGGACCAGCCAAGCAGTCATCCCTTAGGGCCTCTTCCGCTGGAGCAAGCAAATGAATAAAAGCAGTTGCAATAATGACACCAGAGCCAAAATATTTGGCTATAAAAAACGCCCAGTGTGCGATTCGCTCACACTTAGCGCCGACTGTGCTTGAACGTTTCACTAGCACAGGGAAAACCGCCGCTATCATCGAGCCAGCCATGATGACGAAAATGGATGAAACGCGGAGGCCCAGCTGACCGTCATACTCGTTTCCGGTTTCACAGGTATCAGTATTGTCGCCAGTATCCCGTTGGAGAGAGCGTAACAGTTCCGTGTCCATCCTGACAAGCAATGTATTGAGGATTGAGTTCTAACACGGGCAAAAATGGGATCGAATGACTTGAAAGAAAATCCTGCAAAGTGATACGCGCACTAAAATCGGACTTGTTTGCAACAGTGCACCAGAAAGAGTTGGTGATAGCAAACTTTGCAATGACTGTCTTTCATCCTCTATTAAATATCCATCGTCCATCAAGGTCCTCGCTTCACAACAAGGATGACTTACTCAAGGCTTTTGATAAGAGTCTATGAAGGCTTGGGAAGGAAGTGGACGTGGGGTAAAGAAGAGGCAGGCTCATAGGTAGGCAATCCTGGCCAGGTTTACTTACCATTTCTTATCAGCGCCCCTTCATTTCCCTACTTTCTTTGGAAGGAGAAGAGGTCATATTGCTGCTTTGCTGCAGCACGAAGTCAACAGTGGAAGTCATATTTCCACGCTTTTGTCACTAATGATAACAAATCATCGGATTTTTTTCCCCAGCCGAATGGACAGCTACTGTTATACCGGCCGAGAGACTTTAAAACACATGGAAGCCTTTCATACCGTCTTGAACATATATCCTGCGAAGGAACTTGAAACCGCGTGATAGAATCTCTTGTCTTCGCAAAAACTCCCGTAATACCTTCAGGGCCTTTGAGTGATCGATAAAAGAGCTCCAGGGACCACCACTATCTATTGGATGGCTGGTCTCCATATTTCAAACTTTGCCCAGGAGCGCTAAAATCCGCGAAAACACCGCATGGAATTTCCTTGACCCTTCCAGGAATATAATCGTCTCCGTTTGCTTCCTACTACTGCAAGGTCATTTGATCACCCTCAGAAACATCGAACTCTTCATGATTACCTTCTTCCAGCAAATGCCAGGCTTTGCATTCCAGCTTCGTGCAATATGCGCTCTTTTTGCAGTGCAAGGCGCTCTCGGTTCCCTACGAACGTTCAACTTCACCGTTCATACCGCCCAGCGCAGCCCAGGTTTGCGGATTGATTCCTTGCCTTCGTCACCAAGACAGCTAACCCTAGCCGCCGATAGATGGGCACTCCCGTGAAGTCTACTTGATCAATGGACAGCAGCCCGGTCCAATGATTGAAGTTGACGAAGGGGATGATGTGGAGGTGTTCGTCAATAATGAGTTGCCAGTTAGCACTACTATCCATTGGCATGGTATGTCATCGTCAAAGTATACGTTGCGGCTCAACTAAGCACATGAATTCAGGGATACTACAGCGTGGAACACCGGACATGGATGGGGTCCCAGGAGTAACACAGGTGCCTGTGCCGCCCTTCAAGCGCTAAAAGAAGTGGTCGCTAACTTGGCTCTAGTACCAAATCCCCCCAGGAGGGAATTTTACATACCGATTTTCCGTGGAAGACGAATACGGGTTTTACTGGTATCATTCTCATTTCCGCGCATACTACAACGATGCTATACGGGGGCCCCTCATGGTCCGGCCAGCACCCTCTCGTCGCCGACCGTTTGAAGACATGGCTGCAAGCATGATTGAGCGTGAACAGCTGCTACAGGCTGAGAGAGATGCGGTATCTATCCTCCTGAACGACTGGACGCACGATCTGTCAGACACAATCTTTAGCCGGTACCTCGAAACAGGTGCCTTCCCCAGCTGCATTGACAGTATTCTAGCCAATGGTCTGGGCAGGGTAGAATGCCTGCCAAGGTATATGCTCGATGCAGGCCCGGGATTAGGCCTGACGGACGAAGTCAATGCCACCCACCACGACCATAGTGCGACAATGACCACTTCCGTAATGCAAATGCCATCGATGGCAAGAAGAATGGAAGATTCGGCCGGAGATAGCCCCCACAACCAGATGTCCATGCCTCCGATGAGCACAACCAACCCATCAGAGTCAACCATATCCACAACGGGTGGGATGCCTATGCCCAGCTCAGAGACCATGGGAGAGTTAATGAGGTTGGGCCCTCGAGGCTGCATGCCACCTATGATGTTTAGACCGGGATACGATATCAGCTTTCTGCCAGGAGAAACATGTGTGAACACAACATCACAACAGTTAGTAGTCAACGCAAATGCATCTCAAGGATGGCTTGCCCTCAACCTTGTGAATTCTGGAGCTGTTAGCAACCTTAGGGTTTCACTTGACAGTCATTCAATGCATGTCTATGCCGCAGACGGACTCTATGTGACCCCGCAGGAGGTTAAGGTAAGATCTCCTCTTTCCATGGTTATCAAACTACCTTCCTCTAACGTGGACAGGTTCTTGAAATCGCCCTCGGCCAACGATACTCTGTGATGATAGAGCTTGACCAGTCTCCTGGCAACTACTACCTTCGATTCGCTACTTATCCAAACGGTGACATGCAGCAGGTCTTGGAAGGCCAGGCAATAGTGTCTTATGATGTCAGTGGATTCAAAGTTTCTAATCCAACGTCGCTGCTATTAACAACCTGCATAGACCACCGGAAACGATACACAGGCTATCTCGGTTGATCCGATGTCTGTTTGGATGTTGACTAACGGATCCGCTACACAAGGTGCCAATGAACTGGTAGAATCACGCCTGGCACCGTTTGAGGGTAATAGACCTCCCACTACAGCTGCTGATGTCACCCGATTCTTCAATATCAATCAGACCGACATTGTCACCTGGGTTGTGGACCAGTATCCGTATGCCGAACCAACGATTCCAATCATATACGGTAACATGTCAGATGGATGGGATGCGAACACCACCCTCCATTTACCGACGAATTCGACAGTCGATATCGTGATGAGTGTGGCAAATGGCTCGTTGGATATGGTGTGACTCCCAACGCTACTTTTTGCCGCGCACGTACAGTCGCTGACATGTATTAGATGGGCCATCCAATGCACCTTCATGGCCATAAATTCTGGGTTCTAGGTTCTGGCAGTGGCTCATTCCCTTACCAGTCGGTTGCAGAAGCGCCGCCGTCCCTGATTAACCTCGTCAACCCTCCGTACAGGGATACCGCGAATTTGCCACCATCGGGATGGCTAGCAATTCGGTGAGTTTGAACCCATCCCGCAAGCAAAATTCTCAAGCGTAGTAGCTAATCATGCAATAGCTATATCACCGATAACCCGGGCGCATGGATACTTCATTGCCATATCCAGTGGCATATTGTGGTCTGTCAACTCCCCTCCTTTATTCTCGCCATTGGCGGACAAACGCTTACGGTTAGTTATACAGTCTGGAATGGCGGTGGTATTAGTCGAGGGCAAAGATCAGCTCGATGTCCTGATTCGGCAAGGGAATAGCTCGGATCCAAGTACACCATCCAAAACCGGTACCGCACCGTCGTATATTTTCTTTTCTAAAAGTTTGATCGCTCTTGGTACTATGCTGAATGCGCTGGTCGTGTTTTCATAGCAAGCAGCTGGTTGCACCTCCTTGTGTTTTTTTCGTGGCTATATTTACTTCTATCTATGTTAATAGAAGTCAAGTATTCTCTACGGGCACCGCATGTTTACAGGTACATAAGATAGTCGCACTGCAAAAACTAGATTTATCTCCTATTATCTGAAATCCTGTAAAGAGTGGAATTCGACTTTTTCGAAGGCAATTTGCCGCAGGAGCAATGTTCGGTGGTTTCGCTTCATCGCTGCTGAACCTTCCGGCAGAATGACTTGTACCTCCGTTCCCTGAAATTATCGATCGATACTGTTCTTCCCTATAAAAGCACTGAACTGGTGTAGCAGGGCAGTTATTTCTAGAGGAAGAGTTAGTACATCCATGCGCAGATGGGTATATGTGAAATGCTCGGAACTCACACCGCATGCACTGCAAGTGCAATCCTTTGTGGAGCAAGTGCAGCTCTGGGGTCCAGTACAGGAACAGGTGGATCCGCAGTTGCAGGCCATATTCGCAGAATAATGGTAGTGGTCACTAAATATATTGGATGATGCCGGAGATATTTGATTGATGCTTTACTCGCAACAGGTCTGGGGACCTTGGGAGCCTTTATAACCGTCAGTAAGCTGGACAAAAGGACAAAATAAGTGATCAAGAACAGACGTCATGACATTAAGAAGGCCGTGGTCATGAAGTGGGTTTAATTGGCGAAGAGCAGGGACTACACGTCATTGTTATGGGAGAACAGCCGCCCTACCGAACGCCAAATGCATGGACAGCTCCAGCCTTCTTTCTTGCTTAGAAGGAATAAAGTTTTCTTTTATACATCATTATTAATTAAAGGCACTGCAGGTCTGAGATATTTTCGCGTAGTTAGCGCAGGATACCAAGGCTCAGCTACTGGATATCCCTTGTGCCCTGAGATATTTTTGCGTAGTTTAGCGCGCCACAGGCCTAAACTCAGCTTTCCTAACGACGCCCCTCCTTGCGAGAACTTGATTCACCGAGAGTATTTGTTGGCCCCATGCGCCCATCCGGAAAACGTTGGTTGTCCTCCCGGATCGCGATGGTGAGATGTGTTGTTTTGGAGTCTCTCGATATTGTTCCCGCGTGGAAGAATCAACTTGGCTTCACAAAAGATTCAAATGCCATGAAACCATGAAACAATGCAGGAATGCTTGATCCAAATCGCCCGGGGATGCTTTGGGAACAGCCTTTGCCAAGTGGATCCAGGAAGACTAAACTATATGCCAGGGCTTCCGAGTTGGGTTGAGTATGTGCCTGCAAGCAACAGGAATGTGAGCTGCATGACCTGGTATTTACATCAACAAATTGTTGTTATTGCCTATTTTGCTTGCATTAGTAGGGGCTCTCCTAGTAAAGATATAAAGAGCCAGGCGATTACTCTAAGAGTTCACACATATAGTACTCGAGAATTCTTCACTAGCTGTTTACATTCAGATTACTTTGGTAAGGACAAGGCTTTTCTTTCCAGCCTTCAATATGTTATTTCCTGTTCCTTGGGGGCTTGCTATCAGCAGCTTCTTCATGCTGCAGTTTACTTGGTCCGCTGCCCTCAATGGTACAATTCGAACGTACTACGTCGGGGCAGTGGAGGAGGATTGGGATTATATGCCTACGTGAGTCCCTCTGTGATTAACTAGAGTCTCGTATTAATATCATATCCATTAGCGGTATCGACCTCATCAATGGAGTTGAGATAGACCAGTCTCCACAAGCAGCAACCGTGGCCGCACACAACGGTCAGCGCATTGGACATGTGTACACCAAAGCTATGTTTCGGGAGTTTACAGATGACACCTTTGCTGCGCAGGCAAGGCGACCACAGGTACGATTAGCTCTTTTGTGGACTTTCCCATTGAGTTGCCTGTAAACTGACCAGTCCTAGTGGCTAGGTATGCTCGGGCCCGTTATTCGGGCTGAGGTCGGCGACACAGTCGAAGTCACCTTCAAAAACATGGCTTCAAACAATCATTCTATGCATCCACATGGACTCCGTTACAGTAAGCCCAACGAAGGGGTAGCGATGGCAGGGCAAGAATTCGGTGGCAACTCAGTCCCACCAGGTGAAACGTGGACATACACGTGGGAGGTCCCAGGTAGACACGACCTTTCATAGTTTTGCGGTTATCACAAGCTGACATAAATGCGCAAGAACGCGCTGGCCCGGGGCCTTTAGATCCGCCATCCTTGGCCTGGACATATCACTCCGACGTCTCCGGTGCACAGGATATTTATAGTGGTTTAGTCGGAGCTATAATAGTGTACAGGCCCGGAGAGCTTGCCAAGCATACTCTCGACGTTCCAGCGCCCAGAGGTTCGGACCTGACCGAGGAGGTCCTAACTCTCTTTATGATAGTGGATGAGAATCTGTCGTTCTACATTGATGGGAATACCTTGAACAGAACTAATATACCGCGGGGCGAGCTTCAGGTGAATCGCTTGGACCCTGGCTTTCAAGAAAGCAATTTGAAGCATGCGATCAATGGTCGATTATTCGGAAATCTTAAAGGATTAACTCTTACTGTTGGTCGAGAGGCCCGTTGGCATGTGGTGAGTTGCAGCTCAAGGACCACATGTGCAGTGTTGACAATTTTTAGCAATCATTGGGAAACGTCCAAAATGCCCATACACCGCACTGGCATGGCAACACCCTTACATGGGCAGGGCAGAGGCTTGATGTTGTAAGTTGTTGTTTTGAATTCCAGGGAACTCGATCCTGACTTGCTTGGATTTAGTTATCTGTTTTGCCAGCACAGACAAGATCCTTAACAATGACTGTTGATAACCCAGGAGTGTGGATCCACCATTGTCAAGTGCTCAATCATCGTAGTAAGGGGATGATTGTGAAATATCATGCTGTTGACCAGGATTAAAAAAAATGAACAAAAGCTGTTTTTGCCATTCGGCGGCAGGTGAATGGTACAAGACCCGAAGAATTATCTAAACGTGAAACTCGGTCATAACGACTACTTAATCACAGAACAAGAGCACGCTCTACAGAGTGTAGGCTTCATATATTCTCATGCTCTGGGACTAACTATCTTCTTCGCGGCAAGCTACCGCATTCAACATGTGGTATCTGGAATGCTTGCCAGTTCTTATGATCTTTCTTACAAGTATCTCGAAGTAACTGCACTCCTGACCGTTGAAAGGAAGATCTTTTGTTTCGAGGATGCAGCTAGGATTGTGCAGCTGACGTGAGGGATCATGTATTTTGACATGCGTATGGTTGACCAATTCCTTCATTCCCGTGGTTTGAAGACGCTTCGCGTTTTCTCCACATCTCCAGTACCGTTTAGTGCGGGAAAGCGTAAATCATAAGGGGCGAAGTCGTGCGGCATGTAGTCAAGAAGCTGAGCATTGCTGATACCAAATTAATCTGGATATAACCCCTCCCAATCAGCAGTATAGGAGTCTGCTCCTGTGAGGCCTGGTGTAGACTGTGTATAAGTAGAAGTGAACATGTCCTCTCTATAGAGGTTCTCGAAGTTTATGTCATTTATGGATCCAGCTGAGGTAGTTATTATTGGAAAGTCAACAGCAGGAAACGAAGACATATCCAGATCAAGATTCTCCGCCATGGTTTGTTGGACAGAGAAGTTATCGAGAGCTGTTGGTGCTGAGTAGTCAGGTGCCATGATAGAAGAGAGGTTGGTGAAGGATGAGAGGTCAGTAGGTGGTATAACTGAGTTTGCGGGGAGGCTGTCTTCAGCTGAGTTGGACTGGAGCCTGGTGCGCTGATCCGAGATTTGAAATTCAGGTGCACTTTCTGACGGGCTTATCTGTATCGGATTGAATCGTCCAGGATACCTGGAATAATCTTCGTGGGGCGCAGCTACCACGCTCTCTGGCTGAGCTAACGTGTTCCTTCCTCCTTCATGGACTGGAGAATGCGGCCAAGATGGCTTCGGAACGAGATCTGGGAACGGGTCTTTCTTAAGCGCACAGACACAACGCTCCCCACGAGCACAATTACATTGTGGATAGGAATCTTCTATACCTCATAGTTAATAAGAAGGTAGCCATGCATAGCAAATATTAATAGACTCACGAGTTCCAGAGTCATTCCTTGCTCTGTTAGTATTGCCACATCCACACTTGACATGCGCTGATCGTGATTCGCGTAGACTACGACAGTGAAGGCACTGAGAGACTGGTCGTCCTTTTTTATTAATAATAGTCAAAGGCCGCTCTAGAGGATTAATTAGCAAGGCACTAGATCAGTATCTAAGCACTGACAGACCTGAATGGGAACAACTAGCAGCACGGTGGCCACGGATACAGGCCTCACAAGCCCACTTCTCTCCGTCAATGAGCATTGCTAGTGGGTATGTTAAACAAATGCGAAAAAAATGCTGTGTTATACGTCTAAAAATATATTTTAAACAAGGCGCAAAAGTATGAAGAGACTTGAGACATGTTAATGGGAGGAAAGAATGAGCTGTGGAGCAAGTTGAATTGGGGTTAAGTTATGATTCAGCCTGCCCTTGCCACACCCCTAAGGATCTTATTTTGCTTGCGTACAGTCTAGAACGCCAAGCATTCACCTATGACCAGACAGATAGTCATAGGTAGGCGCCTAGAAGCCAGTCCCATATCACCCATCTATTACAGGAAGGCCGTCAGTCACCAGCACGAATCTCATCCGCCTCCCAAGATTTCCAACTGCATGCGAACAGCAGCACCACTTGCCTATCAAAGTATTTGCTCTTTGCTGATGTCCATACGTATGATATAATAGATTACGTGCACGCTTTGCTTCTTTGACCTTGCCATCGTGAGCCGCAGAGGCGCTACGTAGAAACACAAAATCTGTTCATCCAAACAGTTGGAGCACCAGGGCCTCGGGAGATCGCGCTTCACTCCCTTGCTTTGACATCCGCGACATCGCATATTCTCGGGAACGCATCCTGAAGGCGCGTCGGGCGGCACAAGGTGGGCGGGGCTTCCGCTGGTCTCGATCAGACCCTGTGGCGGGGCTTGTGGATTATTTATGGGTTTTTGGATCACCAACACTCTGACCGACCTCCAATGAGACTACGTATCCCTGGCTTAATTGAGACAATGAGCTCTCTCGCGCACGTATCTCTTGCGGTGGTTAGTACAAGTTGTCCGTGCTCTTTACCAAACGTCGACCGTGTACAACGATCCCTAAGAGCCCTTGGTCTATCATGCGGTCTTGATTCTGCCTTGTGCCTCCGCCTTGCAAGGTCCGAACTTACGCATCTCTAACTTCAGCGCACCGATTCCATCTGCCGACCGCACCGAGATCTCTTCTTCCGAAAAGTGTTCATTATTTTCAGCCGCCCTTGTTGAGTCGTCGACCTCAAGTCTGTCGCTGCTAGTTATCTGAAATGTCAACCTTGTTTGAAAAGTGTGCATCCTGTGGCAATGAAACAACCGGCGCCCTGTTCTGTTCAGACAAATGTCGCCTTGCCGCTTCTGCGGCTCGAAGTGTGACGCCAAGAGGGCGATCAAAGAACAACAGTCCAAATTCCACAACTATTCACTCGGACCTTGTTGGGAATGGTCTGGAGTCTCCTATCGCGGAAGAGCCCACTTCCAGTGCTAAGAGCCCAAGGGATGAACTTGCCCAATATGAAGATTTCTTTGCTAGAAGATCGGGGGGAACAAAGACGTCCTAAGTTAGATCGAGCGATGAACAGCGAAGAAATGTCGAAGCCGCAATCTATCGCATTTTATCGAATGGCAACAGCCACCCGTAAGCCGAGTAGTCGTTTTGCGACGGATTCTTGGAGCCGGCTGTGTTATGGAAATATGACAGTGCCAGAGGCTTAATACAGAAAACTAGTCCCAGTCAAAGACTAAAAGACAATCCAGACAATCATTTCGTGTCGCAGGGACGCTCAGGTTGCCCTCGCATACTGTACTCAAGTAGCCACTCATTAACAGGATGAACATCGAGTAATAAGTTATCTTGCCAACCCACCCCTTCTTATATTAAGAGAGTATGAGTGATCAGGGATAACGTTGAGCAGGATGACGTTGAGTGCTTGTCGGAACAATATGGACCACGTACGATGATGTAGTTCAAGGAGAGGAACAGGTAAGCTGATCTCGTAAAATCAGCAAGCACCTCGGAGCTTGGCATGGTCTCAGGCTATTTAGTTGGACGATGGTGCTCCACAATATCGAGTTGAGGAAGTTCGCCTAAATATAGCATATTTCACCATGCCTCGGAAATCTCCTTGGGTGAAGAAGCGTGGCTCTAGAACCGCAAAGGCGGCATCACAGCAGAAACATAGACGGATGAATACTATCTTTAAGAGACGCAAGGCTGATACCATGGTTGCTATCCGAACTAGAAAAAACTGGCGAGATTTATATCTTGATTCTGCCACTGGAGGAAAATGGCTCGGGGCGTTATCAAGATTAGAAAACATGTATGTGATCACTAGACAACCTCGCAGACGTAACAGGACAAATCTTCGTTGCCCTCGTCCAACCCCTGTAACTATGGAGGATATCTTTCCTGCATTCTAATTAAAGCGAGGATGAGAATTCTGAGGGTGACAAGTAGGGCAATTGGAACGAACTTGCATATTTTTACCTAAGAAGGCAAATCATTTATATGAATATTGCCAACGATGCTCACATCTGTTTTTGCGTGATCTACTTGGCCGTAGTGACTTCTTGCTTGGACCCTCTTAAGGATTAAAAGCGTCGATGGAGGGTTACATAACTAACTCTCGTAAGCACGTTACTGAAGCAAAACAGGCTGCTTAAATATATTCAAGGAGCTCATCTGACCTGACATCAGCAGGACCAGGTATCTTGAGGCAATCAGATCGCTAATATTGAATGCTATCGTTCAAGAGGTCAGAAGTCCCAAGAAGTTTGTTTAAGACAATTTCACGGCCGCCTTTGTACATACAGGGCCTGCTCAGGATCCTAGCTGAATTATCCAACCTGTTTCCCAATATGGCATCTTCCAGTAATCCGTCGACTTTTTTGTCGAGAATGCAAAGCCAGGGAGCGCAGCGGGAAGCAGTTTAGGGGAAAGTTCCTGGATCTCGGCCAAATCCCTGATCAGGTGCGTGTCATAAAATCCAATCGAGATGATCGTTTGCCGGTTAGTTTCCAGGAACTCCCGCCACGCTGTATATGAGATATTTACGTGCCCTAGAATCAGCTTTCGAAGCTTCACGGTAGATCGAGACAGTAACTCTAGAGGCGCGCTATCCCCAGTTATTCGCAAAGTCGTACAATGCTCGAGCAAGAGTTCCAACGCACCAGACAGGCTGGGAAACTTCGGCAGCTTCCGAGAAGAGTAGTGCGGAAGGACCAGAGAGGACAGTTCTATTGTTACCAAGGGAGCCATGCACTCTGATCTCCTTTGCAGAGCCTTTGTGACAGCCTGTATATGATATGTATTTGACACTTCTTTCGCAGTCATGCCAAGTGAAAGGTATGAGTCGACCCATTGGGGTTCATCGATTGACGGACAGAAATCTAGTTCTAATTCCCTGAGTCGAGGCAAAGCCGCAAGAACGGATGACAAGACATCTATGTTCTTATGGTTCTCCAGAATTTCTTGTTGATTCTCGCAAATGGTTCGGAGCGTTTCATAAATAACCATATATGGAGGGCATTCATCCGCGGGGTAGCCGCAATCATATAGCTCTTTCGCTTCCTCCACGTAGCTTTCTGGAGTAAGCATTTCCGACTTGAAGGTTTCAAAGCTTAGAATATCTAGTGATACTTAGTTTGCCTCATCATAAATACTCTCGAGCCACTTACCCGGTTTGATTAACTCCGGAACCGTATAATTCAAAGATTTGACATGCAGGCGTACTACTGAGTGTCTGAGCTGTTGGAGTCCATCAAGCCCAGCTTCTGAGAGGTTGAACCTCACCCTGTAAAAGAGGTAAGGTAGGCAAACAACTCGCAGCCTCCTATTCACGAGCGAGAAAGCCTTAATTTCCCAGGATTCAAGACTTGTTAAGATTAGATGTAGGATTTCCGTAGGCAGGGCCTGAAGGTCTGGAATTCGTCCGTCCATTATACCACCAGCACTCATCTGGGAAGCGTAGCGAGTATAAATAGTCAGATGGCCCACTTTTCTCAGGGATCCTCTCAAAAGTTCACGTTGCAGTGTCACTCAGGAAATCTTATAAAAAATAGTTAATACACCATCCGTGGAATGGTTTTTTATGGTTGTCTAAATGAAGGAGAAGGAATAAGGAAAAGACCCAGAGCAATATCAAGGTGGCAGCACCGACAAGTTTGCAGCCTTGTCATGGCCTGTAGAGTGCTGCGGATTTCTGATCTGGACGTCTTTAATGAAGCCTTAGGCCGCAGTGGTTGATCGCGGGGCCGACCCACAGATTAGCGCCACAGTCACGCTCGCTGCGGTGGAAGCGCGATTTCACTGGTCATGGGCGGGAAGGGAGTGGCTGCTGGGTGCCTGAACTCTGAAGCACTCGCGCCTTCAGCGCGACGCTGGTTTCATATTACGCATTTCTATTGGATGGAACCTGATGCCCCACTTCAGCGCTTCAGCAGATCGCTTGGAGGCCTTATGATCCCTAATAGCAATTTATGCCTAATTAGGAAGGGATGAGGCCTGGGATAGGCGCCAATCAACTGGTTCGCCCTAATCGGTGGCGATCAGGTTGGTTGGGCGCCTCGGACGGGATCAGTGTCACGTGACGGTCGTGACAATTTGGTCCTGTCAACCGGAGGAGGCCTCCGTTAGGTGGAGAACTGAGGATTCCGATTTATCCGTGCCTTCCAGCGCCCCCACCGCCTTCGTCAGTGGGTGCGCCACGTATTCTTCGTAATCACGGATTCTTCGTAAATTTTTAATATTTAAAGCTATTCAGAGACCAAAACAATTATTTATCGATCCAAAAGTCCTCTCCTGCTTCGCGGGCACGTATCTCATTCTCAATTGCCTGCTGAATTTGTTCCTCCGGGCGCTTCGTGGGCTTATATCTATAAACCTTTTCGAATTGCTTCGCCAGCTTCCTCTCCTCCGCCGCGGCATCTTTCGCTTTCCGGACCTTAATCGATTGAATTGCATCACGAGTTTTTATAACCCCGTTGCTGGAAAGCGGTTTAACCTGACGCTTAGTAGGATTCCGGCGTTGAGGCGCTTGCGCGGTCCTGATCCTGCACATTGCTTGCTGGGTCATATGGAGCTCCTCTAGCTTCTGCATTTGGTGTTGAAAGACCTTCGTCAAATTCCGCTTCGTTTTATCTGATGTATCAGTTATATCCTTCATAATTTTCGCCTGATTCTTCATAAGCGCGTCAATTGTTGCCGGAGGACTATTCTCAACACTAGAGGAGAGTAATAAAGGTGATATAGAACTGCAGCGGAGCTCTGGTGTATTGATATCCAGGATTACCAACTGGTTAGTAAGTTGCTCAATAATTTGACGTCCATTTACTGGCCAGATCCCGCGATCTTTAAAGGATTCTCGAATAATTCGCTGTGTAAAGGCCTTCGCGCGTACTGGTTGAATAATCTGGAGGAATTCTGGCTTCCCGTATGGCCTGCCGCCCCAGAAAGATATCTCATTATTAAGAAGCCGGAATTGCTGCTTATAATTAAGGAATGGCTTGCCGTCAAGAGGTTGACAGAGGTGAGTTGTACCGGGTAAGAAGCCAAAAGGAATAATATCATTTTACTCGCAGTGTTGTATAAATTCAAGAGTAAGATGCGAGCCGTGGCCGTCAAATATTAGATATCGCTTCTCTCCTTGCTTTATACGGTCCTTTGTAGCTTCAACGAATTCCTGTAGCCAGGTAAGCGCCAGTTCATCTGATATCCAGCCATTTTATGAGATCACGGTCAAGGTGTCACCCAGTAAGGCCTCACTGCCATTATACCAGGCCTCCATATGACTGCCGCTTGCTTTAAATATAAAGAACGGCGCCATTAGCCAACCATCAGCAGAAATACACTCCAATACTGTAATATTTTCACCTTTCTCACCCTCTGCAAGATCTGGGCATCTTGAGGACCTAAAGACCTTGCGAGCCCCTCCCTGACCTGGTTAAAATCCGCATTCGTCAAAGTTATATACAAGGCGAGCAGGAACCCCGTCAAGAAGGCATTCTAGCTGGTCATACCAGTGTTGAAGAAGCCCTGTATCCTCAGCTTGAATACACTTTAATTCCTTGGTCTTCTGCCTTACTGGCGCGAGACCTAAATGTGCTGGTATACGCGCTTCGAATCGATATGGCCACATTTTACTGACACGCTTTTCCGGATGCCCCGCGCGGGCAAGGGCCTGATTTGCCCACGCCTCTATAATAGAAGCAGTTGGCGGGAGGTTCCAATTCTTCATTTGTGTAATCCATTCGATCAAGGCCTTCTCCTGATGTGGTTGTAGAGCATTCTTCTTCGAAGTGGTTGGTGTTGCTGGTGTTTTCGCTTTTTGAAGGCGGCTTCGCAGCGTGGTACTTGACACATTGAATTCACGCGCAATTTTCGAGATATTTGGTTTTTTTTGGGTTCTAGTGAAAGCGACGGCCTCGCTTAATCGAGATTCATTGAATTCAGGAGATTTCGGCATGTTTTGTGGCTTCAGTAAGTAAAAATATCAATGACACGAGAATTTACGAAGAATCCGTGATTACGAAGAATACGTGGCGCACCCACTGACGAAGGCGGTGGGGGCGCTGGAAGGCACGGATACTAATCGACATCCAGCACCTCGCTGGCCATACCACCTAGATTCGCATTCCAACTGTTACCTAGAGGACGATTCTAGGGATCAGGCATTCCTATTTGGGATCTCAGTGAAGTCCTAAGATCACTATAAAGCCCCTATACAGATAGTAGCTAGAAGAATTAAGCCTTCAATTCAATTCAATTTCGCACCTTAGTCATCAACCTGCCTAATTAGGCACTAGTAGACACCTCAGTAGCTCATAGGTACTCATTGATTTGGATCTGTCCGGCAGTGGGGAAATGTGACCCGCCCGCGGTGCGTCGAGAGCTGCTTGCCTGGCGTGTACAACAGATGATGTCATGGATAAACTCTAGTTGATACGGAGAGGTTGGTTTGCTGGCAACACGCCAAGACAAGGCACCATTAGCGATGCTGCCTGTGATAGGAAATTCACTGGTATTGTGTTATATACTTCGTTTCCTATGAGCTAATTTGATTGAAATGAGCTCCTAGCGTAGGAGCTTAATGGAGGAGAAGGGAATCATAAATTGGTGTGACGGACCTGTCTTTGTCCAGATCTACTTCTAACCCCATACTAATGCTACTTTCCTCTTGAAACCAACTCATCCCTATCATGCTCTTGTCCTCGCAGATATCGGCTCGGAACAAGGATGACCCATGAGATCACCGTGCGGGGTTTCTGGCCAAAAGACCCCAGTCAACCCCTCTGCTTAAGGGCAACAGTGTCTTTGCGAAAGCACAATTAGCCTACAGCATTGAAAAATTTGACAGATTTTATTTGCTTGAACGGCAACGGACGAATCTTCTTTCGTATATGGCCCGCTGAACGAGACGAAAGTTCGTTATTCCAGACTGGCAGAAGAGCAACCGCCCAACGTGAGCCTCAACAACAGCGTGCTGCCTACGATCTTGATATGGCTGAATTAGGAGATAGTAGTTTTACAGATGTTGAGGATATAGCTGCAGTTGGCGATGTTATTCTAGTCGTTGGGCCAGAGCAAATCAGATTACGTGTCCATTCGCTGACCCTTAAGGCAACCTCACAAGCGTTTTCCGCCATGCTGGGCTCTAACTGGAAAGAAGGCCGTGATCTAATTGGAAAGGGGCTGGTGAACTTGCTACTACCCGAGGACAATGCGATGGCAATGAAGTATGTCTGTGCTATTATACACCATCAAAACAAGATGCTGCCAAATGACATGGCTCCGCCTGACATTCTCGATATTGCTATTACTGCAGATAAATACAATTTTGTCGATGCATTAAGATTTGCAAGCGGATCTTGGCTACAGTCTTGCAATTTGAAAGCTGATGAGCTCATGACCCTTACTGCTGCAGCATATGCGTTCCAGAACGCACAAGCTTTCAGAGATCTTACCAAAGCACTAATACTTAACTATGGAGGATCCTACTTTTCTCTGTCTACCGGAAAGATTGAATCTGTGATGAGCTGGAAAGTGTTTTGTAAGAATCCTTGGGTTGAATCCATCAACTTGAAAATGACTAACTGGTCAAACCAGGTCTTCTGGAAGAACAAAGAGATATCACGAGACTTAAAGTAGGAGACATACTCATCAATGGGATTGAATCTGCAAGCTCATGTGTACACAAATGCGGATGGACAAGCAAATATGCATTTGCTTATTTAAAGTCTCTCGGAAACTATAACTTTTGCCAACAGGCTTGATCGACATTTCCGAGGCAATAGAACGAGTGGGAAATATGCCAGATCCAATACCTGATGAACGGAGTACTCCTTGCACGTACGGATATAAACATACAGCACCGAACTATAGAAAGGGCCGTCAGTGGTGGATAAATGACCTAAGGAAGAACGTTGGACTTTGTCTACACTGCGCTCGAATGCAAAATCCAAGTTCAGCCTACTGTCAAAGATCACATTAGTACGACACACACTCACGCTAGAGCTATGAAGATGGATCATCCTCCTGTTATCCCAAGGAGTCAAGTGATGGGGGTAGCATTCACATGCTTCGGATAAACAGTTTTTTTTTTTTTTTTTTTTTTTTTTTTTCATACAGTGCTGACTGGAGACGAAATGTTAAAAAATGATATTTGGGCTCTTATCGAAGTTTTCGTCTTATTTTTTTTTTTTTTTGAAATTGATACGAACAAGGAACATGCTACCAATTCATTATCAAGGACCACCACCGATTGTAGTAAGCAAAAGTTTGCCCAAAGTGGGCTGTTCCTGCAGAAGTATCTCGAACTCTCTGTTATGCAGAAATAATCGGATGTGCTGAGTAGCATAATGACACAACATTCTGATTAGATTCTCGCACCGTCCAGTGCCGGCGCGGAGGGCAAGGTCAAACAACCGAACAATATCCCCAACCCGATTTTGGCATATTGGGAGAGCGTGCAGGAGATGCAACAGTTTGAAGAGGCAGATGTCACGCAGCTCCTGCAGTTCATATTTTGACGCGAAAATATGAAGACGAGCATGGGTGAGAAGCATTTCGGTATAATCCGCCATAGGATTACAGCTGCCTTGCGACCCCTCAGATGGCCGTGGCTGAATACGCCTCACAAGGTAGTCCGCGAATTGTTCCACCGTCTCTGTGTCTCGAAAGAGGTTTCCTTCTAGAATGAGTACATGGGCCTGCTCCGCCTTTTCTTGTCCACCAGCAGTCAGACCGGGCGGTGGAGTGTCGCCGGGTGGTGTAATAGAGTAGTCTCCAGAGTACAAGTACTGACAGACGAGACTAAATATATGCTTATCCGTGTCCTTGATTATGATAGATTCATCACCAGCAAAGCTACCGCTATCGCTGTTGAACCAGGGCGACGAATGTAATTTAAGTATATCACTGTGAATGACAACTTCTTCACAATCAGCGGTGAATTTCAGGAGCTTAGACAGAAATACTCTGCACTATTATCAGTTATGACTATCTCATCCAGGAAAAATTAACCCACCCTTACCGGTTGCATGGAGTCATGATTGGAGCCGACCGTGGCAGAATTTCCTCCGATGAGTAGTTACACCAGGTCCAACCGGCTTTATATATTGGGCTACCAGTTATTTTGTTCACAGACAAATATCAGCTTCATAAACCACTGAAGGTTGACTGGGGATTGATTGGTCGGAGGCCTCGTGGAAGCCTGAGCCCTGTAGCACTAGCGCCTTCAGCACGGCTCTGGTTTCACATTACGCATCGATCTCTATTGGATGACATCTGACGCAAGAACCTCGCTTCGCAGACAGCTTTGAGGCTCTTCAGGAAAATAGTCCGTTTATCTGGTATATTTCTATACTTCTTATAATTATAAGAGCTGCCCCTATGAGCTTCGAGCTGATGGTTAATCTCTGCCGTACTGGATTTCCACTCTTGAGTGCCTGGAACACTAGTGCCTTCAGCCTATGTCGCTGGCTAACTGAAGCGGCGGTCTTAGCGAGTCCCTAGAAACGATCAACAGATCACGTGCCGCACGACCGTTAGGGGCGCACCTTGACCCCGCTGTTCTGAGTCCACTCTGTCTTCTTGGAAGAATCCACCGATCGCCGTCGAAGCAATGACTGATATATCTGGAGCAAGTGCCAAGGACTTCGCGAGATCGTATGTATTATGGCAAGCTCTAATTATAGCATAGCAGCTAAGCGTTTGGTTTTTAGCATCCTACCAATCTATCATGGTCCTTGCGTCACAATTCGGATCAACTCTTGCGACCATGAATACACCGTTTCGAAGGATCTTCTCTGCAGAGAATCTAAATATTTCTCAGCAATGTTCGAGGGCGAATTTAAAGAGGGACAACAGCAGACAGCAATTCTGGAAGACATAGAAGGGATTGTATCGGTTCAAAGCCTTGAGGCCTTCTTACAATGGCTATACCTCCGCAAGATCAAATTCGAAATAACAGAACCGGAACACCAGATCTCAGCTGTGATAGAACTTGCGAGGTTTGCGGACATGTGCGTTATAACACAAATGGAAGCTCAAATTGCGCGGCATTTCAAGAATCTTTTACTTGCAAACCCGAATCCGAAAACCAGCAAAGGTGGAATAAGTGTCAATACTTATTGCCTCACGTCTCATCATGTTATTTCGGCAAATTTTTTGCCTCAAGGGCACCCAATCCGTCGCACTCTAGCGGCGGCAACAGTGAAGGGATATCTTCTTTGCGAGCACCACAGATTTGCGCAGGAAGCTCGAGAGTATCCTTCATTTGGGGCTGACCTTCTTGAAGAAGTAGGATTAGCTCTCAAGGGGTTCAGATTTAATCAATACCAAGCCACTTATCAGGATCCTCTCAGCGGTCAGGAGGGCGTCGTCACCAGATTTCGTGCTGGGTGAAGGCCGAAACAATCTCAACCAAGTTTCACGGGCGCAAGAACGAATCTGCTACCATCCCTTCTCCAGGCTGAACCTACATCATCATTGCCGACGTTATAGGTGAGGCAACTGACATCTCCACAGAAGAAAACACAGGTGATCACGTTGTGGACTCGTGCCAGGCAGGGCGAAAGGGCTATTCGGTCCTCATCCATATCAAGTATCCTTTTCAACACCCCATTGGGGGATTGAGGTACATCGGCGCTCCTAGTCGTCAAGATATCCTGCAAGTCGTCTCGAGAATCATGTCTGAACACGGGGTGTCGCACCCCGTTTGGCCAATGAAGGCTTTGTGCATCAAACATGATAATGCCGCATATGATATCCTTGACTACGAACATGATCACATTGGAGGCTTGTTTGATGATATCCTCAAGTCAAAGGCCTTTAAAGATTGAATGTATTTATTAGATTCCGCTAGCCGAGGGGCCATGCTATTTGTTTGCATTCCCGCTATCGCTTATGGGCCGCAGTTAACTCGCTGTGACCTGGCATTCATCTTATTTCTTAGTTACGGCATGTGAAGTACTAAATACCAAAGTAACAATCAAGCTGATAACGAATCCCCAGTTCGATTGCACATATAATTAAGCAGGGTTTGATAGTACCCTTATAAGCTCGACTCTTGTGTCAATGGGGTAGGTAACAAGTGGCCACAAGAAAGCATAAAAGAGATAAGAATACAGCCCCTTGTTAAAGACTTTCGCTGCTTCTGGAAATTTGTAATGCCTGACAATCAGAACTGTTGATGGCTACCACACTCTCAAGGAACTCTTCCTCCGAATCTGAGAACTCCGGGCACTCGGGGCACTCGATTGGCATCTTACCCTTCCCTTCGTCTCTGGTAGGCCCACCTGGACTTAGATATTGGACAACACTCGCAAGAGTTTTGTCAGTGTCGTCCAAACATTGTGAATCATCGTTAATCATGGCGTTCTTCGCATTACGTTCCCACATGTCCAAAGCCGCACGTTTGGCCTTTATTTCCTTCAGTTCCCCAAGATATCTTCCCTCAAGGAAATCTTTGTTACGCTTGAGCTCTTCGATCGCCATACTCAGTTCTCTGCGAAGCATGGAGACCCTCTTCGAACGATTAGAGTCATTCAAAGCTTCAAGAAAAAGTTGTGCGTTTTCAGCCAAGCGCTCTACACCACTAGCGGTCTTTCGAAGTCGGTGGACGGCAGAGTGCCTCAATTCACAAAGAAGGTGAAATAATTCGCTTCTTTTCGAGGTAACTACCTTGCCCAAATACTGGGGTAGAAGCTTGGTCCACTCGGTGAGTTCCACAGCCTCTGGGCAGTCCCAGCCATTTCTTAGCAAAAGCTGCGGGAAGTGACTTTGAGCGTAGGCGAAACAAGCTTCTTCCACCAATCTTTGTATGCTTGTCGTGATGAGGTGTTGACTTCGGTAATGTATATAGACTGGATAGAGAGATGGGACCGGATTATTGACACCGATTTTTGTTCCAGGAGCTGATGATGCTGACTGTCAACAAATATCATAAAGATTCTTTTATAGGAGTACCAACCATCAATTTCGTCATTTTCCTCGTTGGCAGGTTGCGCCTGGGATTGAATCGCGACTTCTCTCGAAGTCTCCCTCTCGGAGATTTCCGTCACAACATTGGCCTCGTCTCTCGCCGCCTCCGCTTCTGAAGCTTCTCGCTCAGCGCTCTGAGCAGGTGAGACATCAAATAACTCGGGGAATCTGATCTTAGCTCTCAATGTCGAGTGGAAAACTTGATCCTCAAGAAGTTTCCTGGCAACATTACATGTGCGATCGATATTGTGTTCCCGGAGAATATCTGTCAAAGCGGGTTTGTTTTGTTGGAGCAAGCTCATCACATGCTTTCGCTTTCGAACTAAGGAGTTAGAACCGCGGAAAACGTGCTGGCAAGCCAGATAAACAAGTCTCTCATCAGGGTCTCTCTGAGCCATTTCAAAAGTTTGGGCTGCTCCTGAAAGTGTTGGAATGGGTCGAGCCTTTGTAAACTTGGGAGGGTGGTCAGTTTCCGCAAACGGCCAACATGCTTTTGTATTATCTGTTTTCGACTTTTTTTCATGGTCTATTGTCCGCCTCTGTATTTATTTTGCCCATGGGCAGATTGCTTGTGTTGCGGTGTATTATTAAAGCAGTTGAGTGTACCCCAGTTGAATGGCGGGGTCCTTTGGAAAGTGATGACATACACTTCTTGGGTAACTAATGTGGTTGGTTCGTGCGGTAGGTAATTGGTGACAAACCAGTTATCGACGACCCGCCCCAAAGCAGACGCGAGCAACGCCATCAGGGATTCTGGTCTGTCACCACCTTTTTCGCTTTCTACCACTTATTGATAATCAGAGCCATTTAATGTGGGCCCCTGCGTGGATATAAGAGAGACTTAAACCCATCATACCACCAAGCCTAACCCGCAGTGGATTCACTCATACCAAATATACAACTACGCCTTGAATTCTTGACTACTCGACTGTATTGGAAGCATCCCTCCAACTAAAGATGGCCGACGAAACCTATAATCTCGTGCAGTCCCGTTACGGCGATATCGCGAAACAGAGTAACGTCACACAGCAGCACGAAAAGGAAGAGGATATTGCCAGGGCATTTGGCTACAGCGCGGAAGATCTCGGCTCGCTCCCAGAGAAGACCAACCTTGGATTGAGTTGTGGTAATCCGGTGGGATTCGCGAATATGAAAGAGGTCTGTTTGGACTAATTTGTTTTCCACGACTGTGAGAGAGTCAAAGGGCTGACCTTTACTAGGGGGAGACTGTTCTTGACCTAGGCAGCGGCAGTGGTATTGATGTCCTCCTGGCTGCTCGCAGAGTTGGGCCGAGTGGTCAAGCAATCGGGGTTGATATGACCAAGGTAATTGTTTCCCAAGCCCCTTGTCTGTCGAAACCAGTACTTATAATATATACCCAGAGCATGATCGAACTCTCTAACAAGAATGCCGAGAAATCGGAACTTTCCAACACGAAGTTTATTGAAGCAACTATCAACTCTATCCCGCTGCCAGATACTAGCGTTGACTGCATTATCAGTAACTGTGTTATCAATCTTGTTCCGGCTAGCGACAAGGCAGCCGTCTTCAAAGAGATTGCTCGCTTGCTAAAGCCTGGTGGAAGGGTCGCTATCAGTGATATTTTAGCTAGAAAGCCACTACCCGATAATATTACTAGAAATATGGCGCTGTTTGTGGGCTGTGTCGCTGGCGCTAGTCAGATCAAGGAGTACGAAGACTATCTTAAGCAGGCTGGATTTGAAGGTATGTACACTGTTGTCAAAAAGGCCTTCTGTACTAAATACTAAACTGGTGGTAGGTGTGTTCATTGTTGATGCCAAGTCGGACCTTAATCTCTACAAGGGGTCTTCATATTTGCCTCAGAGCTCGTGTGGTGGTTGTGGGAATAAGGAAACTACGAGTGATATTGCGGAGTTGGATTTTAATGAGTGGGTTGGTCAGTTATTGTCCTCCGTCCTGGATTGATTTCACTGCTAACCCTTTTTTTTTTCAGGTTCTTTTCAGATCTATGCCATCAAGGCCTAGGTAGCTTTATTTAGGTACTATTCTATAAGAGAGGTATATTCTCAGAGCCCTGCCTTGGTGGGAACAGTTGCAGAGCACAATCCAATGTCAACCCAATATTTCGCTTCATCGTCCATCCAGTAGCTGAAAGATATCCATATTCCTCACCATACAGCTAGAACTCGACTGACACCCTAGTTCCGACCGCACCTCCTGTGCGTCCGGGTAGCTTCGCATCGAGGTTATGATGCCGGCTGCAGTTTCACATGGTGTCGATTGCCCTGAATCTTGGTTCCTACTGCGTGATTGTAATCTAGAGGGATCACTGGTGGGAGGTGCATCTGGGACAGGCTGCCCCGTGTTAGAGGATTGACTCTGGGAGACAGCCACCTGTCGGCTGGCAGCCGGACTTGGCGGGGATAAGGTCGGCGCGGGAGTCGCTGCCTCGTTCTCGAGAAACGGGTCGCTCCTCTCGTTCAATAAGATCGGTTGCGAGGAACTGCTGCTGACCGCATTTCCGCTTCCCCCTTTACACAAGTGCGATTTTGGCTCTGGTAAAGCTTCTGAGTGAGAGGTAAATGAAACAATATCCCGAGTGTGCGCTGCCAAGTATCCCTCAATATCATGGTCAGAAATGCCATGTAGTCTAAGCAGCGCCCGGAGAAGAGTGTTCTCAACAGCGACCTTTCGCCCCGCAGCCTGGATCTCTTGTGTCACTTGAACTCCGTGACTCTCAAACTTTTGCAGGCGTTGCTTGAGATCTTGAATATATTCTCTGCGCCGTGCACGTGAACGCCGCTGATTGTCGCGGATTCGCGCTGAAGATGTCATTTGGTCAGTCTGGGGTAATTGTTAGTCGGTAAATAGTGTGTCAAATGGCATGTCTTTCACTCCCTGGAGTAACTAACTGACCTTGCCTGTCATCATTGTGTTATTTGCATTCTTAGTCTGCATGTTGGTCATGGCCAAGGCAGCTGAGGAGGGCTGCAGGCGCAGGATGTGAGATTTGGCCTCGGGTAGGCCGGCAAATGTCAATCCTTCTTGGGGATAAAGCTGGTCTTGATGGTCCACCGTTATTAATGCCCTACAGGCCACAAAAATGAGGTTGATCTTCGGTGTCACCAACAGACTGATGGGTGGCGATCGGGTACCGTAATGCAAGGATAAGCTGCGGGAAAGTTGGTATAATAATTACCTAAGCAGGCTTTGTGCCCGGAATAACTGTTTCTGTTAGGATTCTCCGCCTTCCGTAACGCTGTCCAATCAGAGCCCACTAGTGACATGCTCGCCACGCCTCGGCGTCTGCTTATTTAAATCTATAAATAAGCAGCTATCAATTCACCAAGTCCGATTACCAGATAACCATACAAGTTTATAGAAATCTCCCCGATGTTCGGTCGTTTCAGACTCCCGTTGTCGTTCACGCCCAATCCCGCATTTCGCTCCCAACTAGTTATCCCGCGCTGCGGACACACCACAATGGCCCATCCCGCTGCCGCTCAGCCGCGGCCAACTGTTCATGGGCTTATTGATGGGCTTTCCTCTGAACACCCCTCTCTGGCCATATCCAAGGCTGAAGACGACGCGGATATCCGCCTGAAATACCGCCCCTTCATTCTCAAGGATGATGATGCGGCTGAGGACTGGGTCAGTACCTTGGAGCTGACAACCGCCCTGGACATGGCGGCGAAGGAACTCCAGGTGTCGCATAACAGGTTAAAAGTTCTTGTTCTGTACGGTAGTCTCCGTCGGAGGTCCTACTCTCGCCTGGTGGCGCTGGAAGCCAGCAGAATTCTCTTCCGTCTGGGGTGCGATGTCCGCGTGTTTAATCCTGAAGGGTTACCAGTGAAGAACGATACCGAGCATGGCCATCCTAAGGTGCAAGAGCTCCGGGAGCTGAGTAGATGGAGTGACGGTCATGTTTGGGTTTCGCCCGAACAGCATGGTAATCTGGTTAGCATTCTACTCTCCCTATTCTTAATTTCTTAGTACTGATAACGTTCAGACCGCGGTGTTCAAAAATCAGATTGACTGGATCCCGCTGACCACCGGGAGTGTTCGTCCCACGCAAGGCAGGACCCTTGCCATTGCGCAGGTGTGCGGCGGATCGCAATCATTCAACGCTGTCAACTCCTTGCGTATTCTCGGCCGGTGGATGCGCATGTTTACTATCCCAAATCAGTCGTCTATCCCCCAAGCATATACCCATTTTCCTGACGAAGGTCAACCGGGAGATCAGAGAATTATGCCTAGTGGTAATCGGGACCGGCTGGTGGACTGCATGGAGGAGTTTGTGAAATATACTATCCTCATGCGTCCTCACTTAGAGCTTTTTGGTGATCGGTTCAGTGAGCGGGAGAAGAGGGTGAAAGAAGAGAAGCTAAGGGCAGCGCGCACAAAGTCAAGTTTGGCGTAGTAAGGAGGGGTGGGTTTTGTGTATATATCGTGAGGCATTGGAGAGGTCCAGTTCTGAGAGTATATACCTAGTTAATAGAATAGATTTGTTTAGAATAGCCCCTTCAGTCTGATTCTTTTCGTTTTGGCACAAAGCGAACATGTATGATATTGGTTTTGAACTCTTTTACAGTTAGTGAACATGTCTGTTCAGAGGCAGATATATACAAGCAGTCTAGGGGGCTTGTCGGCACGCGGAAATATAGAACCAATTTAACCTATCCCTAGAACGAATTTTTATGAACAAGAAAGATATCCCTCCACATATCCAGTTTCTGATACTCCCTCGTCCGTCTTCCCCCAGGAACGAATGGCAAGAATCAATTTTATTCTGGGCAAGCTTTTCTGCAGTGAGAATTTGCTGATAGTGTCATATGAAGCTTTTCGTGCATAGGGAAGAGTGTCGGTAATTCTGGAGGGACATCCCATTGCTCTGCTGGCTTTCATTGCAAAGCTATGCTCATCTCTCTCACAGTCTTATACTATACCACGAATTTTCAAAGATTTTCTATCGTTTCTTTTGCTGCTGAAGCTCGGTAAAAAGCTTCTCAACGCGGTAACGTATTTCATTGCGGATTGGGCGGACAGCATCAAGTCCATGCCCGGCAGGGTCGTCAAGTTGCCAGTCGAGGTAGCGTTTACCGGGGAAAAAGGGACAAGCGTCCCCACATCCCATGGTGATTACGACATCGCTAGCTTGGACAGCGTCGGCATTGAGGATCTTGGGTTTCTGATTGGCAATGTCGATACCTTCTTCGCGCATGGCTTCGACGACCATAGGATTGACGGAGTCGGCTGGGGCCGAGCCGGCGGAGCGGACTTCAACAGCATCACCAGCAAGATGCGTGAGGTAGCCAGCAGCCATCTGTGAGCGACCGGCGTTGTGGACGCAAACGAACAAGACACTGGGCTTGTCAGTCATTATCGCCATTTAATGGTTGGTTGGGCGGTTGTCGCGAAGCGGCTGGTGAAGCGGCTGGTGAAGCGTGATGAAACAAAATATTAATAGTGGTGTTTTTGCAATAGTCAAGGACTGCCAGGGGGGAAAATCTGTAAGCGTCTAATTTAGTGACCATTCAGTTCGTTTGGTAAGACTCATTCTCACTAACAGCGTCTAAGGAGGCTGACCTGACAAAAGTGCTGGTTGTAGTTTTAATTTGCCCAGTGCTGCCGGCGCTCCAACGGCCATGATATATAGTTGTGATGTTGGGTGCTTAGCCAACTGGACTCGAGCTAGGATCCAGCCTTGGATGTCACTCCCGTGCGCCGATTGGTTGTAGGAGGATCATCTACTTTTCAAAACCAAAAGGGTAAAAGACAAACTTGGCGTCGATGATCTCTTTGCAACTCTTGCCCAATAAACATCGGGTAGTGACATCCTAATGGGACCTGTCCGCTGTCAAACAAACCCCCTCGCCAAAAAAAAAAGGAAGAATACCTCAAAGTTTATACAGGGATAGATTGCATTCTAGGGGTGAGAAGGTCCATGCATCTTGACTCGACAATCTGTATCAAATCAGCTGCCTTTGAAAAAATCACGTGCTGCAAAAAGCATCTTCAGGAAAATCCCGGTCAGTCCAGACCATTGATGGCTGGCTAATCAGGTAGATACTAGTTAAGGAGTGAAGTTCGTTAACACCCATGAGTAATGTGGAGGCGACAGCCTGGAAAGTTCCCAGCATGTCACTCTGGCTATATGATGGGCTACTGAATTGCATTTCTAAGCTGCAAGCTCTGCACTGGGTGGGGCCAAGCCAAGAAACACCAATCCGTCAGGCCGTCATTGACCAATCAGCATTTGCTAGTGACATCCAGGCCGATCATCGATCGATAGAGCAGCATCAAAGGACGGTTCTTCACTCAATATAAATCCACCTCTCACCGTTGCAAATATTACTAGATATCAAGCCAGCATTAGGTGCGCCCAAGACTCTTTATTTTCTCGCGACAATAGCAAATCACCGTCCAATACAGTTATCCTGTGTCGATTTACTTTACATGCTCCTGTTGCCCGGCGCCGCGAGCCATTGAAGAACCAATTTGTGCCAGCCATCTAGCTTCACTGCATTTGATCTTGGAACAGAATTATCCTAGGATGAATCAAAACCAAATTGCAGCCGATGCTGCAGTCCAGGCGCCTTCCCCGGCCAACGCCAACGACGTTGAAAAGCAGGCCGAGGCGAACGCGTCAGACTCGCCGCAACAAAAGCAATCCGCCTTCAAAAACATGGGTCTATTAGACCGTTTTCTCGCTGTCTGGATATTCCTCGCCATGGCTATCGGGATCATCTTGGGTAACTTTGTTCCCAGTACTGGCCCTGCGTTGCAAAGGGGTGAGTTTGTGGGAGTTTCAGTTCCTATCGGTGAGCACTTCTGCCGCGTCTGCTGCGTTGGACTTTAAATGGGCTGATAATAGTCGATAGCTGTCGGTCTACTTGTCATGATGTACCCTATACTCTGCAAAGTGCGGTATGAGAGCTTGCATCATGTTTTTCAAACCCGTCAGATATGGATCCAGATTGCATTCAGTATTGTTGTTAATTGGATTATTGCTCCGTTTTTCATGGTAATCCAACCTTTCACTACCCCACCAAGTCATGAAGAAGCAACTTACATGGAATACTATATATAGTTGGCGTTAGCCTGGGCTTTCCTCCCGGACGAGCCAGAGCTACGCCAGGGACTTATTCTTGTTGGACTAGCGCGGTGCATTGCCATGGTAAGTTGCACATCCCCCAAAATACAAATAATTGGTGTAGTTACTCGACGATTCTAACAAAGCCCTAGGTTCTCATTTGGACTGGCCTTGCAGGCGGCGACGGCGAATACTGCGCCATTCTCGTCGCTGTCAATTCCCTCCTCCAAATTGTCCTTTTCGCCCCCATGGGCGTCTTTTTCATCGAAGTCATCAGTGGCGATACTATCACGTTCGAATACTCCACGGCTGCCAAAAGCGTCGCTGTCTTCCTCGGCATCCCGCTGGGTGCTGCGATCCTCACGCGCTTCATTCTCCGCTGGGCCACGAGTCGCCGATGGTACGACGAGGTGTTCCTGAAATGGGCCGGCCCCTGGTCTCTTATTGGCCTTCTGTTTACGATCTTAGTGCTGTTCGCGTCGCAGGGTCGTCAGGTTGTTCATCAGATTGTCTCTGTGGTTCGGGTGGCTGCGCCGCTGATCGTTTATTTTACGGTTATTTTCTTTTTGACGTTGTTTATGGCGTATAAGTTGGGGTTTGGGTATAAGCTTTCGACAACGCAGAGCTTTACAGCTGCGAGTAACAACTTTGAGTTGGCCATTGCTGTTGCTGTTGCTACTTTTGGGGCAGATAGTAATCAGGCGCTTGCTTCGACTGTTGGGCCGCTCATTGAGGTTCCAGTTTTGTTGGGGCTTGTGTATGCTGTTAAGTATATGGCGAAGAGGCTTGGTTGGAAGGATTAGCGGATTATTGATCAATTACTGATCTAATCAGAATCGTTCGCTTCCTTTGGCATTACAGGTCCTCTTCTTCTGCGTCTTTGCTCTTTGCACTCTCGTCTTTCACGTCCGGGTTTCCGCGGCGCGGTTCCAGAAGCAGGCGAACCACGAGCTTCACCTGACGGTGATGCTGTTTACGCTGTATATAAGCAGTCTTCTCATCACGGTCAGGAATGCCTATCGCTTGGTGGAGTACAACGAGGGGGAGAATGGATATCTCCAATCGCATTAATAGCCCACTTATGGGTTGGATGTGATCCTGATGGCTGTGATCATGGCCATTACTCTGTTTTGGTACTCAGCTGATATCAACGAGACGCTCGAGATATCCTCGTTCCCACTGGTCTATCAGCAGGGAACGCGCTGAAATTTGCTTGCCCGCCCGAGATGGCATCGGTTGTTTTGGCAGCAGAAACTGAACATGAAAGTGGGTTAGCTCGGAGGCGTGGACTAGTGTACAATAGAAAATCAATAGCCGTTATATTCTCCGTTAAAAATACAAATCACATTCGCGTAGATATTCAACACTGCCAATACGTATACCGTAGACCGCCACGGATTCTGTGGATCTGCGTTTGGCCTTTTCATGGGTCAATTTCGGGAACCGGCTTGATTTAGCAATGGCGGAGACCATTGCAGAGATCTCTAACGTTTAACCAGCACTTCACAGTGTTTTATTGGCATGTGTGCTCCATCTCTCGACCCACTGGCACAGATACGGGACACGGAAAATGGCGGTCCACGTCCGTGTCGTATACTTTCCATATCCACCTAGCACACGATGTTCTGAGTAACGTCACAAGCAAGCCACCAAAAAGACGGGAGTCTCTGTAGGGTATCACATACACCAGCATCAGGGCGTTGTGGCCGGCCGCCGTTAAGAGCAAGGTAGACCCGGCGAAGGTTTGCCTCCCCCACGTTTCGCATATAGGCAGCTTGTTCGTGGGGTATGTTGAGTCGTTCAGAATCAGGCGTTGGTACTGGAGTCCATGGTCGAAGTACTGCTGCTCCATGCTGCTCCAAGTGCGACGGATGCCAGGCAGCAGACCAATACAATGACCACGATAGCAAAGGTGCTTAAGCCAATTGTGTCGTGGACGGAAGCCTGTAGGAGAAACGAAGGCGCTGCACAGCTGGTAACGGCGGCATTGGGTGTTTGTTTAATTCCTTTCTTATTGATTGCCAAGCGACCAGGAAACTAGGAAACTCGCTGTTGCGACCTTCCAAATGCAGCCACCACTCCGTACCTTCTATACAACGTAGGTTCGCTTGTCCAGAAGAACCCACAGTAGCTAAGGAGTAGTGGCGGAGACATTGTCTAAACCTACTCAGTGGGGTGTCTCGCTAAACTCAACAATTGCTCTCTCGTCCCGGTAAACGCCGGGCTCGTGCTGCCAACGAGGGTGGTCGACCAGGAAACCTCATAGAATCTTGATTCTCAAACTAGCACGGGACTACTACTGCCCACTAACCAATTCCCTGTTTTCTCTCGCCGACATCGCATGGCCATCTCCGTCTTAGCGAGTCAGGAAGCTATAAATTGATCGGCACTCCTCTCAGGTAGGTAGTGGAACGGATCGTGTTTCAAGTCCTTGAGGGGCCGCCTATCACTGTCAATCGCAACAATGATCTACTCTACCATCCTCGCTCAAAGGCTGTTCCTGGGCCTTGCGAATTCCGCTGTCATCAGGCGATGGACTAATGGCGGCTCTGCCACAGGGACCACCGATCCGGATGTTGCCAGCGGATGCACGTACTGGGCCAATAACATTGTCACGGGCGATAGTTGCGAGTCGCAACTTGCGACTCGGTGCAGAGTTACTTTGGTATCACCGTTGACCAGCTGGTTTCTTGGGTCAGTACTTCTTGCTATATCTTGGTAATAGCTTGGAATACCCGTCTCACGCGTCTCGTAGAACCCCTCGCTATCCAGCACTGATTGCAGTTTGACTGTCGGCTGGTCGTATTGTGTCGATGCCCCACTGTGACTACCACCAAGACCAGCACTAGCAAGACTACCGCGACTACCACGACTACCACGACAACAAAGACTACTGCTACGACGACTACAACGACCACCTCAGGCCGCCCCTGGCCCAATTCAGACTGGTATCACGTCTGACTGCAACAATTTTTATCTAGTTGAGCAAGGAGACGGCTGCTACGATCTCGCCGCAAGCTTCGGCATCTCGCTTTCCGACTTTTACGCGTGGAATCCGTACGCCCCCTTCAGAATAGCTCTATAATAGATTCAAGCTAACGGTTCCCGAAACAGCGCGGTTGGAACTTCTTGCGAAAGCCTCCAGGCTGGTTACTATGTCTGCGTCGGTGTGGCAGGCGGTTCTTCAACAACTACAACCACCACAGCAACGAGCGTTCCGTCCACCACAACCACGACCACTGCAACCGTGACCGAGCCCACCCCGCAGCAGACCGGGATCATCTCAACATGCAACGACTATCACTTTGTTGAGGAGGCCGATGGCTGCGCTTCGATCGCCAGCGACAACGGCATCTCCCTCAATGACTTTTACGACTGGAATCCCGCCGTTGGATCTTCGTGCTCTGCGCTCTGGCTGGGATATTATGTTTGTGTTGGAGTACAAGGTACCAACCCTACCCTTTCTTATTAATCCCTTACATATAAGTAGATAATTAACGCCACCAGGAGGCTCCCAACCCACCACCACCACAACAACAACCACAACCGCCACGGGCGCCGGCCCCACCCCCCCCCCCCCCCACACAGTCAGGTATAATCTCCAGCTGCACAGACTACATCCAAGCCTCTGCCGGCGACACCTGCAGCACCCTACTAGCGGGGTACTACTCATACCTCCCCGTCTCGCTATTCACAGAATGGAACCCGGCGGTGGGGAGCAGCTGCAGCAATCTGTTGGCAGGGTACTACTACTGCGTGGCGACGACCGACATCGGCCCGCAGCCCGGCACGATCTCGACCTGCAAGAAGTACCACCGCGTTGTGAGCGGCGACTCGTGCTGGTCGATTGAGCAGGAGGCGGGCATTACTTCAACGCAGTTTAATCGCTGGAATAGTGGGGCCGGGGAGAATTGTGCGTCGCTTTGGGCGGGGTATTATGTTTGTATTGGAGTTTAGTTGGAGATGGATGGGGGATGGGGGTTGGGGTGTATTATGGTTGCCGCGCATTCGGAGTTGTCAGAGGGTGGCACTTAGTCGCCACGCCTCCCTCCTTACTACTCTATAATTCTAATCAAACTCCTTTAAAATCTTACCTTCGACTCTGTAATAAATTCCCTTGTACGTTGCTTCCTCTTTATGGGGAAGATGAAACATTTCGATACTATAGAGGACGGATAGCAGCAGCTAATAAGGGGCTTATCAAACCAATTATTACTCTTTGTTGGAAGTCTTCGCTTTAAATTCTGAGGTACGTTCTGTCACTTCCGGACCAAAAGCCCTCGAGATTTCTTGTAGCATTCACACACCCTTCCAAGATTTTCTTATCCCTCTTTGTTGAAGGATCCTTGCTCAGGGGTCATCTAAGGGCAAGAAGGCAGAAGAGATCTGTAGCGGCTACACCAACGTAGCCCTATAACTGATGCTTAATCGTTTGGTAAGTGATAGTTTAGATACTATAAATGATAAAGCCATAAATAAGTTAACCTTTAATAATACCCGGGACGTTGAATGCAAGACCCATCCCATCGTTGATTGAGTCGCGCTATGGGTGAATCCTGCCGGACAAACAACACCGAACGGCTAGATATGCACCAATTCGAAGGTGAAGAAAAGAGAGAAAGGAGATGAAAAGATAAAAGGTTGTGAATTACGAGTCGACTTAATCCCACGGCTGTGCGAGTTACTGTACCAGATGACTTGATGGACAAGGGTGGTGTTCAATCAGCGAAAGGAAAGCTACAGCCCCTGTTCGAGGCAACTGCATCCATGCTTCGTTATTACCTTGATGCGGCTCGTGTTATCTTGTCAGATTTTTGTCTTGTATATTCCTGTGCTCTACATGACTATCTCACTATCTGGCCTTGGTGGATAACCTCAGTTCCTGAATCAATCAAGCATCTGGGTCCCCGCCGTCCGGCGATGCTCCAGGTTTCGCTTCGAAAGATCGGATAGCGAGAAGGTGTCATTAAGTCGGCTCTTATTTGTCCATATATCTCTTTTCAGATCCTCGACAACCCTCCGCGCAAAATGTTGACAGTTGCAATCCCGAAGACTATACCCATTTTCAAATCCTGTTCGATTACGTTGACTCACATAACGAGTACGCAAGAAACGTTGTAGTATCCATCGCACTAGATAGTAGAATGCTTAGTAGGCGGCATGGTAGCGCAGGAGGCTCACGATCCCCCAAGAATCAAGACCTTCTTGGGCATTACTTACGCTGCATGACGAACTCCACATGAACGAAGTACATTACGGTCTCCTCCAGCCCATTCTCGACGACTTTCTTGCGCCGCGTTGAGATTGAATACAAGAGAAGCGTCCAGACCTACTACGCCGCCAGGAAGTATGAGATACACGGCCTCGACACGTTTGCCCAGAACTACATCATGACTCTCAGTGAATCTCTGTCAATTTTCCAAATCCTACGAGGAGCCAGATTGATATTTTCAAGGCTGCCCGAGGACGAAAAATGGTTTCATGACTATCTACACTCCAAGCTTTCTAGCAGCCTTGCGAAGGATGAGACAACATTCCAGCTAGACGAGTTCTACAATGAAATTGTAGATGATCCAGCACTCAGCAAAGACGCAATGAGGATCATCGTTCAAGGCGTTTACCACCGAGGCATCGCGCTTGCGAAATATTCTTGAAGCTGGCGGGAGTAAAATGAACAAAGACGAGGGTGAGCCTGCATATGAAAAGCCGTTCCCAGCGCCTCAATGTGAGCGTACTTTGTGCCCTGAAGTACCGTCTGAAGAATATCGGACCGGGAAGTCCCCGTCTGCTCTTTATATGGAATGTCCATATAGAGAGCCGCCAATTGAGGTCGTTCCAGTTGAGAGCGAAGAGGCCACTCCGAAAGTTCACTATAATAACGGAGATAACGATGGCTGGGATTGGGGCCTGCTTAGTTCAAAATCGACGAAAAAGGAGAAAAGGAAGCGACTAGCTTAGAAGCAAGCTAAGAGGGAGACTCAAATGTGATTAGCTACTTAGCTGTGAGGGTGGCAGTCTTTCTGACGTTACCCGTGCCAATATACTTGCCCAGTGAGAGATCCGGGCTTGAGTAGTATCGTCGACATGTGATTGTGACATGAGCTCGTCCATAGTTAAGGCTGGGCGGGATCGGAAGGGCTCCATTAGGCAGGATCTGCAAGAATTTAGAATTCGCTGAAGTTTACCGGCTCTGAAACACTCGCGCCTTCAGCGCGCCTCTGTGCTCAAAAAATGAGAGATCTGATTGGTTTACAGTTAACGCTTCACTTCAGCGCGTCGGCACCTCCGCTGCCAAAGGCTGCTGCGTTATCAAAATTCGATCCCAATCTAGATACGAAAACACTACGTATTCCGTACCATGATGAAGCAGACTAGGTAATACTTTGAGCCCCGGATGGCCAACAATTAAGTTTCGGAGGTGGGATCAATGAGGAGGCGTTTGAATAAATATCAGGACTAATGGAGTCCGTCCATGCTAGTTGAGAATCAATAACCAGAGCAGTTTCTTAGAATCAAGTATTTTGGCACCGGAGAAGAACTGGGTACAGTGTATTTTATCCCAGGAACAATTATTCTAGAAAGAAATATATCCCAGGATCAGCACGCTGCAAGCCACACGACCGATCTGGGCTTTGGCCCAGAAAGGAGATCTGACCGGGGTTATAAGCCCAAATCAGACATAGGCTCGTGGTCTGATCACCTAGAAAGTCGGGAGGGGTAGAGCAGACGCCCAGGGAGGTAGGCCCAGATACCGATGACCTGTGTAGTAAGATCGGGTGCGGACGCCTAGTGACGGAGCACCAGAAACGCCAGACCCTGCGCTCCCGACCAGGCCGGTCGTCAGACGGCGGTCGTACGACCACCACGGACGGAGGACCGCCAACTGGTGTCTACGGCAGGCGCAAGACCCAGACGATCGTCTGTCTACATAGTTGCGGCCGGTCTGGTCTGCCGACCACCCCAATATTACTGGAGTCTTCACAATTCCACTTCGCGTGCGATCGACCTTATTGTGTCTTCATCCATCCTAAGCTCTCCCCCGAAATTCATAAAGATTGTATTCGTGTCATCTTCAATTGCCGCCTCGAAACACTGTGTCGGAGTAAGTTTCCGCAGGTTCTTATCATAGAATGTGGCCTGCCGGTCTCTCGCCTCCTTCCTTGCCAGTTGTTCCACCTGCGACGGGTTGGTCCGATCATCAACGCGGACCTCATAAGCCATCCTCCAACGTCCGTTCTCATCTTGGACCCGGAACACAACAGTAACAGGTTGAGAATTTGCCTCTGAGCGTGCCCGACTGGGCCACACATCCTGCGGCGGTCGGGCGGCTATCCGTGGTGTTAGTTTTCTTCCACGTCGCTCTGTCTCTCTTGAAGTTTCATCCGTTCGCGTTTGGACGGGACCAGCCGACGGGGCTCCGGTGTTTGCTTTTAGCCGTTTCTCAGGATGATAAGGATTGTGCCATTCGCTCCCAGTAGACTTAAATATCTCTGCGACAGACGCGACAAGATGCCGAGTCACCATTAGATCCTTTCCAAAACTCATAAGGACAGTGAAACTACCGTCGTCAATTGCGGCGCGAATGCACTCATTAACTGCAACTTTGCGTAGTCGACCATCGTAAAAGCGCGCATATTGGCTGGGATTTCGAGCATATCGTTCGGCGATGATCTGCGCATCAGCGAGTTGAGTAGGGCTCACAGTGACCATATCCATCTTTTTCCATGCCTGTCGCTCGTAGACATAGAATGTGACTGTGACCCTCCGCTCCGGTGGCACATCACTGGAAAGACCCGCAGGCACGCTTCCGGGGCGAAGAGGATCGGGACCTTCTAGGGTTGGTCTTCCCGGATCCTCTTCCACTGCCTGGTCTGTCGGTTCTTCCAGCACAGGAACATCAAATAGTAGATCCTCCCCCTCCTGCCTTTCAATTGCCTGGCGCTGAGCCTGTTCTGGATTGGGTAGATCCGCTCTGTGTCGTTCGGTCTCCTGTTGAGAAAGCCCCGGTTTAACAACACCCGCCGCGGTCCCTCCCCCAACACCGTCCAGATTATCAACAGTGGCCGGCTTCAATTCAGGAAGTTCCTGCATTCCAATATTGTCGGGAATCGCACTTTCATCACCCAGCTGGCTTCCCTCTTCCCGTAATTTTGTAATCAGACTCGGCAAGTCAGCGGGGAGCTCAGTCACAGGCCGGGGGGCATGATCCTCCCTGGCCCCAGGTGTTTCTAACTGAGTAAGAGCATCTGCGCGCTCCCGAGCTACCCGATCTTCTTGGAGGACTTCTTCACCCGCTTCCGCGTTGAGCTCCGTTCCATCCGCCATTTGCTCTCCCGCTATTCCTTCTTGGGCCTCAGCTGGTAATGGTCCTCCAGAAATATGTTCGGGGTACTCCGGCTCGTTGACTGGACGGGTTATTTCCTGCTCCGCGTGCTCTGCAATCGGTTGCAACGGACCCAGACCAGACCGTTGCTCAGCGCTTGACTCCGAGTTTGTCATGCCGCCCTCAGCAATCGATTGGCCTTGAGCGGCAAGTGGTTTTGTAGTCGCTTTGCGGTTGCCTTTCTGTGTAGCATCATACGGTTTCCATGTTGTATCCCTACTCTTTTTTCGCGAGGCTGGCGGCGTAGTGCTTGACTGGCGGGATAATGTAGTTGGCATTCCAAGGCGATCTTGCACTGATTGGTTCTGCGCCGATGAGTTCATGTCCTCGTCCATGTCCACCCCACCTGCTCCCTCATCCAGTATACTTGACATATCCGTATCGCGCGGCGCCCCTAAGGTCAAATGATTCACAGCAGCCGCGTCCTCCAACACAGGGCTCCCATCCGCTGCCCGGCGAAGTAGGTCTTCTTCATCGATCTCTGTACATTCACGTTCCTCACTGTCAGAATCCATTCCTCTACTTGCTGCTGGCTGTTGTTCGGCATTCTCCGGTCGGGGTTGATCTTCCGCGCCAGAGCTATCCCAATACATATCCATCACCTCAGAGATAGTAGATGCCTCTCCTATTGAACTTTGAATGGAAGGCTCTTGGAGGAGAAGTGGGCCGTGCTCTACTGCGTGTTGTCTTTCTTGCCTCCGATGTTGTTCTTCGGGAATTTCGGACCGATCCCGCCGGCCATTGGATGACCCTTCATCAAAGCCGCTTCTCGACATGTGGTCGTGGGCCGATTCCGATTGTAATCTCGGCACATCGGTTGGGACAAACAAGGGTGAAAGAGGGTCGTTGGATGATGATTGCCCCAGTGGAACACTTTGGGAGGTTGTTGCGGAGGACTTGCCGAAAAAGGCGTAGTAAACGCTTCGTCTCACCTCCAGGGATGAGAGGTTTCTTTGCAACACCGTCGCCGAGTGTAGTGTGTCAAAGAAGATATGCGGGCTGTCTAGTTGCTGGGTTTGCTCCTGAGGTATTCCACAGCGATCCTTTAGCTTAATTACTCGACTAGTGATATGTGCCACTGGCGCGGCCTCGTTCGGGATAGCAAGCGCAAAACAACCAGCAATCTGCTCGATAAGAGACTCGAAGGCTCCGCTGTCATAGTGGTAGTGATCCGGCTTCCGTGCTTTGAGCAGGGCAGCCCGGGCAATCTGGTGGTCAGGTGATTGTCTTATGATGGTCTTGACTGGTGGAGTACGAAATCCTAGCTTCTTGGCAAGCGCGGCCATAGCATGGATAACGCTCTCGTCAGCCTTCGGTCGCGCCTTTGCCCGCGTAGGGTTAGCCTTCGGGCCGCCCTGAACGTCCTTGGCCATCTCCGGGTAATGTCGCATGGCGTACATCCAGATTTGACGATATCCAGACGTTAGACTCTCGTCACTGGATCCAGGTTGGCGACGGAAAGTAGTGTCAGATGTCTGGATCAGACAACCATGATCGGCACGGCGGGATCGAAAACCGTGGACCAGTGCACTCCGAACCGTGGGGCGTTGCTTATCGAGAACAACCAACCGTTTCACGGCATTGGCGCAGAGTTCCAGATAGTTAATATCTCGGAAGAAGGTGTGAAGGGATGGTATGATGCCGTCACACGCTGCTTGCGACCGTAGGTTTTTCCAGATGGTGGCACGTTCGGTCCGACTGAAGTCGGAAAAGGCCTCACCGCTGAGGATTTTCCCCTTCACTGTCTTCCGATCAACTGTGGATGCCCGAGGGGCGTACAGCTGCAGCGTGTCCACCGTATGTAGGTCAATACGGGCCATCTGAGTGCGGTCATGGTCGACAAGCGTTGCCCAGAAATTCTTCACATGTGTTAGGTAGTGAATGAGTTCCTAGGACGATGAGTCAGGGATAGCCTTCAGAGAGCAAGGAGTGGAACCAACTTCATCACACTTTAATGCCATGACTGTGTTCAATGACCCAAGACTCAACCCATTCCAGAGCCCAGGGATTGCAAGTAAAGCGTCAAACGCTGCACAAAGATACGTGTTATCTTTGGAAGTGAGCTGCCTTAACCGCTTGGCTTTATTCGGCGACAGTCGGCACCACCAACGGTTTTGAAAGAGCGCATTGCTCTCATGCTGATACTGACGGATTTTCCGGTACACCTCCCCATCAGTTGGTGCTTTTTCGTTCGCATATTCATCGACGAGAGCGGTCCGTAAATCCGGGCTGATGTCTACAAGCGAGGGTTAGTACAGGTGAGGAAGTCTTGCGTCGGAAAGCAGACCATCCAGATTTAGGTCAACCGTCCACCACCGGTCAGATGGGGCTAAGATTTCCTCAGCAGCTGTGAGTCTATGTTGCCCATGGAGGCATTGCACTTGGTGCCCACGAAAAGAAAGGTGGGGGTATTCCCGTTGATAAGTTTTGAGTTCTTCAGGGGTCAGTCCTGCGCCACGGCATGCTCTTTCAAGGTGCCGCCTGGAAACGACAGCAGTCACGTGATTTCGGATGTCGAATCTTTGGCAACCGTCCTTGGCAAATATATTATGTAATCGGTCCACATTTTTCTGGTCAATCTCACGGCTCATCAATTGCTGGAGAGAGATTTGGTTGAGGTCAATCTTGGCGGTACCTTGGTACTTGAATAGTCGTTCTGCGGTTAGTTGCCGTTCGGTATCCGTTAACAAGTCCATATTTAAGTCCACAAGTGACTCCGGCGTCTCTTCTAACGGTTTCCCAAGGGAGAGACGGAACTATTTATGTTTGGCTGTGCTCCAAGTTGACATTATGTGGCGCTTGTTTGTATGGGCCTCGTGCGGTGGTTGCGGGTCGAAACGCTTCAGCGCTTCAGCGCTTCAGCGCCATCTCCCCACACTTCAGCGCGCCCATTTGAATGACCATAATTTTCCATAAAGGAGATCTCGATCCAGACCTGAGACCGCCAGCAATATTCATCATCTTGCCATAAAAAGAAATCACATATCGTGTCGAAGGCATTACATACCATGGATGACCGGCATCTCACACAACTTTACGCCGAGTCTTTCAAGGCCCAACGACCACTTTCTCCAACGGCCCCTACAGTATCCGCGCATAAGGAGTTTCAAGGCCAAAGTAACCATAAACTAACTAAGGGGAGAAAGCAACGAGAGAAGCCAGAAAAATCTAAAAATCCCCTCTTCGGCCCCGCACAAGATGTTCGCCAGAGTAGCTCCCAAAGTGAGCGCCAGACAGCTCAAGCGCCCGTTATTCGGAGAGGGTCACCCTGGCACATATTGAAAGATCTTTTTACCTGTGATCTTGCAGGCCCCGTCTCTATTGCAGTCCATAAAAAAGGCCCTTCAAAGGGCCCTTCCGAGGTAATCGCGGTCCGTGCATTCTCCAAGGAAAAGGCAGATGTATGGCTGCAGGTCCTCCAGCAGACCCAACACCCCAACGTCATCTCTGCGACCGAGATCTTCAAGGACCTCGGCATGACATACTTCATTGTTGACGACCTGCCTCTGACGTTGGAACACCTGGTCGCCTGTGATATTTTCCCGTCTGAGCTTCAGCTGGCTTCTATCCTTGTACAGGTATGGATCATCAGTCACAGCAAGCGAAAGGCACTGACCCAGAAAGGTACTTGATGGGCTATCACATTTACTGGAAAGGGGCTTTGAACATCAGTCCTTGATGTGCTCCAATATCCTGCTGGGGCAAAATGGGATTATTCAAATCGGTACAAGTCATTCCGATCCCATTCTTCCACTTGCTGACAAACCTGGCAGCCGGTTTGGAGCACTGCATCGGGCACCAGCCAACCCAATCTCAGGCCCAGACCCTCCGAGCCTTGACTAATGTCACAATGTTTCTCATGCAGAAGTATCTGAAGCCAGACGGTGTGATTGGGATCGATGGTACTCGTTGGCAGTCGGAACCCCTAGAGTTCCTGTCAGCAACCGCATCGGTCGCGACCATCCAAGAGTTAAGAAAGGTTAGCTCGGCATCTTATCTGCATTCTTGGTATCTTACAATGAACAGCATCCCCTACTTACTAAGCATCGCTGGTCTGCTGGCACGTTGGTCGGGCTTGCTCGTCTCTGCCTCATCACCACACGCACTTTTATAACAAAACCATGGGTGCAGAATTGAAGTCAAGGATATAAGTCAAGGACATGCATTATAAAGCTGAGATCTGGTCACTTTTATACTTTAGATTACTTGATTCATGTATAATTTTTTAGTTAGGTTATCACGCTGGAAGCCAATAGTATTTCTATAGAATTCAGATTAGTTGAAGTAACGCATGTCATACTAGAAAGAGAAATCACTACGCTAAATCCAAGCACCCGCGAATAACGAAGCAGTGAATCGAAGATTATGCGGTCAGAAACCGAAGATAACATCAGGTATCTTCTTCTTTGCAATAGGTTCGGCATCCATTGCCTGCCATATGTCCTCAGTCATCTGCTCCGTCCAAGCTTCCTGGTCCGCTGCAGAGGCCGAAGCTAGTTCAGCCTGTCGGACACTTGCATTAGTAATACCCCGAAAAACCCCGCGGAGATCGGCTATAGACGCTCCAAGCATGATTGCCTTTACCACAGTATCTAAAGAACGCAATAAATGAACTGTACCCGGCCGGGTTCGCAAGACAAAAGTTATAAAAATATTGAGTTGGGGGATTGTGAAATTACTGTTGATACTACAGGTCCGAGTTAGTTGAGGAGAGCGGAGCCGCCGCTGGGGGACATACACAGTGTCTATGGCATCAGCACCATGCAGCAAGACACCAGCTCCTAAGCATGCTACAAGCATCCAACATCGCTTTCCTGGTCGCTTATGACAGCCGGTGATATTGTCACGCCGAGACTTCATTAGCTCTGGTGTATTGGGCTCCTCCGGGCAGGCGTTGAGAATGAATGTAGCAACGGTAGCCCCCAGCTGACCATGCTTCTCCAGCCAGGTACAGTTGAGATAAAATAAAATCTGTGCGATGCGCTTCGCGAGGGGACTAAGGACCAGTGTCTTTTCCTTGACGGCTTCAAGCAGTCTGTAGTACTCCACGGCTCCACTTTTGCCCTTCCATTCGACGGGAAGTCTGAGCGCTTCCAATGAGGGCAATATACCAGCTTCGCTGCATTCTAGTAATGGCTGTAGCAGTCTAGAAGGGTCCTGTGCGAGGAGACTATCTTCTGCTGAGAGGATCTTTTCAATTTTAATCTGCTCGAGGAAAGCTGTGCCATTCTTACCCGCCCTGCCCAACTGCAGGTATCGGAACCTACTCTGACTCGGAATTCTGAGTCCCTGAAGGGTACATGACTCTTCCGCCGGGGGGGAGTTAACATAAGACGTAGAGGGGGTTGGATAAGATGAATAAATGGCATCAGACCCAAAGGGTGTAGCAGGTCCCATGGGAGTCGTTTCCAAGGATGCATAAGGGCTGTCAGTTGACAGTGGTGTGCCAATGGGCTGGTGTTGTGTTATCCTGCCGCTAGAGCTTGTCAAGGGAGGCGAAGCGACAGAGAGAGGGGGTGTCGGATAGGCTGCATCGGACTTTGGGGACGTCACAGCCCCTGTAGGCGTCGCTATATACTCTGGGCTAGCGGAGTCGGCCGTACTTTGATCTTCCGGCAACGCTATTAATTGGTCCCATATTGAATCAAACTCATCAACAGCATGGGGACGAAGGTTGTCAGAGTTCGACAATGTGTGATCGCTGGTCAGCAAGGAAGGATCAATATAAGCGGGCGGTTCACAAAACGAAAGATCTGTGTTATAGTTTCCTATGGGACCAACGCATGGTTAGACTGAATAAGAACGGAAAATTAGAGATGGACACAAACCAAATGATTCCAAGGCGTTCATCTCAGCGTTTGATTTGTCCATCTTGGCCTCCTGAAGAACATAGATTAACTGGTCCCAGCTCAGTTTCCGGATATCGTCGAAATCATAAAAAATGGCTAAGGTTGTAACGGAGGTGATGCTGTTCGGTCGAAAAAGACTGGAAAGGAGAGGGGGGGATGAGTAGAGGCATCGTGGAAAGGAAGAGGGGGGCGGGGGGAGCAGCTTCTATTTATAGGCAGTAGGGGCCAAATTAGCCTTAGAAAAGTGAGTGTTGCAAAGATGGGTAAAACGGTCAAAAGTGTTCAACAAAGAGAGCGTCCTGGAGCAGAATCGATGGTTGTTGTCGAGAAATCGTGGCCTTGGCCACGAGTTCAACTTGCTTGCGTCTTACTCCACCGACAGGGTGCCGTCACCGATCGGTTCCTGCAGATCAGTCCAGGCTCTCAAAAATACAAGCAAACATGTACATTTCCATATTAAAACAAAAATTAACAAAAATTACAGGTCCTTCCCCCATATTCCTCCTCCTTCTTTCCACAAACTGCCGCTTGAGTCATACCTGGGAGGTTCCCCTCCAACTCCTCTTCCAAGCTTTTTTCTCGCTCTTACACTTGGGCTTGTTTTTTTTTTTTTTCCCCCTCCTCTTTTTGCAGCAAAATAAAAACCTCAGGCGTTCACTGTGAAGGAAGGCCTTCAGTTTCGATCGACCCGTGAGTGCCCTCAACTTTCTCGGCCCAACTCGGCTTTTGGCCTTAATCAGTGCTCGGCTGATACTCTAACTCTGAGAGCTGTACACCCTGGTGCAGGCACGCTCGTACAACCTTCCGTATGTCATCCCGAAGGTTGTCTGTTGCAGAGACTAGCCAGGACGGTCAGCACGTATTTTGCGTGGGAAATTTGGAACCTCACCCATCACTAATGTCCGACCTTGCTCATCCCAAGTGTTGGGCAGTCTCTCAACCTGGTCGCCAGATGCCTCGAGAGAAATGATGCTTTGATAATCAGGCACTTCCTGGTAAATATAAACTCGCTTATGGCGGCCAAATGGTAATCCATTCTGCTCAATGCCGTCGCTGACGTAAATCGAGATATGCAGTATCTAAAATAGTAGTCAGTGTCAGCCATTGGTAGAATCTCCAGGCGTTCATTGGATACTCACATAGCCGTCATCCATGATATCATCCTTCAGGAGGTTATTGATTAGAGACAATGCAGGGGTCATCTTGTCAACAGATTCTACCTGCCACACTAAATGTAGCCGGCGAACCTGGGAGGTGCATGTGTTGTAACCGTAGATCATTTTCTTTAAGTATGGAATCGCCACGGCGATCCCAGATCCGCTGGCCAGCAGTAGAATACTCTCATAATTACTAACTTTCTCACTCACTCCATGAGGGCCAGTAAACAAAGCCAGGAAAGAGACCGAGCTCCCCGCAGCAGCAGGGGCATGGCGAAGTAGGTCTGCCGTGAAACCACTGCGTGGCTTTACTAGAAGCTCTACAGTATCTTGCTTGCCTTTGGACCACGACGTAACCGTGAAAGGATGAGTCTGCATCCACGAACATAGGCTGACGGAGGGCATCCAGAGATTGATATACTGTCCAGCCTGTACTTTGACCCGCCGAGGCAATAGGACGCGAATATGGACCGCGTTGACCACCAGGTCTTCTTTAGATTCCATCGTGCTGAATGACACGATAGCCCTGGGGGTACCGTTGCCTGCGAAGAGACCGTTATTATACAGAAGGGTTATTAGCTCTAAAAGGAAGGTCAGCACAAAAGTTCCCACAGCAGCAAAGAGATATATTTTTGAAGAGGCGCTCTGCAATGGAAGATGCTGCCAGGTCCCATAGACAAAGAGTCCGGCGAGAATTTGGTGTCCTCGAAGAAAGACCTCGTAGGACCATTGACGAAACCATGGAATCGAATGCAGGGCAAGGGCACCCAGTGAGATTGCAGCCTGTCACGGGTCAGCTAAAGCGGAGTGGCAGGAGTCTATGAGTGTACAAGCATAGTAAAAAGATTTTGCTGTTCGCGGAGTGGAAACGTAAAGCCCTGGCCCTGGACTGCCGTAATAATGTGGAATGATAGCAGGGCAACAGCCATCCAGCCAGTAGCCCGATGAATCTTCCGGCAAGAGTTCCATTTGATACCAAGGAGGTCCGCCAGGTAGGCTAGGTGGATAGTTGATAAAGGGAAAATCAAGTTCACCAGAGCCAACTCGCCAGCCCGGCGGCCAGCACCAGTCAACGACTTGATTCTGAAGAAGAGAAGAAAGATGTTGATTGCAGCATATGATAAATGAAGAAACACACCGGCTCTGGTCCATGGACCCAAGAACCGATGCCTACGAATAACAAAGGGTAGCGTCAGATGTTGAGACACAATGAGGGAAAACAAATGTCCACACCCGGCGAGGAGAGAGATGGTCCGGATTACCAAAAGAACAGCAAAAATACCGCCAGCGGTAATAGCATAAATAACTAATGGGTCCATTCTGCGAAAAGGAGAGACGGTTAGGGGAACAAGGCAGCATGAATAAGGGTAGGAGGACATGCAACACAGACACCCTTTATAGTCCATGAAGCTATGGATGAGGGGTTCCGCGCTGAAGTGCGCTGAAGAAAGGCGCCCTCAGCAGACAAACGAGAGCTCCCTCATTTCTAGTCGCCTGATAAGGACTTCAGCCCAAGGCAAGAATACTTAAGAACTCTCGATCTCACGACTTCTGGGGCTCTTCGAAAGCATTCTGCACGGTACAACGTTTGCGAAGCACGAAATGTCTAAGACAGAACAGAAATCTTCCTGGGTCAAGAAGCGTCGTTCAGAGAGTAGTCGAGCAAAGTCACAACAACGTCAGCGACGTAAGAGTGGGCTTTTCAAGAAAGCGGCAGAATTTAGCCTGGAGTGTGAATCCGACGTGGTTGTCGCAATTCGGATCCGGAAAACTGGTCAGGCATATATCTTCGATTCATCGTTGCAGGAGGAGTGGTTAGAGGCACTTCCTAGATTGGTACCGTACACACCGTGATATTGGATTTCTACGATACTATCTAACTCCACCCCTTAGGCTGTTTCCTATCCCCCTCCAATCCATCAGACAATAGAGGATATCGTACCCCAGCTTGGGGAGCATTCGCCATCATCTCCGGTTGCTTAACCCAATATGACTAGGCATACAATCGCGAGGCCTAAGCATCATTATCACTTGCTCCTGACCTGCTTCTTCCTTCTCTTGGGAGGTATCCGTTCAGAGACGCAAGTTCCAATCCTTGTGCTAAAGGACGAGGGGTTCAGAAAAAGGAGCTAGTCTATATTTGGTTAGATCGTTTCGTTTGTCTGCAGCACTTCAGCGGTTTCGCAGAAATGATGCGTTTGGACCGTGAGCGACAAGATGATTGGCCGAAATCTTCATTCGGGTCGCTTGCCCAAACTTCAGTTCCTTCGAGTTAGTCGTTGAAGATAGATAGAACTCAGTAATCTCGCGTACGAATGCTTTCCTCTCACGTTATTGATTACAGTAGAGTCATCCAAACGGAAAAGAAAATTACCTAGGTTCTTCCTCCCAGCATCCAGATGAATTGAAGATCAAGCGCCTGAAGCAGGATGCTTGTGGATTAATGATCACACGTCAACGATAGGATTGGAAATTAATACCCAAAACTTCGATGTGATTCGACCGGTTGACAATTGAAGCTAGGTGGGATGAAGTGGCAGAGAGCTTCGCCCACTTTGTAGCTAAGCGTATTACTCGGTTGCCTGGGAAGACAGCCTCGCTCAGCCATACGGGACGGGTTAATAAGGCAGGACAGGGTTACTTTTCTATAAGTACCCCTCCAGATACTCCCCTCGGCTTCCTCTCATCTCTAGTAGATTTGTTTAACCACTAGAATTGCATCTTAGACGCGAAGATACTTTCATAAAGATGTCTGAAAATCTTTGTCTTAAACATACCGTATCAAAGCTCCGCGGCCACCGCATACAAAATACTTGTGGCCGTGCGAAAATTCAAAAATTAACGTTTAGGAAATCACTGGCTAGGAATTTTGGGTAACCTCGGGAGCAGAGCAGGGTAGCTTGTCAGATGATCTGTGCCGTGAAGGCCGCTGCAGTGCACAATCTTCCCTCTCCTGACAGACGAAAGAGATGATATACTAGAGATCCATCACATGCGGGTGTTTAGGGATACTTTTCAAAAGCCAGGGAAGTCTGTCCCAAAAATAAAGTGACTCTACTGGTAGCATGGTGACTGGTATCGCAAGAGCTGTAGCAAAGGTTTTTGGACTTCCACCACGCTGCGGATCTGGCAAGTAATACTGGCACATTAATATGGAATTATTCCTGTCCTCTGGCCTGAAACTGCAAAGAACATATCGAAACAGTCCTTGCGGCGTCCATTTGGGAATAGCATCTGCTAACCTCGAAGTCCAGAAAATTCAGTCATAAAGGTCATTCCAGAACATAATATCCTGAAGGTTCTCTTCACTCAGGGAGGCATTCACGAAATGTTCCCTTTGAGGAGTCCGAATCTTTCGATGAATTTCGCCAGCCGTCTTCCACCCAAAGAATCCAGCCATTTCCCAATCGATAAGTCCCACGATCGTGTCATTGTCCACAATACAATTGGACTGGGTAAAATCATTGTGCATAAAGCTCAAGTCCGCGTCAGTATTAGTGTCGGAAAAGATGATCTCTCCTTCCACGGGATTGATCCGGCCATTATTGAGAATATTAGGATCTTGGACAACATGGGACCGAGCCCGGCGTCCATCATGAGGCTTGATGGTATGCAACTGTCGTAGTATCGCTTGTGCTTGCTCTTTGAAGGACTGCTTTTGACATTTTAAAAGGTATGGCCATGCAACACTCAAAGCAACGCCTGGAAGTCTCTCTTGGATAAGCACTTGGTGGCCGCGTATCTAAGGCAGCGTAAGTATTAGCGGTACAATAAAAAGGCACTGGAGAATCAATACCTTCCCAGAAAAGTAAATCTCCGGTACTCTAATACCACTGAGTACGTCCTTGGCAATAGAAATAGCTTCGACCTCATTGGCATCGGCGAATGAATAATCGATCTCTGGTGTGTTGTGAAGGTGACTCGATTTGACAATAACATTTCCAAGTGCGAACACATCACGCCCACCTTCGTCTGCAGGATAAATTCGGGTAGACTCATCGCATAGGCTAACTACTGACTCCCAGTATCGCATTGCCTCGGTAGAATGGCACCCGATGTGCTCTGGCTTAACGGAGAATTCACCTGGCTTGGGCCGATACCGTCCGTACAGCGGAACATCCGCATACAAGTCAGTGGCCGGAATGTGTTCTGGTTCAGTTACATATGGATACATTGTCGCAGTATTGACCAGAGCGTGCGAGGTTTTGGGACGATGAGTGTGTGGGTGATCCTAGGCTCTGGTAGCAGAAGACGAAGGGCGGACAATCGATCTCGAGGGCGCACGGTCACTAAAAACAACCCGGCGATACGAGGAACGCGATGTATGGGTACACCCCTTGATGCCAAGACAAGATGGTGAGGCTCACGGCTCACGTACTGCCAATGAGAGTAAAGCAAGGCTTTCAGTTTCTGCAACGACTTCACACGATCACATCGGCTACGCCTAGCTCAATGTGGCCCAACGTCTTTATTGGGCATCAGCTGGGCCATTAAGATTTGGACATGTCAGAATGCGCCTCCGCGCAAGGACCGAGCCATTACCCGTCCAAGCAGAAGGTAATGTCGATGCTACAGAGAAGGTGGATATAAATATATGTCCCCTCCGCTGGCTTTCTCGAGTCTTTCATTTCCGACGACAGATCCTCACAGTTTTCAAAATCCTTCAAGCTGTTGGTCACAGCTACGTCTTGCGTCTTTTACTAGTCAACACCCTTAACCATAACTGAGTAATCATGGCTGTTCGTTGCTCTGCCTGTGGTGCATGGATCAAGACCACCGGCGGAACCCATGATTGTCCTGGGAAGCCAAAACAGCAGGCTGTCCTTTCTACCAACAACGACATGGTTCCCATACTTTGCGCTGTTACATTGGCTGAAGACTTCATGGTCAGTATCAGTTCAAGGCTTCCCTGATATACTCGCGTTGAGCTAATCAATTGTTTCAGGCCCTTCCGAAGTCGTTACTGTAATCTAGCGTGGAATAGAACGACGCTCCTGCTGGGAAACTTTAACAGGGAGACACAATGGCGCTGGATTTCTCGTCGTCAAATCGGATCTTGGGAATGTTACTAGAACTGTGAATACGTATATTGCATGCACTGGATGACAAGACTACTGTGTCGTGACGGAAGTTGCCATACCACGAGATATAGCAGGCATAAACAATATTCTTGAGGCAGATCTTCCATGGAGCAGGATATTTGACATAAGCCCCGTTCGTCCACATATTCGCACGTCAAGGCACATTCAAGCTACTCTTGATTCATTGACGAACATGATAATGAAAGAGCGGAACTAGGTATATATACTCTCTAGGTGCTCTGGTGCACTAAACACTTTGGCAGTATAATGAACCGGCCATGAGAGATTCGGGTTGGGAGCAAATGTGCCCAGGAACCGAAAAGTGCTTAGGGAGTGCTCAGGGCCGAAAGTGGGCGCAAAACCTAATAGAACCTTCCGCGGGTCGATACGGAAAGTCTCCCGTTCGCGAGCCAATTGGCGATATGAATTTGGAATGGGCCTACGGTGATCCGGAATCTTGCTGCGCCCACGCAGCGCAGAGCAAGCACGGTGTCTCCAAAGCTATCTAATCCGTTCTTCCACAGCAGCCCCCCCCCCCCCTAGGCCCGAGCACCTGGCATGCTTTTCGACCTCGTGTCCGGCTCGTATTGTGGTGTGTTCCCGGGATATATTGTACCCACAGGACTCTGAAAAACCGTTCAAATGAATTCTGTCTCCCACCGCAGTAGATTTGAGGTCTACTGTACTCCGTACTGATGCACTGAAGTTTACACAACGACGCCTGAAGCACCGGCACTTCAGCGCACCACTAGGTTAACACTGATTGGTTTACGCTTAAAATCAAGTGCCCCGCTTCAGCGCTCCCGCACCGCAGATTTGCCAGCTCTCGAGATGAGTCTCAGCCATGGACAGCGACACAGGACAGCTGAGCGCGAGTCAACGTTAAGCCACGCCAGGACATGAAGTCCTACTTGCCCTGCATTTATAATTACGCCGCCTAACACCTCCTCCAACTGACGGGAAATCCGCGTCTAATATTCGCTCCACCTTCAACGGATTTAAAAGCCATTACAGAGGATCCCGCCCGACAACTCAAATCTTTGAAATACTGCTTCAAAAAAAGGGGAACAAACTATATAGTATTATTTTCTTAATTCTTTGAGAATCTGCTCCAAACAATCAATGCCCCTATTGACTTGTCCGCTTAATACCTGGATAGCACGTTTCCTTACACAATTGCAAACCTTTTTGAGCCGTCTCACGCCATTCTGGAGCTAATTTAAGCTTGCCCTGTCCTGGAAAACTTTCAAGGTCCTTCTCATCCCGAATCCACTCAAAATTCTGGTGCCTATCACTCAGCGGGATCTCGCTCCATCCAAGATTAAGTTCCACCCTATAGTTGGGCTGGTACCAGGATCGATCATCTACTGTCCCCTTATACTTGTCAAAATCAATCAGACTTAACCCACCCCTCAGGCCTGTCTTTTCCTCTAGTACACGCTTGCCACCGTCGGAAGGTTTTTCACCAGCAAAGACCTCTCCACTGGGAATAACTAATTCTTCCTGGTTTTCTCCCCAGGATCTTCGCACAAGAAGAAGCCCTAAATAAGACACCACTAGTAGAGAAGCTCTAATTGAGCTGGGTTCTCTATTAATAGCAACAATATCTTTGGACTGACTGATGCGGGGAGCAGGCACATCATACTTGAAAACTTCGTCAGGGGTTATGCTCCGTAGCATAGATGCAACAGCGCCTGCAGGATTGGCAGAATATCCAGAAAGGTGTACCTCGATATCGAAATAAGGAGCGGGATAAGGTGCCCCAAAAATTGCGCTTGCATAATTCTGGCCGAGTTCTCCCAGCTCATATTCCTCCCAGGTGATGCGCAATGTATCAGACTGGCGGATGAGCCGAGTGTAGAACTGAGTAAAAATAATACTTGTTCCACTCAACCTTATCATGATTTTGTCCTTATTACTATCAGCGGTTGAAGACGGTAACTAAATAAGGCATAACTTACTAGGAATATGAGTCCCCAGTCCCTTAGAACAAAGGCATGAGCAGCCTCAAGAAATTCTCCTTCCTTAACGCCATGCAGGGTGTACTGTTCGATCCGATCTCTGTCAATCGATTCGATCCGGGGTTTGTGCTGCTGGATAAATTCCCTGGCAATTTCCCTAAGATGATTGTCAACAATGTCATCGGTAGGTGCATAGTAATCGCGAACGTGGCTCGTTTCGTTCATATCATTGGCGATAGTAGTAATTTCATCGACCATATGTGACAGACTGGTGGAAGTGAGTTGGAGCTCTTCTCCTGATCGGTTTGATATCAGACTGTGAGCAGCTTGACGAACAGCCTTTAGAAAGGGATGGTAATATGAAACAAGCTTGCTTGAAATCGTCTTCCGTTTTGTGGCGTAACTTGAGAACTCGGACGCAAGCGAAGAACTCACGCGGACGAAGCCTGAGTCTTTGATATCCAGCTTGTCTTCTCCCCCAAATGCCTGAACACAGAAGGCCAGTATTAATTCCTCTTCCCTTTCCAATACAAGCAGCATGTCTTCCAGCATCGGCATCTGTTCTAATGCACTGTACACAATGGGACCACTACTCGTCCATATGGAATAAAGGGCTGTTCTTGCTGCGCGTTTCATCTGTTCCTCGGGAATCTACATCTGTTAGCGGGGCTATAGAAAAGTAGAAAGTACATCTGACCTCAAGCATTACTGGAAACCAGTTCATTGCCGTCGGGCCTAGGCCATGGCCCCGTTGTCTTTCCAGCTCGCGGTACCTTCTCCTTTGCTCGGCATTGCGGTTTCGTATGTGTTGAGCTTCACTGGAGGCAGACCAGATGTCCACTCCGGTATCCCTAGGCTGGCTGTTAGCGAGGAAGAAGACCTAGCAACACAGGGGCTCACATTTCCAGAGATGTTCACTTAATCTGAAAATGACGAACAAATACCAACCAACAAGCAATGGAAACATAAAGAATGATATGGATATCGGGCTCAATCCCTTACAGCGGTATGAGGCAGTGGCACCCTTATATATCAAAGCTCTGGAGGCCTCAGCTAGGCACTCTGGACCAATTTTCTACCAACTGCAGTGGAGACCCCTAATCCCTGTCCCCTCGCCACAGCAGCAGCTATACAAACCACGGCATAAATTAATTTCGCTTGTGGATATTTGCTGCTCTAGATTTGAGTTTACCCTAAGCAAAGTACATGTGTGTCACACCCCTGTCATGGCCCACCCAGGCATTCCGGGAATATGTCATAACGACAAACATGAAGATCAGTACAAGCAGCAAAGGAATCCTTAATATATACCACTTGAACAAGAAAAAGCAAAGAAAAGGCTGAGTGCGAATCGACCCTTCACGTCGAATGATAAAATTGCTTCAGAGACTTAGCTCCGCCGGATACGCATTGCACTTCATCGAACGTGAGCTTTCGTGGAAAAGTGCCGTCAGCAGTAACAACAGTGAAAAGCGCCTCTTCCGGCTCAGGCTTTCTCTCGTAGGCAGCAGATTCTATTCGTGTGATCTTCCGCAAGTCAGCTTCCCTGGTGTCGAACGTAGAGGGAATATGCTCACGGATGAAGGCAAGGTCGCCATGCTATCATACTCTACTCCGATGTACTTGTTCTCTGCAGCCTCACCTTCATTCCAGGGGGGCATCTTGTCGTTGCACTCAGAGCCTCTACTGGGCTTCATTTCCCGCGGAACTGCAGACAAGTCGTGGCCTCCTTGTTTCCTGGCGCCCCAACACGGGAAAACCTTGCGTAACCAAGACATGGCTGAAGGAAGCGTGCAGGAGACAATCTGAGACGAATGAATCAATGACAATCAAGCTGGTCTGTGCCAAATTGCGGTGTGCATCCAGGGACAAGGCTGGCATCTTTATAGACGTCGTGAGCTATGCTTCACTTATCTCGGCACAGCGAGCAAAGTGGAGGGATCCTGTGAGCCAGCCATTCTCGGACCCAACTTCATTGGATCATAGTCGACGATCTTGCCGATAGGAAACTATGTTTATTGGGAAGATGTTTGCAGGATTCATTTTTGTGAGTTAAAACCATATCATAGCGACGAATCGAGAGCTTCATGGCGAGTCTTCGTTGTCCATATCCCTTGGCGCATGGTTTAACTCAGGGACTAGGGCTGACTTTTTGGCACAATGGAAACGGCCGACATTTTACGGAAAGTTCCAGAGTTCCGCGGAATTCCGCAGAACATAAACTTTGCTCAATTGACGTATCCAGTAGGTCGCAGCCTGCGCGTAAATCCGCGTATTATCGCGGAATTTCGAGGATTGCATTTTTATTTCATTCACTGCTCTACAAATTATGTGTTTATGTTGCATATAAAGGCTGTTTGGGATGATTTCCCAAGTCAACAACGAAGTATTCCCTTTGCCTGGATTGAGTCTCCGACTTTTCGCTATGTCCTTGAATTCAATTCGCAATCTTTCTTCTACCGCGAAGCGAGGCATCCTGGGCCTTATTGGTAAGGTGACTTTGGAGGATGTCAAAAGTCTCAACGGCTCGAAGGGAGACCAATGGGTTTCTTCCGTCAAAAAGATACGGGATGATGTTGAAACTCAGGCGAGTTCTGCTCACACTATCCTGAAGCCGCTCGGCTAACATAAGATAGTATCCTACTCTGACCGGATATGATATCCAGTAAGTTACGCTACATGACCAAATTTCCCGTTTAACGAATATTCTAGAGGAGCCAAAGCCCACAGGTCTTCTAAAGATCAGACGGACAATGAAGATGTCCTCACCATTGGTTTCTACAGCCAGAACGGCACACGCCTACTAAGCGGACACGTTCATGAGGATGGGACTTATAAGCTTACCGAGAGTCGTGCAGGGAAGGGGAAGGCGAAAGGACAGAAATGAGTGTTCCAAGTGTCTGGCCTGTCGAAATGCGGGAGAATGCTGAACGCATTGAGATTATTGCCATATTTTGCATGCTTATTTTGCTCTCTTGAAGTTCTCGATCCAGTCTCCATGTTTTCTTCTGCCTAATTAGGTGTATATCGTCACAGCAGTTCCACAAATAAGGTCGAAACTCTTGCTCGGCTCTGTCTGGAAAGCCTTCTTTCGCCCTGTGCCTTGTAAACAGCAGGTAAGCCGCCTAAATCAGCGAGCGCTCTTTATGTGAGGACCAGCAATATGATAAGCAGCGATAAAGAGTGTCTAAAAGGGCCTATGACGTGAGTTTCGCATGAAATCTTGCTAGGTATGACAGAACACTGATTCGGAGATATAAAGCCTAACACGTGATTGTTTGTTATCACCTGATCGCAGATTTTCCGCTCCAAACCCCACCAAGACTCGGGCTTTTGGATCACACTCACAGACGATCAGAGCAGACATCTCAGTCTTGGGCGCTATAACGCACTGATGCCTGATCTCTATGCGAAGCAAAGCACTCTTCTTATCACCTGATCAGCACAATAAATCAACGGCCCACGTTGAGAATTTATCATTCATCCGTCCCAGGGAGCAAGTTTTAAGGTGCATTATCGATGAGCTGGAGGGGTCCTACTGTCTTCGCCGAAACCTTGTGAGTGCAGCTCAGCGACAATTTCCTGTAATTTCTAACCAAAGACCGTTTAGATAGATCTGAGTCGCATAACCGTTGCACAGTAACGCATTCGTCCGATACTTCCGGGCGTTAATGGTCGGAATACGGCAATGGTGGAAGAGGAACTACGCACAGAAGATGTTACAAGTATTGCCGAGAACGATGATAAACTCGGGGACAAGTATAAAGAAGTGGTTGGTTACATTCTCTCGTTTTCGATTCAACACGCTAATACATGGTAGACTGGGAATGAGGGGATGGTCGAAGAGGTTTTGGCCAATCCGGTAACGGTTCGAGGTCCATTTGAGCATATCACCGCAATCATTGTTTGGCTTAAGAGCGACGTCGGAACGGTCAAGATTTTCTCAGGGGAGCGGAACGTTCACACCTGGCAAACTTCTCCAGGTTCTCGCCATCGAGTTGTAATGGTGTTTCTAACCCCAGGGTACTATTGTTGGTGGATGAATGGTGCAAGAGTTAAGTATATTAAAGTGGACGCGATGCCTTAGGTAGTTATTTTTCTGTCTGTGTATTTTCGCATGATATTGGCGCATATCTGATGTGGGATCAACATGAATGGTAGACTTTCATGCGGAGCTGGGAGCGTTATATTCAGAGCATTTTTGTCTTCTCTTGTTACTTTCAGAATAACTTCAGCACCTGCTTCCCCTAATGGCAGCAGAGCTGAAGTCGAGTGCCCTGTCGGAAGTGTAAAAGGCGTAGTTTGCGCAATTTGATATTGCGAGTCACTAGTGGTTTTTGCCACATCAGAGGCATCGCTTCCTGGCCCTGCATTTCGTCAGCCAGTTGTAGCATTGAAGAAAAACTTCCTACCCTCATCCCAAGTTCGTTTCCCATGCAAGTGCGCCAGATGTGCTAATTGCGGTTCTTTTTGAAACTATTAGACATGGTTCTACATTGTCCAAAATTGCGAATTGTATAACTTACCATCAAAGGAAGGGATGTGGTTTTTTATTGCAAGGTGAATCAGTACATCAAGTTTAAGTTGTTGCCCTTTTCGTCTGAGACGATCTAAGAGGTCGAGTCGGTCGTCGTCGTTCATGTTTGCCATTTTATGCTTTCCAAGACACCCAACGCAAGCGAGGAACAGCTCCCGGCCGTGGAGGCGGAGGATATCATAAACAAATCGCTGGTAGATTTCGGTCTTGCGGTCCGTTGTAGATGTTTTTAATATGCGTGTGGCAGTACTAACATTGTCTACTGCTTTATCATCAAGTCGTCCCGTTAAATCGACCTGCAAGACGAACCGTTGCAATAAATCGAAGTACGTGTCGACCTTTTTGGTCGAAATGGAATACGTCCGAATATTGCGCCTTGTCAACTCAGTCTCGAGGGAGGTAACCGAATGACGACATTGCTGCAGAAGATACTCCAGGTCCGCCGTTTTAAGTCTGGAATGATCATCGTTCCAAGCAACGGCAGTGTTGTCTGCAAGATGCAGCCTCACATGTGGGTAACTCATCATGAACAGGAATCAGTAGTGGGGTGAGAAATGAGAGATAGAATTTCAAGCGGAAAATTTAAGAATCCCACAATTTGCCGCGTAATTCCGCGGATTGGGCTGGGTTTATATTTCAAAGTCGTGCCCCACCAGCACCAAAAGAGGATTAAGCCATCTTACTTAACTGTGGTGGAAGCGTGGTAGAGACTCATTATGGTTGGTTGACGCAGGTAACTGGCTCCCGGGGCCACGACGCGCCTCTATCCTATTTGCCACTTCAGTTGCCATGGTGCCAAGATACTTGTGTCCTTGGCATGTGGGTTTGCAAGGTCGCAGCCTGATCTGACGCAACTGACGAGGATACTCCATTAGAGGTATTTTAGCTGGGGAGGGTTGTCCCAACGTTCCTTGCTGACCTCAACGATGAGAAAAGCATGGAGGCTGACCTACTACAAACGGACTATCGCCATTCAAGCAGCTCCAACCATAAGAGCTGGCTGCTCTCTCTACAACCAATCTCTCTCTTCCCTACAAAGCAAAATGCCTCCGATGTCGAACGCGATTGCGACCTCACTGAAATTTTTCTCAACTCAAGGGACTGGGAACGCGGCAAACGTCTTAGACAAGCCTCGAACTTTACCGACTGTCGGTTTTCCACTTATTCAGACTAATCAACTCATTGAGGAAGAGGAGTTACCTAATTACAAATCTGATCGGTTCTACCCCGTTCAATTAGGGGAGATATTCCAAAAACGCTATCAAGCAATTGCAAAGCTTGGTTTTGGTACTTCATCAACAACCTGGCTCGCCCGGGACTTGAGGTGAGCATGATTTACGTGATATTCCATTGATCTAACATTTGCAGAGATCGTCAGTATGTTGCACTGAAAGTTTATGTCCATACATCCCTTGTTCACCGCGAACTCCCTTTTTACCACCATATCAGACCGCGATTGGAGAAATGCTCACCCAAGGAACGAGTAAATATCCGGAGACTATTAGATTCCTTCCAAATTGCAGGTCCACATGGGACACATACTATCCTTGTTTTTGAAGCTGCACAGATGAGCTTGCGAGATATGAAAATTGTCTTCCGACCGGCTGGCTTTGACGAAGACTTCGTCCGGGGTGCTATTTTTGAGCTCCTTCACATTCTAGACTTCTTGCATACTAATGGAGAGACGGTGCACACTGGTAATGTTGTACCTCTATGTATTGTAGCTTCTCTAACGTTTTGCAGACGTGCATCCAGGCAATATGCTCCTAGGGGCGCACGATAACACCATATTCCAAAAGCTCGAAGAAAAGGAATTCGCATCCCCCGTACCTCGCAAACAGGACTCATCTGGGAGGACCGTTTATCTCTCACGATTGATGCGTCCTAGGGAAGGCCCCATGTTACTCTCCGACTTCGGTGAAGCTAGAATTGGGCAAGGACCTCACGGTGGCGATATAATGCCTTTGGAATATCGGGCTCCTGAAACATTGTTGTATGTGGGCTGGAGCTTTCCTGTTGATATTTGGAGTGTTGGTCTGACGGTATGTGTCGTATTCATTTACTCCGATTAATTGCTAACGGTGTTGTAAAAACAAAAAGGCTTGGGACCTCCTTGAGCCGAAGAAACTCTTCACTGCGCGGGATGATGACGGGGATCTTTATGATGCCGCGCATTTCGCGCAGCTCATTGCCGCACTAGGGCCACCACCGGCTGAGTTTCTAGCTAAAAACCGAGAGAGGAAAGCTGACTTTTGGAGTGAAAAAGGTACACTTCGAAAATGAAATGTAACTGAAATCATTGATATAGCTAATAAACGCTGTTGTAGGTGAATGGCTGGATCTTGCACCCATCCCATATGCTCGGACCATGGAAGCCCTCGAAACCCGACTAGAGGATAAATCAGGTTTTCTCCGATTTATTCGAAGAACCTTGACCTGGCTTCCTGAAAATAGGCCAACCGCTAGTGAGCTCTTGCAAGATCCTTGGCTGACGGGCGGAAAGGTGTGATCTGGGAATCACGTCTCCACAATAAGCGGCGACTTCATAACGACAGGAGCCACGAGATAAACGCACTAGAGGTACTCTCGCAGACTGCCTCATGGTAGCTAAGTTCAGGAGTTTCGCACGTATCTTGAGTTGGACACGAGGAATGCTGAGAGGATGCAAGTTCACTGGATCCTCGCGGAGCGACGTAGGATTCTTCATGAAAGCATAAGTACTTAAGTTGTTGAGCTGTCTGATTTTGGCATCTAAGCTCTTGATTTTGAGAGGGCAGTAGCTTATTTCTTTCGAGGAAACATTGGTCCTACGTAGTCGAGTAATAGCCTTGTTATAGCTTGTGGATGTCAGTAGGATCAACGTTGAAGTTGCGTGGGAAGAAGCATGGCCATTCGATAGCTAGACCAACAATACATTTTTTTTTGCCTAATGGGTACAGCCTCCGTTTTCCGGACATCAGGGTTGAGAGCAGCGGACTAACGCCGGACGCCAAGGTGGAAAAATATGCTGGTTTGAGTCTCGAAACGGATCCAACGAGGAGAGTATTCCGGCGGACCCCGAGTACGTCCTCTGCCGCCGTATCATCCGTGCTTGCCAACTTTCCTCCGGATATTAGCACGAAAAGGGCTCGCAGTTTTTGATACACGGGAAACATGCAGGGGGTGGTGACATGATGTCAACAGGCCTCCCTTCTCGTTTGGAGCGCTGGCTGTGGCGCTAATCCTCAGCACAAATCATATCGTCCTCTATTTTGGGGGAAGGACGGTTGTGTTTCTGTGCTGCAGAGAACTTCTGGTGTAGACAGAACTCAGGTCATTGGCCACGCAAGCAACTTACGAGCCTCCATCGTTCCTGTCCAATCGCCAGTGAAAAGGAATGTCCTAGCGCAAGCCAGGGCAAAACAACCCCCATTAATAGGGCAACCAATCCTTTTTGCAGGTTCGCAGAGGTCCTGCAAGCTAAGGTAAAAGCTACTGTGATTTGTTCGCACTGCGGACCAATATTCTGCTCAAGTAAAGGACCGTGTAGCCTCGGTCCGCCAATCGCACATGGTGGGAATGCATTCAAGGGGCCCCTTGAATGCATCTTCGACCACATCAGAAAAGATCCCAACTGATGTACTTGGCCTAGATTGTGGGTCCTGCGCCACTCATTCCCCGTCACTGGCTTTCGTCTGCGAGAACTGCCCCCCCGCCCCTCCACATCCACTCTGGCGCCAAATCCAAGACGTATGGTGAGCCATGCTTGGATCCCAATGATAACGAGCGATACAGTGGCATGACAAAAGTTTGAGTCGCCCCACTTCCTCCAAAATAAGCGCTAGTAGAACCGCTTCCTAATTAGACTTAGTGGAAATTATTCTGCCTACCAAAACAACGCGCAGAGAGCTCAGTAA
>JAPDEI010000085.1:0-95230 GCA_027569055.1 Aspergillus baeticus
CCCCCCCCCCCCCCCCCCCCCCCCCCCCCCCCCCCCCCCCCCCCCCCCCCCCCCCCCCCCCCCCCCCCCCCCCCCCCCCCCCCCCCCCCCCCCCCCCCCCCCCCCCCCCCCCCCCCCCCCCCCCCCTAGCTTTATCTACACCAAGACATTATTCAAGTTTTGACACCAATACCATCCCGATATCTCCCATCTGATGCTGTCTTTCGGTTTGATTTCTCATCCATGCAAACTGGATGACTGATCAACCCTGAAAACCCGCGCACCGAGGCACGTGAAGCCGACAACACCGAAAGAGAGTGAGCTTCAATTACTCCGTACAGCTCCTCGAGCAGCTTCTCCGCACCTGAGCCTCGCTTGCCAAAACAACGGGGCATATTGTTCGTGGTGTAGTAAATTAACCTTAATTCAGGTCCCTCGGATCGCATAAACCCAACAGCGAACTTGTAATGCACTGAAGCATGCTGTGCACAGACCTCTCCGCATTCTAGCCCAATTACCGAGGCTCGCAGCGCAGTGCTAACCCCGCCGGCCGAGATATACATATAGACAACGGCCGCCCTGAGGCTTCCAATCTCACCACCTTAACGAACACAATAGACGACCCAAAACATCGCGCACCATGGCCGAAAACTACTCAGCCAAGCACTTCAACGTCACATTCCCGCAGGAATATGTCGTCCAGGTCGAGATCAATCGGGCCGCGCAGATGAATGCGTTCTTCGAGGCGTACGCTCCAAAATCCTCAAAACATCATCCTTTACATAGCTACAGGGAGCGCTAACTCTGACTCTTGCCTGTGCTTACAGCATGTGGGTCGAACTCGGCCAGATCATCAACAAGATCTCCCACGACCCAAACGTGCGCGCCGTGATTATCTCGGGCGCCGGCGACAAGGCATTCACCGCAGGCCTGGACGTCAAAGCCGCATCGAGCGGCCTCCTTGCCGACTCTAATGGGACAAGCGTCGAACCCGCCCGGAAAGCCGTTCAACTCCGCCGCCATGTCGCCGAGTTCCAAGACTGTATCACTACGATCGAGAAGTGCGAGAAGCCCGTCATCGTCGTCATGCATGGGTTCTCCCTGGGGCTGGCGATTGATCTGAGCTCGTGCGCGGACGTGCGGTTTGCGGCCAAGGACGCAAAGTTCGCGGTGAAGGAGGTGGATATTGGACTTGCGGCGGATATTGGAACGCTGTCGCGGTTGCCGAAGATCGTTGGAAACTTTGGATGGGTGAAGGATGTTAGTCTGACAGCGAGGATCTTTGGGGCCGAGGAGGCGCTGCGGGTTGGGTTTGTTAGTCGGGTGTTTGATACGAAGAGCGATGCGATCAAGGGGGCGATCGAGCTGGCGGCGCTCATCGCGAGCAAGAGTCCCGTTGCGGTGCAGGGAACGAAGGAGATCTTGAATTTCTCAAGGGACCATACAGTTCAGGATGGTAAGTTGCATCTTGTGGCGAACGAAGCGGGATCGCTGCTGAAAAGCAATACTGATCGGTATAGGTCTTCGATACACAGCCGTCTGGAACAGCGCTGCGCTGCAGACGGAGGACGTCTCAAACGCACTCATGTCTGGCATTCAAAAGCGGAAACCAACGTTTGCGAAGTTGTAGAATTTGCCACCATCCTTGTAAATACAAAATTTGAGAGTTCAATAGCGATGAGGGTAAATTGGAAGTGTTAGATATGCCAAAAAAAAAAAGAAGCAACGAAAAAAGAAATCGACAAGACAGAGATTCGAACTCTGGACCCCGAAGGGATTAGCTTTCTAAACTAACGCCTTAACCGCTCGGCCATCTTGCCCGGTTGTTGAAATACTGCCTTTAGGTAAGGAAAATGAGCCTGGGCTTTTTTTACAATCTATAAAGTGTTCTGTCCAGGCTCCATAGAACAAAGTATCAACATGTCACGGATGGGATAAAGGAACCGCCCCTTCATCCATCTAAGGACCTTCTATTTATACTCTCAGATAACATGCACTCTATCCAAATAATAAAGACGATGGCGTTTCACGCTCCCATAAATTTCAGTCTTTCTTTATTCAGCGCAATGAAAGCCCAGCGGGACAATATGCAACACATAAGGCCCGACAAGAGACTTTTAGTCTCGTCTCTTCCCAACAGATCCGGAAAGATGAATCTATGCTTATACTACTATCCCATTACTACGAGCTTTATAAATGGTCAAACGGAAGCGAAACGACGCGGGTAAGAGAGGCACCTACACCCTATTTGGAGATATAGTTCGAGCCCTGTAGTACTCACGCAGAGATTACAAAGCGGTAGGAGGCCAGGAGCCTCTACGGAGGAGCGCACGATTGATAGAAAAGCGCCAGGCTCAAGAACAGGCACAGGCACAGGCGCAAGCCCAGACATACGCGCAACAGGCTAATAACCAGAGAGCCAACAATCCGCAAGTCAATAACCAAGGACAGGTATGGCACCCTAATAACTTATACAGGGCTAAGCTCAGAGATGAGAGATAAGGAGGCTGAGATATCTATAGGCACCACAGGTGCCACAGGCACAGCAGCAGCCTCGGCAGAAACAACAACAACAACAACCAGAGCAACAACTTCAGGAGCAACCTCAGCAACATCAACAGCAACTTCAGGAGCAGCTTCAACAGCACCTTCAACAGCAGCAGGAACCTCAACAGCAGATACAGCAGCAACCACAGCAAGCACAATCAAGCCCAAATCCCCCAGGCGGGGCGGCACCCAGGTCCGAGCAGGCGCGAGTGCAAGAAGTCCGAAACAGCGAAGCCAAAAAGATCAGACGGACTAGGAATAACCCGCGTATACAGTACTGGAGGACTCACAACCAGTGGCCCCCAAAGACACCGGAGGAGCGATTTGCTCTAATAGATCCGAATCGCGTCCCTGATTCTATTAGGCGTTCAAGCATGTCAGATTGGGCAAGGGAAAGAGAAGATGTAGATTGGACGGTTCAAGAGGAGAGGGAACGTTCACCAGAGCGCGGTGACGGCGCATACAACTTCGCGAATTGCACGGGGTTCTTGGAATTCTATCGGATGCACACACGAGATCATCAGGCTGGCGTCCCGGAGGTTGTCCAGGCTCTCTGCCGGGACCTGCTTGAAAAAGATGCGGAGACACCCGGGGACACTGTCTTCGAAGTCAAGACATTTCCCAAGACCTGTGAACGGCTCTTGATGAAGGATCCTTCAGGGGTGAATAGGTTAATTGGCGAGCTCATCGTCCCATCGGCCGAAACTGCGAGGGACCGCGGTCTGACCGAGTTCGAGCATTACAGCGTGAGTATGGGCGACGTATGGAAATGGATGCTTCCGTTGATAGAAAACGAACGCGAAGAAATGAGAAGACCTCAACCTGACTACGCCGTCGGCTTCTTGGCGGATGCCTTTACGGAGGAGCAGCTACGGAAGATGGAACCCTACTCCGGGATCGAGTCTTACTTAAGATGCACAGCGTCGATGTACTTCCCATTTCTCACCACAGAGATCGCAACAAGCAAACCACTCGACATGGCGGATGTGGAGAATACATATAGTGCGGGTCTGGGCGCGGGTGGTGTAGTCGGGCTTTTCAGGGAGGCTAAGCGCGAAGAAGAGCTGCACGAGCAGGTTGTTGCATTCTCAATCTCCCACAGCCATTGCGCCGTCCGAATCTACGCCCACTATGTGATGGTTGACGACGGCAAGGTCTCGTATTACCGGCACCTGGTGCGCGAATATGAGCTCACCCCAGCGGATATAGAGGACAGATGGACATCCTACAAGTTCGCTCTGGCGCTATACAGCAACTGGGCGCCTGAGTACCATCGCAGGCTGTGCTCTGCAATTGATGACCTACCGGACCCTCCGGAGCTAGATACGCCGAACTAAAGAGCCCTCGAATGGATATTAAATAGATCAACGTCTCAATCAAGCAATTCACCCGCTCCTGCAAGATATCTCCGTATCGAAAACAAGTTAACTCCGCAGACAGAGAGCGTTGAAACGTATTCTGGGGCCCTCGACAGGTGGAAAATCTTCCCCAGCGCTTTGGCACTAGGACGGGTGACCGGGACGATCATCTTCAGGCGACGCAGGCGTCGCGCGGGGAAAAGCAACGCTTGGTTTAGCTTCGCATTCTTGTTTTCCCTTCCCAAGTATCCCAAGAGAGGGCAGTTCAAGTCCAGTAGGTGCCACTCGTACGGTGTACAGAATGTCAGGTCCCCTGAGTCGGAGTCGAACGAAGCCTTGGCAGCAGTTTCAGGTATAAAACCCTGAGCGGACTGCCAAGTCAAACAAACAGGGTGTGACATAGACAGCCCTACGGAGCATACTACGCTATTTGAAACCATTCAGGGCCTTCCGCTAGTCCGAGATTCACACATGGTACACCTCCTTTCGGGGTTAGATGTGGGGGAGCCGGCGGAGAACTGCCCTGGCTACGGACGAGAGGGTCGAAAGGGTCTTTCTCTATTCGGACTGTAAAACACCGAGCCTGGCAAGGTTGTTCCACGTATACGATTTGACCTGGTTACCCAAACTTGAGGAGTCTGACGAGCACGCCACAGGGGGCTCTTCATGGCCACATGTATAGGGAAATGTTGGGTGTATAAAAGGGGATTAGTTGGCCATGTCGAAGGGTTCCTTATTTCAAAGTTCATTGTTCAATAAGGTCAAATTCGAGTTTCTGGATATCACATCAAAATAAAACAACAATGAAGTCAATCGCTCTGTCATCTCTCTCCCTCCTCCCATGTACTTTGGCACAGACGCTCTACCTCGCTGGCGATTCCACTATGGCTACCGGTAGCGGTAACATAGACGGTATGTGTGCACTTCCCCATCTCCTTCTCCCAATCAGACCATAAGCAAAAGCCTAACCCTCACCGCTCTCCAGGATGGGGTGACTACATCGCCTCGAGCCTCTCTATCCCCGTGGCCAACCACGCCATCGGCGGGCGCAGCGCACGCTCCTTCACACGCGAGGGCCGATTCCAGGAAATCGCCGACCTCCTCCAAGCAGGCGACTACGTCGTGATCGAATTCGGGCACAATGACGGCGGCTCGCTTTCAACCGACAACGGCCGCACCGACTGCCCCGGGACGGGTGACGAAACCTGCGAGACGGTCTACGACGGCGTCGCGGAGACAGTGCTCACTTTCCCCAAATACCTGGAGAACGCGGCTGCCTTGTTCCTGGAGAAGGGCGCGCACGTGCTCATCTCGAGTCAGACGCCGAATAACCCCTGGGAGACCGGGGAGTTTGTGTATTCGGCATCGAGGTTTGTGGAGTATGCCAGGCTGGCGGCGGAGGTTGCCGGGTCAGAGTATGTGGATCACGGCGCGTATACGGCGAGCATCTTCGAAAGCCTAGGGTTGGAGGCTGTTACGGCGCTTTTCCCGAATGATCATACCCACACGAGTCCCGAGGGCGCGCAAGTCGTTGCTGATGCGTTCTTGAAGAGTGTTGTGTGCGGCGGAGTTGGACTGGCTGATGTTTTGTCGACGACGGACTTTGACGGGGAGTGCCTGGAGGATGCCAGTGCTGCTGCCATTACGACTGAGGCTGCGGTGTCAACGAAGTGCAAGCGGTCAAGACGATCGAAGCATTAGATTGTGTTAGAGAGTGTATATTCTGCATATATGAACAACTGAAATTAACCCGGGAGTCTCCAGCTCTAGTGGCCTTGATTATAATAGTTATCGTAATATCATTCCATCGTAGGGGTAAAAGTAATCCTAATAGTGGTTAAGACCTCATTTGAGTTCTTCAAGAACGGTCTTGATGATACCACGCTTCCCAACCCGGTTGTAGTATTGGGACAGGTTGGGGTACGTCTTGTCCGGCAAAGGTCCGCGCTTTTGCACAATGTCCCTGAGGACTGGCCAGAGAGCGCAGTCGTCGATTGATAAGGCGTTGCCACCAAGGTAGTGTTGATTGTCCAAAGCTTCTTCCCATGCTTGAAGAGCATTAAAGTCGCCCTTTTCGCTGTGATTGCGCCACTTCGCAAGAAGGTCATCAATCTCGGACAGCTTGTCGCCACCGCTCAGCATCTCCATCCCTGGTCGGTCTGACTCCGGAGCGCGTTGTGCTAGGTACCTTAGAATTTCTGTATCTCCAGCGGTTTGCTTGCCGTTCGAGTCAATATACAAAGGTAACCCAACCCCGGCGCTAGACACAGCACCGAGTGGTGTAGTATCGAATCGGATCCCGTTCTCACTCAAGCCAAGCTGAACTCGCAGGTTGGCTATCTCATCTTCGGCTGTCACCAACTTTGCAGAGGTAGGTGTAACAAAATTGACCACATCGAAGCCTTTGCCATACACGGCATCCCAATCGAGATCAATGGCTCTGTTTTCATCTCCAAACGCACGCACCAGTCGCTCGGTTTCTTCTGGGTCGCCGTGGATAACAGGATGCGCATCGCTCTGTGTTTTGGACACAGCTCCTTGACCCCAGATAGTATCTCCAGTGGGGTTTAAGAAGGTACCGATGTGTCTGAATGTAAGCGAGATCCTCTGGCCTCCATAAGCCCGCTCCTCGACCGACTTTTCCGACTCCTGACGCTTATCAGGTTTGATGCCGTGCAGCCAGCGAGAATTTGTCTTCTCACCCAAGACGAAGAGAGACTCGTGTGGCATGGGAACACGCTGACTCAATCTGCCTGACCCTTCTTCTTTCTCCGTGCCCTTGCCCCGGAGGACCATGACTCGTTGTGCGCCTAAGCTGACGTTGCAAATGGATGAGCCGCGAACAATGTCGAGGGTCTTGTCGGAATGCTCGGAAATTCGATCTTGCCCATCACGGTAGAGCTGAATGAGGACATGATTCAGGGGATGTCCTAGGATGCGTTCCACAATAATGCGCACTCTGTCCACTACTGGCGTAAATGGCTGAAGTGGAGGAGACTCATCCGCGGGATGACGATAGATTGGTATCGAGCCGTCCGGCGAATGCTTCCCTTGCACGGCAACAAGACGGGGAACCTGGCCTGACATGTGGTACATCTTTTGCCATGCCACTTCGTCACGGATGTTCTCAAAGGCATTCTCTGGCAAATCCAAGTCATAGACGATTTTCGAGTCCCCCTCCCCGATTACATCCCCTGGGCGACATATGTTCATGGCTGGTTTTGTCTTTCTGACTCGCCGTGAGTCCGTCGGCGCAGCGACAGACTCCCCATCTTTCTGGTCATGTCGTTTACGGCGTACTTTCGTCCGTACCATATTAGTAGCCGCTTCGGGTTGATGGGACGGTCTTTCTTGGCTGTAACGAGTGCGAGCGCGCTCGCGAGTTATCTCAACCAGCTCCTTCAGGCTGCCCTCTTCGTCATCAGACATCTCGTCCAAAACGTCCTCAAGTCTCCGACGTCTTGGGGAAATCTTCGTAATCTCTATAGTACTTCGTTTGACGTCAAGCTCCTCGAGATCAACTTCAATTCCTGACGGAGGTAAGATTCGGGCCGGCCGGGGATCGCTAGCAGCGATCTGATCGGTTTCCTCGTAATCAAGCTCTGTGAGAAGTTCGTCTGAAGTAATACCACTTGCTCCGAAGATATCGGCCATGCGACGCATAGCCTCCTCGTGGCGTGAAAAGCTCCGGTACCCTAGGCAATCTTCGACTAGGGTAATAGAGAAACCGTGGCGAACTGCGTCAAGCGCGGTAGCGTGGACAGACGTGTTGGAGAGCGAACCGCATAAATAGAGTTCAGTCACGAACCGGGTCCGTAAGGATAGAACGAGCCCAGGTGACTGCAAGGCAGAGTACTCGTACTTTTCAATCAAGATATCGGACTCTGTATCGATAGCCGCGAGAAGAGGAGCGGGGAATTGGGCCCCAGCTGTCTGGGGCAAGCAACAAGTAGGCGGGTCGGTAGATAAAAAGGCCTCTTCATGCACCGGACTTTGCTCGTCCTTTTGAGTGTCCCCCGCACCGTTTAAGACGACCACGTCTTGCCCATCTGGACTAATCAGCGGTTGCGGTGAGTCATAATACGAGCGGGCCCAGACGACATCGCCCGTGCGACGGAAAGCACTCGCAAGCTGTGGAAGGATCTCCAGGACCTCTGTCGTGTTCGACACATGAAGGGCGCCCGTGGGGCGCACGAAGTCATTCTGGAAGTCCAGCAGGAGGAGAGCTTTTCGGGTCTGGATTTGCGGCAGATCACCGAAGGCGGAAAGGAAATTCATTCTTATCAGCACATGTTGAGGACAGCTGTCAACAGGTGGAGAGAGAAGTCGAGGAGCGACTTCAGATAGAGGAATTGAGCTCAATAAAAGAGAAACTCTCGCTAGTAAAACACACGAATTTCTCGGAAAAGGGTTGCGAGGAGGGACAAGAGAGGCTGCGGGACAAAGGAGAGCCGAAGCGGGCTGGAGATCATCAGATACGTCCACTAACTGTGCCACTCGCTCGTACTTTCAACTTTCGGTGCTTTTGGTGACACGACACCTCAGGCATCAGCCGTAAGGAGCTGGTAGTGGTCGAACATATATTACTGAAGGAGATCTGATATCGATACGGAGAATAAGATCAGCTGTAGCGATATAATACACTTTAGACGTTAAACTTTAGCTAGACTAAGCCTGATCCCATATTCTTAGCCTGGGTTTCAATTCCTCATGGCGCGTGCGTAGGCCTTATGCATCCTAATCTTAGATGATAACTCTATGTGCTTTTTTAATGACATCGGAGAACGCCATTAGAGGGGCATCTTACAAAGTCGGATGAATCCGACCAAAAGACCTTCGGCCTGGACGCTCATTGTCGCTTTCGCTGGATAGTACGACGCATCACGGATCCATGGATCTGCTCGAGATCTTTGGGGAAGACGAGGATGACTCCGGCGGACCAATCCGACATCGGCCATTCGGACGGGGAGCACAGGTGCAACTCCGAATCACGTGGAGCCCCGGCAACGGCGTCTGACCCCGGCAACGACCTTAAAAGCTTCTGCTGCCCATCCCTGATGACTCTTCTTTTTCCTTTCTCCTATCATTCTCCTGCATTTTCAATTCCTTCCAATTCCTCCAATCTCCCCTCCTCTCCCTCAATTCCTACACAATGGCTTCTCGTGGTCTCCCCCGTGCCCTCCGTGTGGCCCGTGTCGCCGCCCCACGCTCCGTCGTGTCCGCCGCCCTCCCCCGGCCTTCTCTCGCTAAGATTGCTGCCAATGCCGTCCCCCGCGTGACCGCCCCCCTCGTCCCCGTCCGTGGTATCAAGACCATGGACTTCGCTGGCCACAAGGAGACCGTCTACGAGCGTGCCGACTGGCCCCGTGAGAAGCTCCAGGAATACTTCAAGAACGACACCCTTGCCCTCATCGGTTACGGTTCCCAGGGCCACGGCCAGGGTCTCAACCTCCGTGACCAGGGCCTCAATGTCATTGTCGGTGTCCGCAAGGATGGTGCCTCATGGAAGGAGGCCATTCAGGATGGCTGGGTTCCCGGCAAGAACCTGTTCGACGTCACCGAGGCTATCCAGAAGGGTACCATTGTCATGAACCTCCTCTCCGATGCCGCTCAGTCTGAGACCTGGCCCACTATTAAGCCCCTCATCACCAAGGGCAAGACCCTCTACTTCTCCCACGGTTTCTCCCCCGTTTTCAAGGACCTCACCAAGGTCGAGGTCCCCACCGACGTTGATGTCATTCTCGTTGCCCCCAAGGGTTCCGGCCGCACTGTCCGCACCCTCTTCCGTGAGGGCCGTGGTATCAACTCCTCCATTGCCGTCTACCAGGACGTCACTGGCAACGCCAAGGAGAAGGCCATTGCCATGGGTGTCGCTGTCGGCTCCGGTTACCTCTACGAGACCACCTTCGAGAAGGAGGTCTACTCCGATCTCTACGGTGAGCGTGGCTGCCTGATGGGTGGTATCCACGGTATGTTCCTCGCTCAGTACGAGGTCCTCCGTGAGCGTGGCCACTCCCCCTCTGAGGCCTTCAACGAGACCGTCGAGGAGGCGACCCAGTCCCTGTACCCCCTGATCGGCGGCAACGGTATGGACTGGATGTACGCTGCCTGCTCCACCACTGCCCGCCGCGGTGCCATCGACTGGTCCAGCCGCTTCAAGGATAACCTCAAGCCCCTCTTCAACGAGCTCTACGACAGCGTGCGCGACGGCACTGAGACCCAGCGCTCTCTGGACTACAACTCCCAGAAGGACTACCGCGAGAAGTACGAGAAGGAGATGCAGGAGATCCGTGATCTCGAGATCTGGCGCGCCGGAAAGGCTGTCCGCTCCCTCCGTCCCGAGAACCAGAAATAATTTAATGATGTATTAAAACCTGGGTTGGGAAAAGTTACGAATGTATCATGACTTGATTTTTTCTGTTCATATATTAATTCCATACAAGCATTGACTGTTCAACTTTTGCCTCTTGTAAGCCACTAGAAAATTTGGATTGACTCACATTTCCCCGATCTCGCAATCCACAGTGGAAATAACCAACCAGAGTTGCAAAGAGAGTCATCGACTCCAACAACTTCTCCGCATTCTATGTACCCCTCCGAACTCAATTCTTCAAATCTCTCCCGTTCCAAACCCAACCGCCAAAATGACTGTTACCCTCCCAACCCCAAGCGCAGTCGAGGCCGCGCACGCCCTTATCAAACCCTACATCCACCACACCCCACTGCTCACAAACCGCACGCTCAACAAGCTCGCCTCAACCCCTCAGACCCCCGAATCTCTAAAGGGCACACCCTACGAGGGCCAGACTCCAGCAAACCCCAAGATCCATTTCTTTTTCAAATGCGAGAACTATCAGCGCATTGGCGCTTTCAAGGCCCGTGGTGCCTTTCATGCGCTGCTGAGACTGATTGAGCGTGAGGGGGAGGATGTTGTGAGAAAGAGGGGTGTCGTTACGCATAGTTCAGGTACACATCCCCCCCAACCTGCTTAATTAGTTATGGATCTGTTTGTCTTTTTTTTTCCTTCGTTCCTGCTCATAATAACTTTTCTCTATTTCCAACATGCAGGAAACCATGCTCAAGCCCTCGCCCTCGCCGCCTCAACCCTCAACATCCCCGCATACATCGTGATGCCGCAGATCAGCACGCCGTCCAAGATCGCTGGAACACAGTCTCACGGTGCAGAGGTGATATTCAGCGGGTCGACAAGCACAGAGCGCGAGGCCGTCGTTGCAGATGTGCAAGCGCGAACGGGGGCGATCCTCGTCCCGCCGTATGACGACTACGATATTATCTGCGGGCAGGGGACGACGGGACTTGAGATGGATGAACAGTATCGCGAGCTAGTAGCAGGCAATCCGGAGTCGAGTGTGCACTCCGAGGGAACGCAGCGGAGGGCATTCCTGGACGCGGTGATTACACCGGTTGGGGGCGGGGGTTTGAATGGCGGAGTTACGACATTCTTCTCAGACAAAGAGACCAGAGTCTTCGGTGCGGAGCCGAGTTTCGAAGGCGCGGATGACTGTCGGCGCGGGTTAAAGGCTGGGAAACGAGTTGAGGCCGTGAAGAGCTTGACGATTGCGGATGGGTTGCGGACCCCCGTGGGTGTGCTGAACTGGGCGATCATTTCGGATCCGAACAAGCATTCCGGGGTATATGCTGTTACGGAGGAGCAGATCACGGCGGCGATGAGGCTTGTGCTGGAGCGGATGAAGGTGTTTGTCGAGCCGAGTGCTGTTGTTGGGTTGGCGGTCTGTTTGTATAATGAGGAGTTTCGGAGATCAGTCGAGAGGGAGGCGACTGAGGGTTGGGATGTGGGTGTTGTGTTTAGTGGGGGGAATACAACTGTTGAGGCTATTGGGAAGCTATTCGGGTGACCTAGGAGTCTGGTCTATATCTCGAATCAAATTATCTTGGATACACACAAATGGTGTATCGACTATCTACGTGGAGGAATCTCGCTAGATGAATATATGGAATTTCTTCCAGGTGTCGCATGAATCTCTTGGCTTCTCAGCGATTTGAAGCCGCTTGAACGTAGGGACATCAGGTATTGTTGGTATACTCTGAGCCACGCTTGGAGAGAGGTGGAATTCTGTCATCGACCGAAAGAAACCCCTTCGCGTCCAACACGAAACCCAAATATACCTCCATTTCGCCTCCTCAGCTCTTCTAACAGCCTCCTCGGCCACTCCTCTCGTCCCCATCCATTGACTAACCCCACAAATTCCCCCCTCATAACAATCTCCTGCCGCATAGGCGCATCCCTCTGCGCCTCAGAAAGCGTAGCGCTGGGTGGGAACGGACGAACCGGTTCCTGCTGCAGTACTAACCGTAGCGCCGGAAACAGGCCCCAAGGTGGGGGCAATGGGGTTCGAAATGATGGCATATTAGGGAATGCCGTATCTAGAGGGTTATACGAGCCGTACATTTCTCGTGGTTTCTCTACCATCTTCCCGTTGAACGAGATAGTGGTGTATATGACAGTGCAATCGAATATGTGCTGTAGACGCTTGAGTGCTGCGACTAGATCTGCGTATATATCTGAGAGGTAGAAACTCTCTTTCTGGAGACGTTCGCGTTCGATGTCGGCGGTTGGGCGACCGATGTCCTCAGTGCGGGCTATTTCATCCTGAAGTTTATCTTGCCAGAAGAAGGCTGTTGCGCTGTCAATAATGATGGCGTGGAGTGCGCGGCTCTCTGAGAGGTGCCGGGAGAGATCTAACAGGTATTCGTCTAGAGACTGTAGGGTAGCGAGAAGCGCTAGAGACGACTGTGGGCGGAAAACATGGACATGCTGTAGCGCTGCGAGAAGCGTAGCCTCAATGGACTGGGCTAAAGAGGACGTAAGATCCACAATTTGTAGTCTGCTCTGTATGATTCCGCGAGCAACGGTACAAAGGCGCTCGGCGTCAAAACGGCCGTCAGTATCAAAGAAAACTACAGCAGAGCCAAAACCGCCGAGTTGGACGCCATAGAGTTCGGAGGGTAATATTGCCAGCGCGGTCAAGTGGTATAATAGCTGGGACTTTCCCGCCCCAGAAGATGTGCTGGAAACCTCTACTACGGGATACGGCCGCCTTGTAGAGGGGGGTGGGACGAAGTGCGGAGGTTTGTGCCCTGTTGTGGGAGAGGTAGAATCACCTTGATCGCTGGTACAGCCTGGTTCATTAAGCAACTGATCGTGTCCAGCTTGAGGAGAGGGCATGAACAGCTCTAGAAGCTCATCAACGGGAGCGACGCCAAAGTGAGCTTTGCTGTTGGACAGGGTCTCCTTGCGTATAACCTTCAAGTCATGTAGCAACTGAAGAAAAAGATCAGCACAGCTCTATTTTAAAGATCTAAGCTGCATTGAGCTGCTGCTAATGAGAAAATACCTCGTCCAGGCCCTCCTCATGCACCTCTAGGAGCAGTTTCTCCCCGAAACTGGCGGCCATTTGCAGGAGCCTCGCGGGACATTTATTGGTCTCATACGCATTGCAGATACGGTACACAAGCCAGAGCTCTGACTGCAATCTGCAAAGCAAGACCCATAGCAGATGCGGCGATACTTGAGCTGAGTTGGAAGACGTGAGTAGGATGATGGAACTTCAAAACCCGTCGCTTACATAGCTCCGAGATTTGTCCCGCTTCCATCGCCCCATCTTCACAACGCCCTCAATCAAAAACGAACCGGCGTCTTTCTGCTCAGGCTAAATTCCTCTTCTATCTCGAGACTTCCTTCCAATACTACGCTCAAGGAACTTGGTGAAACGAACCAATGGCACCTCTCGTCCCTTTCTTTTCCGCTGAAGCCCTCCCTGACCATGTAAACATCGTGACCAAGAACTTCCAAGAAGAAAAGCGCCGCAAGGGTGGCTCAATAGAGCTTGAGAAGTGTAAGCTCCTTGAGATGGTCCAGTATTCCTGCAACCCTCCACAGGACGGGATACCCCAGCCTGGTGTTGTGGTTTGCAAGCCAGTGGTGCGATTGTTCAGGCGGTTGGTGACCTTTCGAGCGCTCTTCTCGCCGGATTTACGTGCTGACAGTTCTCAGATGCGCAGGTGGCCTGACTGTTGAAACAACCTCATGGGAACCGGTTCGACAAGTGAAAGAAGAAGAAGAAGCAAAACGTGACATTCAAGCTCTTGACGGTTCGAAAGCTTAGGCACTCGAGTGCCGATATTGCATATACAGAGTTCGGGACGGTGTTTGATGCTTTACAGGGACGGAATAGGGTGTGACGATGACAAGTTCAATATATTCACATGGGTATCTTTAAGAATGATGCTACAAACGATGAGGAAAATGCAAAACGCCAACGCCGCATGATGCTGCTCGTGTCGACCGAATCCTCATGTGCTCACACAACTCTCAACTCTGGAAAGATCCGGCGCATGCTTCGTGCCTGACTTTTCCTCTGGCCTTTGCCTCCCAGATGCCGCATTCCGGCGCCAAAGATCCCTTTCGCAGTTTATTATTGGCGGTAGCTCTATCCCAGCGAGGCCCTTGGACCTGCCTGGCTTCGCCTCGGTTTCGGCAGCACCAGCATCGATCTCCATCGCACTAGGACCACCTAGAACGGGCCCCCTTTGCGCCTTCTTGGATAACCCCTTCACAGTCTTCTCGAACATACTGTCAAAACTCTCCCCTTTCCGACCCCACGGCTTCTTGTCGCGGCCACCAGAGCCGGGCTGGTTATCTTTAAACGCCGCTCGAGCTAGTTTTCGCAAAGCTTCTTCCCCGTGCCGTCCATCATCTGCTGCACGCTCACGGATCTTCCTAGGATCACGTTCTCGCTCAGTGAAAACAGGTGTATGGCGGTACGTGTGCTTGCTCGGGAACTCCGGAAAATGTTTTGGAATGTAAGGGCTTCGGGTGCGATCATCTTCACCGCTCAGTCCAAGAGAAGGGAGTACTTTGAAATCATCTTCCTCTTCTGGCGGGGGACTCGGAAGCTGTGTTGGGATAGGTTCGATCTTTGTAGGAGGTTGCAGATATGGAAGAAGGGAATTCACAGATAGGTGGTGTCGTTTCAAGGCGTATTCAAAGTCATTCGGTATGGGTTGTACACGCCGGCTAGACAGCATTGATGCGCGCACATATGATGCAAGTTTCAGGAGATCTACACGCAACTCTTGTCAGCAACACAACACTCTCAGGTGTTTTCTTTAAAGCACATACACTCCTCTGCTGCATCGCGGAAACTCTCTAGGGCTAGCGGATCGGCGATCTCGAATCCGCATTCTCGTAATGATTGACTGATGGTACGGTTCATCACTTGGTCGACGTAGGAGTCATCGGCGATAGCTGGCTCCGGCAAACCGGGGTTGACTGGCTCTTGTAAACAATGGTGGTGGTGATAGGGGCGCTTGATCCGTTTAGCGTTGTTGTCAGGTGTTTGTTCAGGGAGATATGAGAAGAGTCGTTTGACGGCCGGCGAGGGGGGCGCCATTGCGGACGTGGTCGAGGGTGTATGAAGAGCCCAGCTCACGATGATGATGCTGAACAGCAATTCTCGCGTCGAGCACGTGACTTTGGCCTCAGGCACCAAATGGCCTTGCAATACAAAGAGGACTCGAATTGCAAGTGAGATTTCAGGGAGGTATTAATGAGTAAACGAGAAACCATGGCATTTAAGAGGCATTTGGAGCCAATACAATCAATATCTTAGAAGTCAAAAATCTTGGTGTAGAGGCACGTCTTGCGACTATTCGAGGTCTCGAGAATCAGGCCACTCAAAGCGGTCGCTTACTGTACAGTGCCGGATCGGAAAGCTTCACTCGCCCTGACGTCCAACATCACCACTTGCTCTCCTCCTCTCCCCCCCCCCCTCACCTCCCCGCCACCACTCAAGCAGACTTTTTCCTCTGCTGCATACTCTCGGGATAGACTCTCTTTGTCAATTCCTACGATAAATCCGTCACAATGGCTTCCACCATTGCTCCCATCACCGGCGTACGTTACTCATCCCACCTCGGTCTAGTTACGCCTTTACTTGCACCGGGTGCAGCGAAAGCCAAAGAACTTGACTAAAACTGCATTTGTATAGATGCTCCGCCGCAATCTGGTCCTTGACCTGAGCACCGCTTTCGGTGAGCCTTCCTCCGCCGCTGCGGAATTGCGCTTCAATATCGAGACAACAAGAGCAGGAAAGCTCGGGGTCGCCTTTGGGCCCACATAGACCCTCGGAGCTGCAATTGCTGCAGGCATTGAAGAAAAACAAATTTTTACTGGGAGATGTAGGACAACGCAATGCTAATTGTGACGTTTGTTGATAGGTTTCGGTACCTCCTTCGGCTACCTCTGGTGGTACGGTATGTACAAGTCAATCCAAGCTTCCCTTGATCCCTAGAGTTCCGACTCATATATATCCATTGACGCATGAAAAAACCTTTTAACATTCAATTTGCTCTCCAGGCTACCACCTTCCCCGCGTCCGTGCCCGTGACAACTACTACGCCCGCCTCGAGCAGGAGCGCGCCGCCGGCCAGGCCTAAATGCACCCTGTAACCGTCAATTCCCTCGATTAGCCAGCACACAAAAAATCCCCGCGCTTTCTTTCCTTTCCGCCGTCAATGCCTGAAGAAAGCAGCTCAAGAAGCACCCAGAAGCTAGGGCATATACCCGGCTTTCTCTTTCTCGTCTTCGCCCGTTGGGTTCTTGAGTCACATAGTTCAATCGGGACCGATGTCGACTGGTTAATAGAGATTTGATCTTATGGATGCGATGCTATACAGAGCGGAAGCTGAAAGAAATGTTAGACTATCTATCGATTACCGATTACTTTTCCTTTGTTCTGTGAGAGTTAGTTGTATATATATATGTGCTCTGGACGCTCACTTCATTAGGTAATCTGAGTAAGGGCATAGCAAGTATAGAGTTAATCCGGGCCACCTGACCCTTGGCCGGTACCACCCGATCTAGCTGTAAACTAGGAAATACTTGCATAATGTGCCGCAAGAAACACCGGAATATCACCAGCTTCTAGTGCCCTACCAACCACATGAAACAGCAAACACCATTTACTCCGCAGGTGAAGCAAGAGATATTACTAGCTTACAGAAGTCATATTCATCAGGGAATCTATCCAGTCGCTAAAAGTAATCCATAAGGCAAATATGCATGAGTCAATACCATGCCCACCGTAACAACCAGCCGCCATTCCATCATCTCATACCATTCCGTCTCCGGAGGAGAACATTTAATGAGCACTCAACCCCGACATCACATCACCGATCGTCAAGTCCGACGTAAACGTCCCTCATTTCCATTCTCCGCCAACGGTTCTCGACTTCGTCACAGGCTCCGGCCCTACCAGTCTGCGGGCTCTCAAAGCTCAAAAAGAATTGCCGAGCATTTGTCTAGTGGCTCGGTTTGATGAAAATTCTTTATCGGAGAACCTTGTCAAACTGGACTCCACGCACGCTTCCTCCACCCATGGAGGCACGGATATTGCGCTTGAATATATCACGGTTCTGTCGAAGATCTTCGGCGGCTTCTTTATTCAGCGGGTCAGAGGCGTTGGGCTCTAGGAAGAGAAACTAGATGGAGCAGCTCCTGTCAGCATTTCAACATTTTCTCCGAAATCCCACCTTTCCTTGGAGGAGTGAGGAAACAGAATCGTGAAACTCACCTGCATCCCCACAATAACCGCATTCAGATTCAACACTGGCTTCCAGTCCTCACGCAAAATATTCAGGCAAACGTTCCCCTCAAGGTCGATATTCGGGTGGTAGATCTTCTGCGTGCATTTCACTTTCGGCGGATCGTGCGGGAAGTTCTGGTTCACAGCGAATGTAAAGACGAACGAACCGCCCTTGTACATGCCCTCGTCTGGTTCGATGGTGAGCGTGAAGTTTAGGATGTCGTCCTTATCCGGAAAGTTCATTTTCATTGTGTTGCCGAGGGTGAGTTCTTGGAGGTCTGGAGAGGCACAAGAAACATATTAGCTCATCGTTGGCTTTGATATGGCAGAGGGTAGCTGAAGCCGAAGCGAACGAGCCTGTGGAGGAGAGAGAAATATAAATGGGTAGAGAGATGAAGCGAGGTGATGAGACATACCTCGCTGAACGCGCAGTTGAGCGGCTGTGACCTTCTTCTTCTTCTTCCCTGCAGCACCTTCGGCATTTTCAGCCTGCTGCTGCTGTTGTTTCTGATGGTGGTTGCTCCGTTAGTGAGGGTCTTTGCGTGCGGAGTCGCGCATCCAGTCTATTGGGCGGGGGGAACAGGAATGTCGTACCATAGACCAGATTTTGAGCATTCTGAATATGTTTCTGGCGCGAGCCTGTCACGAGCAAAGCACTAGTATCACGAAGGAAGGCCTGGAAGTTGTGCGGAGGAGGATGTGTCAAGTTGGAAGATGACGGCGCCTATACGAGGGGTGTGTTGGTGGGGTTGGCGAGGAACAGGTACCTTTTCCACTTTAGCTTTCCGGAACAGTCTTCAAGGTTACAAACCAACTCAGCAGGTACCGGTATAATGAGCGAGAGGAATAAGAAAGAAGAAAAGTGGATAGAGCAAAGAATCAAGATTGAGGCTGGAGTTTCCAGATGGATGAGCGGGTGGAGCCGTACATAGCCTGACGCCATGCAAACCAAGCCCGCCCTTCCGCCTGCTACCTAATTAGTATCGAGTAGGCCTTCTATATCTTTACAAATGCATGCAATCGCTCTTCGAAATATGTCATTGAATTTAGCCACTAAGAAGGTCTACAAGCATCAAGGGCTCCTGCACCTCCGTCAAAACTGATTATCAGAGTGGGCACCGCAAATAAACGAGCAGAACAATGATAAAATAAGCATCATATGTAAAATACAATATCGCAACAAAATGTGCCAAGAATAACTCCTTGGATCCCGCGCAACATATCGATTTGCAAGGTATCTTTTGTTTCACTTTTCATTAAGGGATAAGATCCCTCTACCGCCGGGCGAAGCAGCAGAGGAGACCGGTCTTTCCAAGGAACCAAGTGGCTCCGATGAAACGGATAAGCGCAATAACAGCGTTAGACCACAGAAGCGCTTGGAAGAAGCGTGAAGTACGCTCAGTAGAAGTGTTCTATATTCATTTATTAGCTTTGATTTAGCAACAGAGGGCCATGGGAAAGAGCATACCGTAAATCCAAATTTGTCCACACCTTCACTGGTAATGCAAACAGCAAGGAGACCGTTACTGAAGAGCCAAAACGTGACAAGCCTGGTACGGAAGCTCTTGTACGAGTCATCGAGGGACTTCTCTTCCTTTTCCACAGGAGCAACATAAGGTGTCAGAGCCCGCTTAACAGTTGCCTCGAACTGACTGTCGATATCGGCCTGAGGCTTGTCGATTTCCTCAATAACTGCATCCTTGCCTCCATCATTGGTAGTCTTGGCCGAGGGTAGAGCATCAGCCTTGTCAGAACCTTTGGTACCCCAGGATACATCGTGCCAGTTGCTGAAGGCGTAAACGTTCAGAATGTTGATGTAAGACGACTGGACTGCCATATACGCAGGGAAAGATGTGAACATGTGCCAGGGGTCCAGGTACATGAAGGATGCAACAAAGTAAAGACCAAATGTGGCAGCGAGGGCGATAATAATGATACCAGCACCGGTGGATCCGAAGAACGAGCTCAGGAATGCACTAACGGAGCTAGTGTCGAAAGACATGGTATCACTTGAACTGAACGCACGAACGACCAAGTACAAAGCATCAACAACGACGTAGATCTGGATAACACCGAAAGCGACGAAGGATGCGAGATACGAGAACTTGGAACCCTTGGGACGGTTACCAAGGGCAAGGATAAACTGCAGTAACAAGAAGGCGAGGTAGATGTATTTGACCAGAGTGTTGATAATGGGAGTCGCTTCTTTACCAAAGGGGAAAGCAGTGTGGTCGTTGCTTGGGCTTGGAGTTCCGACCAAGTCCATAATAACGGTAGTAGTAAGCCAGTAAGACGCTAGAATAACTCATGTTAGAGCTGTTTCAAAGTAACCCGGACAAATTTCCAGCACTTACCAAGAGAAAACCAAGTCAAAATAGTAGAAAACCAGTTGTACAACATTTGCAGGTGCAGGAAGAACATTCGAATGATGTTGTGTCCACTCTTGTACATACGGCCGAAGTGCATGAGCGAATAGATACCGGCAGCGAAAGAGCCGTTCAACCAACGACGACGCTGGGAGATGAATTCAGGAGCACCTTCCGGCACATCAGTTTCACCCTTGGAGGCCTTGACATATGAAAGATGCCATTTGGAGCCAGCCTTGGCCACCAACTCGAAACACAGGATACGATCCTCGGCCAAGAACATGTTCTTCTTGAAAATGTTCATGCCCTCAATACCTTTCTTTCCAAGTTGCTTGGAAAGGGTGTGGTCACCGTGGAAATACTGCTCAAGAGGACGGCCCATGATCGCACGGAATCGGTAAGCAGAGAAAGCACCAGGCAACACACTGACATAACCGAAAGAACTTTCGAGAGGTTTATCCAGAATATTACTGATCTTGTACTCGAAGTTCTGTGCGGCGACCAAGGGATTCAGCAACTTTTTCCATCCCTTGCCCAACATGGCGTGGATTTCACCACAGGCACCTCCGAGATCCTTGTCGTTGTAGAAAGCTTCCCACAGATATAACAGGGACTTCGGTCCGGGCTTTGTACCAGCATCAAGCAGAATACAGACTTCAGGGTTCAAAATACGACCAAAAGCGTTAAACAGCCATCGGTGAGAGTTGATCTTCTTGCTGTTCTTTTGCTTGAGACAGAACATCATCTGCACAGGAGGGAGGGTGCTGGGGCCATCATCCGTAGGTCGGATGAGCTGCTGGTTGGGAGTAACGGAAAGTTGAGTAGTGTACTCAAACTACCGATGGTTAGCGAGCGGATTTCAATGACATTGAGTCCAGAACTGGAACATACTATATGAGCCACTGTTTCCTTTCCGTCCACGTCACGCTTCATGACACCATCTTGGTACACACCCACTGTTGCGAGGACATCCAAAGTATCCTTATCGCAAGGGTCGATACCATCGAAAACCAGACAGACAACGATCTTCTGCCAGGCAGGGCCACCCTTGTTCCAGAACTCGGACTTTTTGAGGTTAACGATATCTCGGATATTTTGCATGACACCATGCAAGGTACGGGCGGTGAGCGTCTTGTCTTCGTTGTAATAGGTGATGGCGATCAGTAACTCTGTGTGTCGGTTGTACATTGCCGGGCGAAGGTTGTAACCATTGTGAAGGGTGAATTCGTTGGGATCACACGTGGCAGCGGTGTCTGATTATAGGATTAGCTTTCTCTTCCCAATGAAACTCTTAAGACTCGACTCACATCGCATGTGTGTGAATTCTTCGCTTCCGCCCTCCAAATCGTTCCTGTATTTTGCCTGAACGGCGTTTTGAATAGCGCTAGGCACCGGGTAGTCCACACTCAGGACGGAACCCTGAACAAGCTTAACCTTTCGGGTAGCATAACGGCGAAGGCCGCCAGCACCTCCGTTGTTAGCCCCGGGTGCCTGTCGCTGGCGCCAAGCTTCTGTTGATGAAGTTTCGCTCCTAGCGTAGGGTGATGCTACACGCCCCGGAACACCGAACGCAGCAGCTGGATTCTCCGAGTGGCCGGAGTAAGCTGATGCATTGCTGCTGTATGGGTCGTGGAAACCGGCGTCAGGAGCATAAGACTCGGTTAAGCTGTATCCAGATGTAGGTCGCTGAACAGGCGAAGCCGTAAGGCCACGCTGCTGATGGGGGTCATCGAAAGGGCCGGCGAAAGGACTTTGCTGGTTGGATAGTAATCCGCGTGAAGCTTCTTCTTCGTACTGTGCATCCAAAAACCACAAATCAGTAACTGATGGACAAGATAAAAATCGCTGCACAGATGATGATGCTTACAGAAGTGTTGTTGTGACCGAGATCCTGAAGACGATGGCCTTCGTCGCTGAAATTATTTCCCCCAGGTGACTGGGACCCAGAGCCGTGGTAGGCCATGTTGTTGATGCGCAATTAAAGTGCGAACTGGACTTGCGTGCTAGGTAAAGCAAACACAAGTAAAAGCAGAACGCAAGGACTCGAAGGGAAGGGGGTATCCGGGAAACAAGGAGAGCGATCAAATCAAGTGCGGTTGGTCCGACTTTGGAAGGTCAAACAAGTCAGCCCGCGTTTTACAGTACCACGCGGCACCGACAGGAGAACAATAATAAAGAAAGCAGAACAAAGCGATAAGAGCGAGGGGACGAAGAAGGGAGATGGAAGAGAGAGAAACGGATGGGTAATATAAAACAGTGCGTTGAAGCGGATGCGTTAAGGGTCGGAAGCTGAGCGAGAGGCGCAGGGAGAGCAGGAACGTGGAGGAGGCCACCAGGGCTGAGGGGGAGGCCCGAAAAATACAGAGGCAGAGAGAGGTAAGACAGCGATGAGGACTAAAGAAGGGGAGCAAGAGAAGGTGGCTCCAGTATATTTAGCCTCACAAGTCCACCCGCGGTAGCAAAATGGAGGCCAGAGGCAAACTAAACTTGGTTCTCCAACCCTGACGGAAGAAGCTTCACTTGCCAGAAAAGAAAACAATTGCAGTGAAAAATCATCAAATGGATTTTTTATCCCTTTCAAGCTCTTGAAGAAGGGTGTCCTTTTTTTTTCCTGGTGGTTTGAAACGGGGACTCGGAATGGCCAGGATTCCTTCCCACTGGCCTGGGGCTGGCACAAGCTTACTGGTAGACTACTACTGCATCCAGACTCCAAGAAAAGACTGATCTCTGCTGATCAAATCGTTTTTCATCACTTTTCATCTTCTGGCTGAACTCTTCGCGCAAGCGAATACCCTCATTCCTCAAAACCCTTTGCCTCCCGGCATCGCCAATCCGAGACATCAAGGCAGTTGAGTTGATGGTTCATGTTGTACTGGCGGTGAGGCACGCGTGCTACATCTCGAAGTGATGGTCAAGGGAGACCACTGACGAAAATTTTCAAACCCCCAAAACCCACACCCCACAACTGACCAATCCCATCCAGGAACATTGACACTCACGTATTTTTCGCATTGATGATTGATCAACACTGGGCTTCTTCGAGAGAATTAAATCTCGTAAAGCAATCTTCTGCAGGAGTCTGTTGTCGCTGCTTCAAATTCTTCTGTCTCCTTTTCATTCGCTGGCCCCTGAGCGTTGAGGCATCGCAAGTCTTGTTGACACCATTCGATCCATCTATTGCAGGCTAGCGAAGGCTCAGTCAATTATCAACGCCTTGGACGCGGATAGGTTCTGCATTCCACACTCCTTGTCAACATCGTTGCCCGGCACTCAAGAATGTCGACCTATGGCATGCCGCGCCGCTCTATATTATTCGCTCCACCCTCCAACCCCCAGGAAAACAATCACGGTGAAGCTTTCATGTTGCCGAATATTTGCAGCCAGCGTATTGTCAGATCCATTGATGATCAATACAGACGGAAATATTTCAGGGGACGGGGTCATCCGATATAACCCAAACTAGTTAGCTCTTCGCCAAATATAGGCCTGGCGGGTGGCCTCAACCGTGTTTGCCGTCTGTTGGTCACGCCAGTGCCACAGCAAGGAAACTAGTTTAACATCCTTAATTATGCCAAACTCGAAAGAAATCTCGTCAAGCCCCAATCAGCGCCAATTTATGGTCGCTATGGTGGAGTTTTTAATGGGACCTGCCATGTTCACTGGTCGCTCATCGTTTCAAAATGCCTGGGAATTGGTTCAGTGGCACCGCCACCCAATTTCGCTATACGGTATTTTGCTGAAATTTGCAAAACTCCCGACTCTGCTGGTGGGCGGATTATGGAGACGCGGGCTCACATCCATCTCCTCCGTACAGGCGGAGCAGCCACTAACGCGAGCTTTACCGTCTTCTAGTCGATTTCCATGCCTATTCTTAGACCTCTAGCGCGAGCACTGTTGGAGCTGAGGGCAGCATGGATACAACCAGGCAAAGAGGCGCATCACAAGCTTGATTCATGATATTCTCAATATGCAGAGCCGCAGATCCTTCTTTTGACCGCTCCAATGCGATTGTTCGATGCTACGCGCGATCTGTCGGTTTCTCCGATGTTGCAGTTGCATTGCATTTAGGGTTATTAGATGTGCGGCCTTAAAAGACTTTATCTGTGCCATTTTTAGTGTCAAAGATGAAGAGAACTTCTGTGTTGGAAGTCGCCTTCGCGTCACTGCTCTACGGCTCTACTAGAGCTGAAAACATATTTTGTTTGCCGACCGGCCCATCCCCATGGGTGTCTCTTGAATGATGCAATTCAAGATACCTCAACCGACAGGGTCAAGTGGTTATCCACGCAATGGTATGCACGAGAATCCTGTATGCTCACACTCCGGCCGCGCTGGGTCGGTTCGCAATGACGCAGCCACATCTTTACCAAGGCATAGATTTTGAATTGAGCGGTTATAGATCTCCAATCGTGCGGGGGCGTTTCGAGTCTGCAGCAAACGACAGGTACTTGCAATTCGTAAGTATTCCCCCGCGCGGTAGCGCATTAGAAGAAGACATGCGGATCTACATGCTCAATTGGCCTCTTGTGCCTGGATCGCCGCCTGAAGGCCACTCCAGGGGGGGGGGGGATATCGACATCTGTGGAATATCAGATGTCATCTTGATACGGCCTACCTCGAACCAATGGAATGGTTCTTCTTGGTCTGGATTGGAGGGTTGAGTGGTCTGCTAAACATGATCTTCAAGGTGCAACAGAACAAAAGTAGTAGTCTAGGGATACTCGGCTTAGAAAGAAAGAATCGTTGACAGTTGAGCTGGCTTGAGATGGTCATTTAAACAGGTCAGTTGTCGGTTCACTTAAAAAATTCTACAAACACTCATGTCAGACTTCGAACATTTGCAGGGACCAAGGCTCTCATATATATTTCTGACTCCTCATGTGGGTATGCCGCACGACACACAATCCTCGGAGGCCGGGGCTCCAGATTCCAGACTCCTGACACCAATGCCTCGCCAATAGTGGAGTCGAGCTGGGTAACAAAGATGCGGCTAGCGAGCGATAGATGATAGCTAAGCTGTGCCTACCATAGATGATACAGCGTGGCGCTGGGTAACGGCCCTGCATATATTGGCCTTGCCTGGCCCTAGATCTAGACTGCCGTGGCACAGCATATACCAAGGGAAGCACAGTTTATGATCAACCTCGCACCGAATCATCATTGCTCACGTCTCAGCCTATTGCGCCTGTGTTGAACTAAGGCAAGACATTCGCAATATCGATGAACAACAGCCAGGCTGACTTACAGCAAATATACTCCGAGGGCCAAAGCGGGGCAGGGGACGGATCAAGCAAGAGATCAACAAGCTGGGTCATGGACAAAAAAGCGGGCGAGTCGCAACGATGTCAAAGTCGCACTTGGCTTCGGTTCTATCGCCAAATAGTCGGTGGCTAAACTGTCGAACATTGGCCGCCTTTGACACCATTCGACGCTGTCTCGACTCTCCGGCTTTGATAAATCAGTAGTCTCCGCAACTCCACCAGATAATCTAGACTTCAGCAAGCCAGATGAAGAAGGATCAAATGATGGACAACGTTGGTGCGAGCGCCGCTGTCGTCTTTGATTACCTGCCGTCCATGCCTGAGGCTAAGCATCGCTGTGATTCGACCAGACGCCCCGTGTAATCTCCCGGAGGAACGTGGGTTGGTCCAGAACCACTAACTCGCACCAGGAACCAGACTTTGGGCACGGCCAGATGCCTCTTGCACACACGTCCTGAAGATCCGAAATCAGCGAGGACGATGGTGAGACAACGGCCCGCCCAAACACCATGCCAGGGGTCTTGGTTCGAAGGGCGTCATGGCTTTGGCTGAAGAGTTTGATGGATCGCTAGGCACTAGAGCGAAATAGATGCGTATGACAGATGTCTTGACAAAGAGTTGCGCAAGAAATCATCCGCCAGGTATTGGTTCTATACTATTTCCGGCTGTTGGCTCATCGAAGGTGGCTTGCGTGTCGATAGTCTGATGGGCGATTGGGGCCTCAATCCAACGTCTTAACTATCACTGGAAGATAAAAAGGCCAGGCAATCCAGGTGGTTGATAGAGTCCTCTGGATCGAGATGGTACATGCATGTGTGTGGATGCCATCTTGTGCCCATCAGTGTAACTCCGTGTGGAATTAAGTCGGAGTGAGTGTTGATAAGTGAGACGGCCTCCTCTCCTGGTGGTGCCTTTTATTGACTTCCCTCCTCCCTCCTGCATCTCCACTCAAACCGCCAACCCCCCAGTGAGAAGTGAGACCTTTTCTCCTCTCAACTCCTTCTCCCGCCTACTGCTTTATCTTCTTATTCCTTTCTCTTCCTCCCCATTCTTTACTCACATTTACATTTCTTGACGCTGGATCTTCCGCATCCAGAGGGATATCTTCAGCACGAGTCACCGCATCTCCCCTGATCCAGCGCTGCGCTTATACCTGGCAGCCGCAATACGCGTGTCGACGACGTCAACCTCCTGACAGCGACTAGCCCAGGCCTCCCAGTTGAACTATCCACCACCCCGACGTAACGCAGACTGTTTGGGGGATTCCGACCGCGAATATTGATATATTGAACGCACAGATCCACTTGACAGCGGACTATGACCATCACAGCGCATAGTTCTCTGTTCTAGTTTGCCGACTTTGAGATATTCACTCTTTGCACAAGGAACTCAGCCTTCCGTCTCATGATTCAACAATAAGCCCTCGACTTGACGTCCGCTGGAGCATCCACACACTCTTTTATATACCAACCACAATCCTTACGCCGTTGACCGGCCCTCCGCTCTTTTGTCTTTCAACCATCATATATATATAACCGCCGAATCCCTCGCTTTTGTCACGATACCACTTGTTTCGAACCTTCGTACCCCATAAACACACAACAAGCCTTTCACCATGTCGTTAAATGCCGCCGATCCCCTCTCCCTCCACGGTATGCTATCTCATCTGTGTTTTCCACCCCGAACAAACCGTTAACACCATGTAGGCTTAACTGCTCGTGACCCACAATGCAAGGGATGTCCATCATCAGCTCCAACTTGTCCTGCCTGCCCCTCGGGTACCAGATGTACTATGACGGCTCAGTCGTGCACACAATGTGCCTCTGTTGAATGCGTCAAGGTAGCATCTAGTTCGTCGGAATCACAGGGAAGCTCGTCCAGCGGGGGCAGCAATACTGGGGCTATCGCAGGGGGTGTCATCGGAGGCGTTGCAGTGGTTGGAATCGTCGTCTTCCTAATCTGGTGGTTCGTTATCCGCAAAAAGCGCAATCAGCAACGAGAAAACACATCAGAAAAGGCCAGCTCCTACGTGGCCGACCGGACCGACCCCGTCAGCGGCCAATCGAGGAAATCCACACACTCGATCGCCTCTACAGTCTTGACTCGCGCGTCAAATGTTATCCAAATCGCCTATATTCCTGGTGTTACGAATCGCTCGCCGCCAGACACCCCTCTTGTGCCGCCTGTCCCTCCTCTTCCCGGCTCGTCTCCCGACCAACATTTCTTCATGCCTGGCGATTTGCGCGACTCATCTTGGTCTGATATGACAACCGATCGTCGCTCTATGGCCAACACACTACGTAGTAGTGTTGCCACGACTATCTACCGGAACGATGCCATTGTTAGCCCTATGCCTGCTCAACAGGCGATGCGGACACGCGCTGCAGTGGTTAGCATCCACAACGGCGGCAACCCTCAGCCATCTGCACAGAACCTGACCCCCGACGCCCCTGCTGTTCCGGCTATCACTCAGGCACAGCTCGCCAAGGCGGGTGTCACTGAGGCCAACAGTAAAAGCTCGATTGTTGCACGCACTGTGACCGCCAAACCTGTCATGGTAAAGACCTTTGGCAAGAAGAAGAAGGGCGCGAACCTAACCGTGCAGCCCATCCAAGAGCAATCTGAATCTAGTACAGAAACCACCGCTACCACCAAGAACATGACCACGGCTTCGAGCTTCATTGTCAGCTCGTCCAGTGACGAGGATGAAGCTCCCAAGCCCACCGCCAACAAGCGTGCATCTACCAAGGCAGAGACGCCCAGCTCAGCTAGACGATCACAGGCACCAACAGTCATTGAAGACTCACCAGCCATTATTCAGAGTCCCTTCGGGAACGACACCCCAACAGAGACAACAAAACGCAACTCGTCTTTGCTCGAGGGCTCGAAGCGACACAGCGGGGCCCCCCCTCCGCGCGTGGAGAGTCCATTCTCAGATGTGAACGAGGTGAAATAGACGCCACCCCACCTTCAATTTTTACGACTGTCTGATTTACTTGGGTTTGATCATCGTTATCATCACATTTTGGCGCAAATCCGTCGGTTGGATACACCATTTTTATTTTTATCTATAGATGCCATGGATGTCTATTACCATCTTATCCCCGTTTTCGAATTCTGTATATGAACGGCTACGCCTCTTCTACCTTTTTATATCCTATCCGGTCATTGTTTGAACCGAGCAAATCTTTATCTTTTCTCCACAGTCATCATCTTTCTCTTTTTTCCTTACTTGTAGTGTCTGGACTATAATGTCTATTAAGCTAAACGCTATCATAAATCTGAAAATACAGAGACTGTCTCGTATAACCCATCGACATCTTGACATATTGTGGCCGACTGGGATTTGGAAAGAACCTCTTGTTAAATTACACGGATCTATATGGGGGACGTTCTCGCATCCTCACTACAGCGCACTTTCCCAAATAAAACTGCTAATTAAGCACAACTAATCCCTAGACTCATGTAGAGAGAATTAAATTCATAGATCTAAAAACCATATATTCCTGTCATATTCCATCTCTAGGCTGCGACGAAGAACTAATCGTGAATGCTTGCGTTCGCAGCCAGTCGCTAGCTGCTACCATCTTCATACTTTCAGGCGCCCCCCACTACGGATACTCATCGAGACCCATTCCGCGCCCTATCTTTCGAATCAGCGCCTGCTTCATGAACGCCTCACGGGCTAGACCACGAGTATGGCGCGACCATGTCTCGACGCCGATGATGCCTTTGACCAACGCAGCCTGCAGAGCGTAGATAGCCTGCTGGATACCTCGTTCTTCGGCGACGAGGTCATAGAGTTGCTTGCCCACGACTGTGGGTGCGACGAGGACGTCGTCGATAGGTGGTAAGCCCGATGTGCCTGCGCCTGTGGGGTCGGTTGAGGAGGAGGGCTGGGTGTTGTTTTTGGAGCCACGGGACTGGGCATCAGCAATAACGGCATCGGCGCGGTGGAGGGATTGTTGGAGAACGGAGGAGTTTGATTCAAGGGTTGAGTTGAGCGAGTTTAGGGAGGAGATTTCAGATTGGAGGGTTGCGATTGCGGCGTGGAGAGAACGCGACTGCGAAGTAAGGGATTGGGCGGCGGATTCGGAGTGTGCGATGTTTGCGTGTAGGTTTTCGGTGACGGCTTTGGAGACTGCTTGGAGAAGGGCATCCTTCTCTGGGTTTGGGGGTATGGGTGGAGCAGGGCCGGTGGGGGTGAACGAGGGAAGGTCGAGTTCAAAAGGGGATGTGAGCAAGTCTTCGGCTGTGGGCTTTGTTCGTGAGGAGGGTGGGTGTTGTGCAGGTGGCTGTGCTTGATTCGGTATCTGATGGATGGGCTGTATAGGTGCTTGATGAGCTGGCGGAGGTTGCTGGCGATAAGTCAGATGGGGAGGTACCTGGGAGCCTTGGAATTGAGGAGGGGCTTGATGCTGGGTGTGTACGCCATTCGTAGGAGGTTGGTAAGCAGGGTTTTGATAATATGAAGACCCTGAATGCGACACATGTCGCTGCTGCGGCTGTTGTGGCGGCGGCGGTGGTGGTACCTGTTGCTGATGTGGAGGATATGAGCCTGGCGGAAAGTTACCCTGGCGAGGCAGATACGGCGGAGCTCTGTTTTGCGGACTGCTGGTTGCAACTTGCGAGTGAGGTACAGGTTTCCGATAGCCCTGCTCTTTGGGCGGTAATGGAGGTAGCGGTGGAGGGGAGCTGATATGTTGCGCTTGACCGTTGAACTGTTGCGATTCGCCAACGCCTGGCTCGCCGGGTTTGGGTGGAGGTGGAGGTGCCTGCAGCGTAGGCTGAGGGCTATGGACTATGGGATTCTGGGATGCTGGAGAGTGTGTTGAGGACGGCACAAGCTCAGGAGGTAGTGGTGGGCGAGGAGGTGGGGCCTGCACCTGTTGCGGGATCGGTTGCTGCTGCTTGTATTTGACAGGAGGTTCTTTTGCAAAGACGTCTTGAAGAATCGATAAGAGATCAAGAAGTGATGAACGCTATAACCAAAAGAGTTAGTGATAATCTCCTTAAAATTCCAGATAAAGATACCGCTTGCACTCACTTCCCATGCGCCAGCCCAGTGTGCTAGATAATGATGATAGATCCTCCCTTCCAATGTCACATGTTGGCCGACCCGGACAGCCATATCCTGCGTTGGCGTCACGTAGGCGAGCGGGGGATCGCGGGGGTAAGTGTTCGGGATCCATAGTGCAATGGGAAACTTGTACACCTGGCCGCGATATGTGACGGGTAATGTGCCTGAGAGGTGGAGGAGGAGGGCGAAGTCGCCGTTCTCATAGGCTGGCGGAGATGAGATGTCAATTGCGCGCTCAATGTGGAAAGCTCACTGGCCGGCGACCGACTTACTGTACACATTGGTCTCCGGAGAGAGAGAGGGGAACTTGGCTAGCACATTTGCGACATCATAATAAGTCCGGTTCGGATCTTGGTATGTTTGCTTGGGGTCGTAGTGGTCCTAGGCGATCAAGGTCAGCTTGAAGATCCTCAGGTTACGGATGGCGCGTCTACCCTTATCAAAACGCTATAAAGCCAGTTCAGAGTCCTCTGCGGGACTGCAGCCATGTTGAGTGGGCTCTGAGAGCAAGAAGGTGCTTCGGCGTTGGAGGTCAAGTTAGCGGACAAACAGCATCAACGAAGATCTCCCCGCAGTCTTGGCCCTTAGTCAGTCTCCATCGCTTTACCGTACACTTCCCTACTACCTAAACTGTACACTCCACAAGTCACAACATTGAACGCCTGCAATTTGAGGGCTTCTTCCACATCTCTGTGCAAACATGTGAAACAAGTTATGCTGCTTGAGAATAACAGGGGGGAAGGTGTATTGGGCGCTTGGATGCAAGTGTTGAAAGTCACATCACCATGGACTGTGCATAAGATCGTCAGTTGCTATGGAGCACAAACCCGGCCGAATGCGACCCCCCTAGACTACCGGAAACGGAGACGGAATCCCTGAAGAAGTTAGCTAGGTACCTCTTTGCTACTCTCACTGCAACCATTCTCATCCATTTCCAGGAGACTGCGGCGCCCAACACACAACATGAAACCAGCCATCCATGATGCAAGACAATCAGGAACCTTGGAAGAGGATACAGATTCGCTATTGGAAAAGTGTTGGATTTCAGATTGCTGCAAGCCTTCCTCCATGAAACTGGCGCAGTTTGTGTTAGAACGATGTCAGCTCAATCCCGCCGGTCCCGGTTGTGAACATCGCAGACAGAGTTTCCTTTGTCTGGGAACCCACAGTTGGATGAAACCCTACGAAGCATCTGAAGGGAACTCGACCAAGAATAACCGTGGTAGAGGCTTTTTATATAACCTGCGCCATACTGATGAGCGAAATACCTGCATCATATTGTTCTGCGGCTAGAGCTTGATATTGTTTGTCTCGAGTCAGCCCCCACCACAATCGGTTGAGATAAAGGATGGAGTCAGCGATCATGATCACCATTGGCATGCACCCTTCTGATATCGTTACCTCTTCTGCCAAACCTTGCTTCCCATTGTTTGTCTCGCTGTTACACGAGCGCCGGCGGCCCATGGCTTGGTTTCAATCGGGTAGAGACACCAGAAACAGTGATTGAACACGGACACTGAAGGGCAATCCGCGCGGCTCGAATCCTTATAGACGTCTTCTCTTATCCAGCAGCTTCTCTCCCGCAGCCGTTCCTGAACCGTTCCTACTCCCAACCTGCCTGAACCACACTATACAAGGAAAGTCTTGCAAAGCCAACCAGCAACCTCGGTAGACTCTGCGGCCTGTTCACGCCGACCATCATGTCTTCCGATTTTGATCCCTTCAATCAGACTATCACTTTAATTCTTGCAAATGGAGACCCTCTTGATGTGACACTCCAAGAGGTGGATGATTTTGCCCAGTACCCAATCCGTATCTGCATCAACTATGGTGCCCAGCTTGGAGCGAGTATCATCCTCCTCATCATTCTCTTGCTGTTGACCAAAGCTGAGAAACGCCGTTCTTACGTGTTCTGCTTCAATTGCTTTGCGTTGCTCGTCAACTTTGCTCGACTGCTGTGCCAGATCATTTTCTTCACTTCGCCCTTCACCAACCCCTACGCCTATTTTTCCGGCGACTACTCCCGTGTCCCGGATTCGGCGTACGCGAATTCTATTCTATCTGTCATATTATTCTCTCTGCTTTTAACCTTGATCGAGGCCTCGCTCGTTCTCCAAGTCCAGGCTGTCTGTGCCAACCTCAGACGCACGTACAGGCATATCCTTCTCGGACTATCTGTCGCCACCGCACTCGTTCCAATTTCCTTTCGATATTGGTATGCAGTCGAAAACATCAAGAGTATCCTTGGCTCCGAGACAACCCAGCCTGTCAACTGGATTGAAAGCATCACTCAAATTGCTATAACCGTGAGCATCTGCTGCTTCTGCGCTGTCTTCGTGACAAAGCTCGCCTTTGCTATACGGCTACGACGCAAGCTAGGAATCACAGACTTTGGTCCTATGAAGGTGATCTTCGTCATGGGCTGCCAGACGATGATAATTCCAGGTATGTTATTCCTCTCTGCCTCTGCTCTTTGAACTAGAAACACTACTAACGCACACTAGCAATCTTCTCGATTATTCACTACTCGACTGACGTCCCTGAGCTCGCCTCCAACGTTCTGACCCTAGTAACCCTCTCTCTACCTCTCTCCTCCATCTGGGCCAGCACCACACTCAACAAAGCGAACGCCGTCTCCTCATACGGCCGCAACATCTGGCAGGTTATCTCGTTCTCCGGATACAAGGATACCAAGCAAAGCTCATGCGCCTCGGCTTCCTTATCCGGCACCAAGCCATGCACAAAGTGTTATTCGGACTCGGATCCATTGGCTCATGGGGGAAAGAGCCGTGTGTCTTCTGTTTCGAATCGCAAGTATGGAATTGCAGTTGATCATGATATCTCGGTCGAGAGTGCGCGGAGGGACTCGTTTGGGGAGGTTTGATCGACACAATATCCTGGCTTAGCGAGAAAGAACGATTTGTTTTTGTTGTGACGACTATGGATCCTCCCGTGGATAAAGCGGTTGATGGAGTTGATATGCATAGTTGAGTTTTCAGTTCTGTTTATTTGTTATTCTCACTTTCTTCGTACATTCGTTTCGCTCTGACCTCTGCCTGCGAGCGAGGCTCTTTCTACATTTGATTCCCTCTTAGCTAGTTAAATCGGAATCCGACTTTATTTGAGATTACAACTCTACTCAGCCTACTGGACGAAACCTGACGGAGTACGGAGTAAACTTCAGCCTAGATAGTGGCTGTGTCTCCCAACAAGGACGACCGACACAACTTTCCCAGACGCATCTTCTGAACATCTTAGGAATAGAAAATTCCACAGAACCTCTATATACTAAGTCATTCAGCGAAGCAAAACCAGACAAATTAAGCCAAATAGTCCGTCTAGCTCCGGAAGAGTCACATGACCACATACCGTGCCCGATTCATGCGTTGTGCGACATTCAGCTGCGCCTTTTTTCCATACAGGCCGCAGCCCTATCAAAAGACAGCATGGTCCAGCGAAATGCTCCCCAGAAATTGATTCAGGGACCACAATGTTGGGCCTGTCGTGAGCGACGCGTGCGCTGCGGCTCAGAAACACCTGGATGCTCCAAATGCGCCACCAAAGGAGTGAATTGCCCAGGGTATGGGCCAACTAGGCCATTGAGGTGGAGGGAACCAAAGAATCCAAAGACTTTCAAGTTTCAGAAGCAGTCAGCTACGTGTATTGGAGTTTCTGATGTTGTGGTATTCGTGCAAGGGCTAATATGGAAGAGTAGGTGTCTTTCCGGATCGTCCTCTGGACATAGGGCACTGCCTTAAGACGGGAGATACCCCTGATGGAGCAGTTCTGAGTGAGATTATGTATTGTTTGTGTCCCTGGCCTGTTTTGAAGAAGCCTAGACTAATGGTATAGACAATGATCGGCTAGCCCCCGACCTGGTTGTGATGGATTCGCCATCAAACCCGTTTCGATGGACACTTAAACTGTCCGCCATAGCGCCCATGTACCTGAACTATGCATATGCTGCTATCGGTGTCTTCCACCGTATAGTTCAGCGCCGCTATATAACCCCTGGCCAAGCTCGTGTCTCGTCAATAGAATTGACAGACCTTGACCAATTGTCAGACTTGGAAGGGCCAACCTTTTACCGCTACTATGCCTCTGCATTACGGAGCGTAAACGAGGAACTGTCAAAGACGACTAAGAAGCTAAACATCACTCTCTTAGCTGGGATTTTGATGCTTCTCCTCTCTCAGGTATGGTCACCTTCCTCGACCATATACCTCTCTGACAGACGATAGTTACAACAAGCCGCCCATGGACAATGGCGACTTCACTTAGACGGTTTTAAGAGAATCATAAGCTACTATGGAGGAATGGAACGTCTCTTAGAACGATACCTCGATACCGGCTTCCTTCTCTCAAACGTCTTGATAATCGATACGATGTCGACGGCGACTATGCCAGCCAGGAACATGACCACAGATACGATAAGGTGGCATATGGAATACTTGGGAATCTTGCCACACGTTGACTATGATCTTATTCCAACTCCAACGCCAATCCCTCCCCGTTTGTTAAAGGTCATCATCATGATCAATCTTGCTCGAGCTAGGGCGCGTCAGGCTCGGGGCGACGAAGACAATGAGTCCGAGTTCACCTTGTCACAAATACTGACTGAGTTGGATATCACCCCTGCACGAGACAGCTATGCCCCCTTTGATAAAGGCCGCAAGCAAACACAAGACTCCTACGGAACAGAATCCCAGAGCCTTGAAACCGAAGACCAAAGTCCCACCCCTGAAGAATCAAGCCAAACCCTCTTCACAGCCAGCTACCGCTCTGCAATAACCCTCTACGCCGTCGAATCCTACCTCGCCATGGAAACAGCTAGCCTCACGCAAATCCTCGACCCTGCCCTAATACCCGAAACCACCCGCGCGATCAAAGACTCCGCATACCTGTCTCTAATAAACTCTATACGGTCTTTATTCGAACGCAAACAAGACACGACCAACACCCAAGCCCAACAAAACCAGAGCCACAAACACAGCGAGAATGGCGGCAGGTGCGGCGCGTACTGGAAGTTCATCTTCTGGCCCGTCGCCATTGCAGGGGTACATTGTGCGACGATGCAACGCAGCCGCGAGGACCACGAATATATATGCGAACGGCTGTATGAGATGACTGCACTTCTTGGGACGCTTTGTATGCGGGATGCGGCCGTTTTCATACACCGTCTCTGGGGCGAGGCCGAGGAGTTGAGTTCTAGAGGTAGGGTGTTGAGTTGGGACGAGATATTCAAGGATGCGCCATTGTTTCTTCTCTAAGTCTGGAGCATCCAGACTATCAGGTACTTTATGAATATATGCAGGGCAATATAGAACATCGTCACTCGGGCATGTTTCACCCAACAACCTCATGGGTCGCTTCCATGGCTTTGACTTGCCCGGCATTGAATCCCAGTGTACCTCCATACTCGGATAACAACGTGCATGTGGGCCAGAATCGACGCCACCGCAGCGATGCAGCAAAGCTACCTAGGTACACCTGAGGTATAGACATCGATTTGAACTACTTGCCGGAAACCGATGTGGTAGGTACTTAGGTACCTGGCACCAGGTCGCTCCTTCCCTATCTGCAGTCGCTGATACAAACCTTGCGTAAGGGAGGTACGATGGTTGCGCTTTCCTAAAGAAGAGCCAACTTTTATAGAAAGCGCGACCTAGCGATGGGTTCCCTCGGCAACGCTATCAGAAAAGGAAGGTGCATTAGACTGCAGTGACCACAAACGAGGCTTGGCGTCATCCTTAGGTAGATATGTATCTGGTTTTGTGTTCTCGTAGAGTGGCGAATAGGAGAGTAAATCGTTTTTAAGTCTAGTCTAGTTCAAGGAAGGGGATACAAAAGATGCTATACGGACACGCCGTACACTGAACTGCCGAAGGGCTTCATCATGAACCACGCGTCACGTATTGCGAATATGATATATTATAGATGAACATGCTGAAAGGGAGCCAAATCCCCGGGTAGCGCTCGTGAAGCAAGATAGCAAGGCTGACTTAGTCAGTGAAGAAAAGAAGTGCCTTAAGCGGTTGTACAAGATACACCTAATTAACCCTCGCGTCCCAATTTCGCGAGCGACTCGGTCAAGAACTCATTAGCATTCATCAGATCCGTACTGCCGTAGACGACTCTTCGTCGCGGACCGCCTAGAGACTCGGCGCCGCCGCGGGCACCAGCGCCCTCATGGCCCTGCTGGCCGCTTGTGCGGAGGACCCAGTCCTGAAGGTTACCGTATTCGTCCATACTTCCGCCGCCGACGGTGAAGACAATAGCTTCGTTGAAGGCCTGGCGGCGCTGGCCGAAGCTTGCTGTCATTCCTGGACCATTGGATGAACCGGCGGACTGGGCATTGCGCGAGGCGGAGGCGGGGGGCATGGTTCCGCGGGCGTTGGTGCTTCGTGGGTCAAAGTAAAGGTAATTCTCTGTTTTTGCGATAGCGGAGCTGGAGGCGGCGGAGGGATCCATGATGGACTCGGTGATTTTAGTGAGGGTAAGGTCTTTGTTGGCGGGGAGGAAGTTTTTCACGCCAGAGATTAGCGAGTCGAAGTTGGCCCCTAGGGCTCCGGAGGTGATGCGGTCTGTTAGGCGGTTGGAGAGAGAAGAGAAACCGCGGAATAGATCTGAGGATTGCTGCTGGGGTGCGGCTGTGGTCATCATTGTCATACGAGTGAGTTCGCGGACTTGTTTTACGTACGCAATGGAGCTGACGTCTTCGACTCCTGTGCGTGTCAGGGCTTCTTCAAACTGGCTGATGTCTGAGCGGGAGAGCTCTGTTTCTGTGCTTAGGAACCAGATTAGGAAGATTCGGAGTTTGTCTGTCGGGTTGGTGCCCTTTGCTGGGTCGTTGATCAATTCGAGAATCTGCGCCTTGCTTTGCTTTGTGATGTTTTCCTCGAGTTCGAAGAAATTATCTAGCTGACGGTCTTTGATGCCCTTGAGGAGGGCAGTCGCAATGTTCATGTGCATGTCAAGGATTGATTTGCGTTCCCGCAATTCGGGGAGCAGGGTAATGGCGGCTTTGAGGTGCTGGGCGGATGCACTAGTCTCTGCCTGTAAGTCCTCAATCGAGGAAGCTCCTGTCTTCCTTGTGATCTCGTTCGCATCTTCCTTGTACCGCGTTAGCTCGGCGTCGATATCTTCCGCCACTTGAGGAAATGGGGCGCCGGCGTTCCGCTTCCAGAAAAAGTCATTACTGTTCAGGTCGTATGCCTTCTTGCTGATACCCTTAGCAGGGTTTGTTTCATCCGCGGTTTCTACTGTTATCCGGTTGAGTCGCATTTGCAGGACATCTTGCACAAGCGACTGGTAGGTCCATGAGTGTGACAGCATCGGGACTAAGTCGACGTTGCGGTCAACAATGACCAAGACTGGCCGCGCTGAAGGGACACCGGGGGCGGATTTTTTGTTGGTGGAAAATAGATTGTCTTTGGAATTGAGAATGTGATCCCGTAGCTTGCGATCGAGCTTAGTCGCGATGAGCTCTGCCGCACCGCCTTTGGGACACCTAATGATCGGTATAGTACCTGTATTGTGTTAGCAAGGACCTTTAATCGCGGTATGAGCCTGACATACCCATCGTAACACTGACACTGAACAGCCCGCTAACTATTCTATCGACGACTGCATCGAGATCTTCATCGCTGGTTTTCGCACTGTTGATCTTCCAGTATGTGTCATTCCCTAGTCCCAGGCTAAAGAGATCCGGTTCGGCTACTATGAAGTTCAGATACTGGTCGTAAACTTGTGCAATATGCTCAGACGTGCCGGTCGTCGCTATTTGTGATGCAAAGTCCTCGAGAAGGGGTCGGGGAACAGAGGATAGGAAGTTGACATATGCTGGCGAGTAGAGTCCGTGCTGAAGGTCACTTGCAATCGCTTGGATATTGGAGGGGGTAGGCTCGACAAGGTAGACAACTGGGACATCGGGAATGGGGTATCGAGTAGAGTTGATGTTCCTTTGGATACATTAGTTTCCTTTGCATTCTAGATTGCAGACGCAAGCGTATACAAATGAATGGTTACTCCCCAAGCTCGGAGATCATTGACTCGCAATACGCTGCTGATAACATCCCGGCCCATGTTGTCAAAGACCAAGACCTTCCAAATTGGATCACCATCTTCGTTGAGTATGGGTGTTGAGATAAGACCTTGTGCCGATGCCTCGTGGGTAGCATCGTCTGCGGGATTGGTATCGTGGTTCAGGTTGAGTATTTTCTGAATGGAAGCTGAAGCGATTTTCAGTTGGGAGCTCTATAAGTTAGACGGGGGGTTAAGAGAACATACCGACCTGACGGTCTCGGAGAGACGGAGGGTGTGATGCCATGGCGTCGGTTCGGTTACCTCGCAGCACTTCGGCTCATGACAAGAAAGTCAGGATGATCTGATAAAGCGCATGCAACTGAGAGAGCAGCAAGTGAAGAATCTAAAGATAGGTATCTACCTCCGCATCTCTCCACCTGGCATCGCGAGTCTGGGAGCTTCCCGCCGAGGCCAGACAAACACGGCAAACCCGTCACGTGCCGCCGCATCGCCCAAGTGGCCGCCGCGCCGCAGGATTTCCCCCAGCCGTCTCACGCAGTCTCCGTCGTCACCATCCACTCCCTATCCCCTTCCCTAACCATTCAACATCCCCGTAAAGCGCAAGATCATGCTGCTTAACTGCAGTCTGGAACGGTTCCTCTAATCTAAGGAGAACCCATTCTTTTCCATCTTTTAAGGAAAATCTCAAGACTAGGAGAGACTGTGCCTGTGAGTCCTCCGCAGAAAGGAGTGACAAAACCGAGCGCAGGTCGGAAAAAAGAGACCAGAATAAGAGGTACAATTGTTGAGAGAGAAAAGCAAGGGACAGGCGAAGTCCCAGAAGGAAAAGGGGAATCAGAGTTATACTACGTCTGCTACTGGGACGGAGAGTATTATTTGGTCGGTGTATTCGAAACTGCAGTTGACCCAGATTCAAGTTGTGCATCTGCGAAGAGGGCCCTTTTTTTCTTTCTGGTTTTTTATTAAATAAGAAAAGGGAAGGGTTGCAGCAACGTGGGACGTGACTCGCAGGTCCTACAGGAATATCACCACCTCCCTTAACAGCCGCCTTAAGGGACCCTCAACCCCCAGGTACAGGAGTCGAGTGAAGCCGCACCAGAATTGCACAGGGTGTTGATTTGCCACCGATCCTCCCAGACGGCACCCAGAACCAACTTCTCTGCTGCACAATCAAAGTCGGCCAAGTCAGAGTTCCTGCGAGTTTGCGCCGCCTTTTGCTCGCCCCGGTCGCGGCCAATCACACAATTCCAGATTTCAACAAACGCCCCGCTATCGATTCTCTGGAGTTTAAAAGCGGCGCAGCGCCTATCCTAATCGAGAAATACTGGCACGTGCGCTTCAGATACCTTATTGTGATCAGGTGGTCCTTCCAACTGCACCCACGATCTAGTAGTATCATAACCTCAGCTGGGTTCGGCGACTTAACTGCTTCTTAAAAAAAGCCAATTCGGGCTGGAGGGGGAGTTGCGACAAGATGGAACCAGTAAACCCTGCCTCGCTGCCGCCGGAGTACTGGGGCAGTCTGGATCCTTATGCAAACCCAGACAATTCACATCATCACTCGCACCCGCCTCAGCAGCAGGCAACTCCACAACAAGCACAGCAGCAGGCGCCTATGGGAATCAGCTGGGATCACCCGGTGTTACACTCACAGCCCTCTCATCGCGACCAGCCCCATAGCCTGTATCAATCACCAACACCGCAGTCATGGCAACAAAACCCGCTACACCACCAGCCCCTGGCCCCCTCAACGCCGCAAAATCTAGGGATACCTGCTCAGTATCGCCAAGTTCCGCAATATGCGCAGGGCCAAGTGACTTTTGACTCTAGAGCTATCCCGGCACCGGAAAGCTCTCACTATCAGTCATACTCGTTTCCTTCAAATTACTACCCTCCGCAACATCTCTCGATACCGGATCCTTTCCCACAACCTCACTCGCCCCAACCAGCTCAGCAGCAATCCCAACCTACGTCATATCCCCCGCTTCATCAGAGTTCTGTTCCTCAATATACAATTCCCTCTGGGTTTCCAGACGAACAATCGGTAGGCTAGTTAAGGCGCCGCGTTGTATCCTATCGACTGACCATCCTAGCAATCGTCAATCAACTTTGGCAATGAGTTCGCACAACCTCCCCTAAGTCTGTCGGAACAGACGATCAACCCACAATACATCAATCCCCAGCAGCCTGTGAACCAGAATCCCTCACTCCATAATCAGTTTGTCTACGTAAATCCCGCCGAGGATCCAAAGTATGTTCTTCCAAGATCTCAATTCACATCGGATCTATCATCTCATTCTTTTTACCAGGATGTTCAGCTACTTTCCAGACGACCTGCAGATGCATCCGTTAATGGGACAACCAGCTATCAACGGTACTCTAGTTCCTGGCCAGGCTCCAAAGGCTGGTGGCCTTCCTGTGAACGGTGAGTCTATACTAACTTTCGACATTGTAAGCCACTAACCCACAGTAGGTCTTAAATCTATTCCAGCAAATGCACTGCCTAAAGTCGCACCCTTGCGTGCGAAACAACCAAGTACTAAAAAGCAATCACAGGCTGCAAAGGCTCCTCTTAAAGCGGGTACCAAGAAGATAAATGGGAAAGACTCGGTCTCCTCTGACTCGGAGAGTGACTACTCTGATGACTCAGATCTTGAGATACAGGAACCTGAGGAGCCGTCCCCTCTTCCACCTGCACGTCCTAATGAGCCGGAGGCTGCTGCACAGTATGATTGTCTCCAGGCTGTGTGGTCCCCGCGTAATAGGCGGCCTAAGGTCGACAAAGTCAAGGCCGCAATCGTCGCGTTTAAAGATGTTGTGAAGACCGTAAGAGATGCGTGGAGAGCGAGCTCCCAGACTCTAAAAGCAGCAGAGAATAAGGGTGAATCCAACGAGACTGCTGAACTCAGAAAGCAGGTTGCCCTGCAGCGGCGCCTCATGGACGTGGTCGTAAGTACCACTCTGGAAAAGGGTCACCCCATGATTGTTGAAAAGTACGTTCCCTCCTTCTCCTGCCGCTTTGGTTCCGTGTACCTGGCATATCGTCGCATTGGCCATAGAAGTCAGAAACGAATTGAGAGAGTCTCTCACGTAATCTCCCTTATATGGTTGCCATCATGTTTAAAGAATCCTTTAAGAACAAGGGCGAACTTTGACTCTGCACCTGGTGACAATGAGTTCCACTGCAGCTCTGGAACAAGAACAAACATAAAATGAGATGTGCCATCTCGTTTGTGACATTTTTTGAAGACAGCAGCTGTGACTCCTGTGCCACATACAAGGCAACAAGGCAGGCCCAGCACAACCAGACCAAAGCTTACACACCCGAGTTTTCTGATTCAAGATTATTTGACTGTTCTATACAATAATCGTTTTTTGTATTTATTTATTTTTGCTGAGCAAAAACTAATGAGAACTTCAGGCTGGGCGAGCATCCGATGGCAGTGGCGGCCCTCTACTCCTTCCTCGTGGATCGGCACCAGGCTTCCGACATCGACGGAACATTAACAGTCAACATTCTCAAGGTAAGGATTGATTCATCATCATTTCTCCTGTCTTGGCTAATTTTACGGTAAAAGTTACTTTCCCGCTTCGTAACCATGGATGAGGAGGCCCTTGCAAAGACAAACGTCGCAAAATTGCTTCCCAGATTTGTGAAAAAGGGCAATCAAGCAGTCAAGTCTCTTGCGCAGAGCATCCTTGACAACGCTGCCGCATCTACGAAACGCAAGCAGGAAGCTGCCAAGCCGGCGCCAAAAGAAGGTTCGCCGAATAAGCATTCTGTCTTGAATGGGTCTCGCGTAGATGGTGCGCGTAAAGACACGTCTGGAGCGAAACGGCCACTGGATGGCGAAAACAACGGACAACCTGCAACAAAGCGAGTAGTAGTCACGTCCAATGTCAAACCTGTCGCTAAACCCGGAGGCTCTGCTGCCAATGGCGCCGCCAAACAAGAGAACAAGCCTGTGACAGCTGCCAATAACGCTTTACGTCCAAAAGCAAACATTGTCGCCCCGAAGCCTATGAACCTCTTTGGAAGCTTGACTTCGGCCTCTAAGAAGCCGGGAACATCGAATGCCGAGAGAGCCGCTGCCGCCGCTGCCGCTAAGTCTGGGTAATTACATTGGCCTAATTTATACTTGATGTTGATACTGATGTGACTACAGAGCTCCAGCTGAAAAGAAGGAGGCAGCCCCTCGACCAGCGTTTTCTTTTGGCGATATCATGGCAGACCTCAACAAGCAGAAAGACCCCTCTCCGCGGGAGTCCTCTGAGAACCAAACCCCCGAAACAGAGGAGGAACGGACAAAGCGACTACGCAAAGAAGCCCGGCGGAAACTGCGTGTCACCTGGAAGCCGGATGAATCTCTTACTGAAGTTCGTCTCTTTACCCATGACCCAGATGAGGAGCTCGGACCAGGCGATCGCTCTCGACAAGTAGGAGATGTCAAGGGCGAGGGGAGCATTCTTAAACTTCACAAGAACCTTGACGAGCTTGAAGAGGATGATGATGGCGGTATCAAGGAGGAGCAGTTTGCCGAGTACTATGTTCCATCTGGTAAGATTTCATCACACCATAATTCTTCTCTTAGTCTGACTGGCCCAGAAATCGACATTGACAACATCTCGCCTGACGACCGTGCGCGAGGTTACATCAAACGCGCTGGCACACTGACTCCCATAAGTGCGGAGGCGAAGGCACAGGAACACCGCGAAGCCACTACACTGATGGCAATCTACACTTCGCCTACAGATGTTCCACCATCCGCTAAGGAGCCGCCTTCACCCGACACGGACGAATCGGTGCCCGAGGTTCTTCCGTTTGGAGAGTTGCCTGATCATGTAAAGGTATGTCTGAAACACTTAATTGTCACTCGCCCAAGTTCTAAACATTCCGTAGGCTCGCCAAGAGAAGTACTTTGCAATGATCAACCCACAGAAGCCACCAGCACCGCAGAGTCAACCAGTCGCACAGAATAACCAGTTCGTTCTCAACCTTCTCAATTCTATCCAGAACCCGAACCAGCCGCCGCAGACGTCGGCACCCCCTGTCGCTAGTCAGCCCGCTGCCGTTTCATTAGAGCAGACAATCAACATGCTTCGTCAACAACAGCCGAATAACCAGCCTGTACCACCCCCAATGCCACAGCCGAACATTGATTCGCGACTTTTGGCTATGCTTTACGGTGGCCAGCAACCACCACCTCAACCTCAACCTCAGCCACCGCCACAACCACAACCACAACAAGGAGGTATACCGTCCAATCTCGCTGCAATAATATCGCAGTTCACGAATCAGAACCAGCAATCCCCGCAACCTGAGAACACCCAAACCCATACGACGGGCCACTACGAGGATCCGGAGCGGAAACGCATGCGCGAATCTGGTGGCTATGATGGGGAGGATAGATGGAAGCGCAATAGGACGGGCGGTGCACCGAACAAGAAACACGTAAGACTCTTGCGGTACGCTTGAACTGTAATTGTACTGACTGCCGCGAAGCCGAAAGCTGGATTGGTCCCATGTCGCTACTGGCGCGAGGGAAAATGCCTTAAGGGTGATAATTGCACTTTCCGTCACGATCCCCTCTAAAGAGCATCTCGAATCTTCTCGGGATACCCGATTATTCGTCATCATATACGTGACTGTACACTGCATCGATTTTTCATTTCGCACATACACTACGCGCCTAGCGAACCTCGGAGCTTTGGCTTTACAACCATCCGCTGTCTACATCCCGTCTGACATTATGTCTATTCTCAATCCCGTCCTTGCAACCCGGCTTTTTCTTCTCCTTTTCTCGCCTTTCATCCAGCTCAGCATATATTATATCACTCGCATCGTATTTCATCTTTGTGGAGTTGGGGATTTATCCGGAGGACGAAGGAAGGCGCTGTTTACTATGTTCATTTACAGCGGCGCAATTTTGTGCACCCGGGCCTCGTATTCGGTTTCTGTTTCTAGCATAAGGGTTCGGCCATATTCCTGAACGGAGCGAAAGCATTTGTACATGTACATTAGGCACTACTAGGAGCACCTAGCGAGGAATTGGGGCTTAAATGGAATGGAGTTATTCTGTACTTGACCGATGTCTTTTTTCTTTACTGATAGATCGGTACTGGCTGGCCATAATATTGGAGTCGATAGGAAAGTATAACTAAGAAATATGTCTTTATTGAGAGGTGTTCCGTTAGGCGTACTCGTAGCCGAGACAGCGCCGTATCTTTGCTCAACCTACCTCGGTCCCCTTTATAACAATACCAATTTTCAATACTAAGATCAAAATGTCCACCAACCCACAATTACCCAGCTTATCAAAAACAAATTCCAATTCCCCCCTGAACCACCTGATTATCGTCTGTTGCCATGCAATCTACCTCGGCGGCCCAACAAAGGGCATCCACGAGAATGAATGGTATCTCACCACCCTACCAACCACTCCACACTCTCCAGACTAATACCTCATACTATACCTTTTCACTTCTCTACCTCATGTACGGCGTATATATTACTAGATGCTAATGTAGAAGACGGCCAAATAGGCTAATCGAACCATTCCAACGCGGCGAAACGCCCACGTTCACGGAACATGTCAAGACTGGATTAGAAGTTCTCGCGGGGGATGAGCAGGCCTTGCTTGTTTTTTCGGGGTACGTAAATCTATTTTTGATGTGTCAATGCGCTCGGTCATACATCTATGCAGCATTCGGGGGGGTTATTGGGTTGCATGAGATAGCTAATGGGGATGTATAGAGGCGCCACGAAACGGCCGCGCACTGAGCTAACGGAGGGAAAGTCGTATTTGGTGAGTCTCTCTGTATCCTTTTTCTTCCTAATCTTATATCCCATATGGGGTGAAGAGGAAGAAGAAGAATAAAGCGGGAAATTTGTAACGAGAAGGCTAGAGCCTCGCAGAAGAAAACAACTATTTCATCGAATCGCGGGCCGCCATTGACAAAACAAGGATAACAGCCGAGACCTTGGCGACGGATTCATACCAGAACGTGCTATTCTCAATCTTGCACTTCAGGAAGCTTGCAGGTTTATATCCGGAACGAGTTACTGTTGTAACGCACGAGTTCAAGAGAGAGCGATTTTTGGAATGTCATTTCCCGGCTGTGGGGTTTGATGATCTGAGTAGAGTTAACCTGCTTGGGATTAACCCGCCGGGGGAGGTTACTCCCTTGTTTGAGTTGGTGGAAGGGGAGAAGAAGAGGGGAATTGCGCTTTGGAGGGAGGATAGGTATGGGATTGGACCGGAGCTGGCGGGGAAGAGGGCGAAGAGAGGGTGGGTCGATGGGATGCAATGGGGATTCTCTCTTGGTGTTGGGTTGGAGGACGTAGTTGAGGAGTTGATATGTTGGAATGGGGGAATTAGTGGAAATGACTGGTTTCCAAGGATGAAGTCATTACCCTGGTATAGAGATGTAAGAGAGTGTAGTCGATCATGACAGTATGACATTAGGATATAGTCTAGATATCGAATATAGATTCTCCGAAAATGTAAAGTAGCAAACCAGAAAACTCCACAGACGCCACAACCCGGCCTATTTCACGTTCAATCAGCAAGACGGTAGCTGACCATCGTTTCGACTCTGTGGTTGTTGGTGCTAAAGCTCCGGAGTTGCACCTTCTCGGCGTTCTTGATCTCTTTGGCGTCGCTATCGCCCCATTCTACAGGCACTTCCGAGTCTGCGTCTGCATAGACTAAGACGTTGAATGTGCAATCCCCGTCCAGGACAGGCAGGAATGTGACCGAGGCGGTGATCTGCCGGAAAATCGCCTGAATCTCGTCTTGAATTTCCTTTTCTGTTTTCTCGACCGTGCCGGCAGCTTGGGGTTCGGGGGCTCTGTGTGGGAAGCATATATTAGCTGGGCGTAATGCATTGGAATGGAGTACCGTACCCTGGAGCATCATTCTCCTTGTCGGCTGTCTTGCGCGAGGATAGAACCTTGGTGTGTTTCCCATGTATTTGTACGTCGAACTGCCACCGTTCGACATGTTCTCCACTCTCCTTATCTGTGATAACCACGACGAGCTTCGAGATTTTGCCGCCCAACATCCACTTGTTCAGTTGGGACATGATTTTCTTGATATACGCTTTCACCTGGTCATCCGCAGTAACTGAGTCGGTTAACGAAAGGCGCGGCGAAGGAGGTAGGTAAGCAGACTAACCGAGCATGTTCAAGCCATACTTCTTGACACTAAGAGAATCAGCAGTTGAATCAATTGTTGGAGATGGAGTGACAAACGTGGTGAAATCTTCGGGAGGATACACCCCTCGTTGGAACCTGCTGGATTAGCAGTTGAATCGCGAGACCTAGTTGCTGGTGGCTTACAAAATCGAGTTGATGGAGTACTCAAACTGCGTGGATTAGTATATCTAGCTCGCAATGGTCGAGCTACTCACGAATTCTGCCACGAGCTTCGACGATCCTATCTTGCTGGTGAGTCTTGGAAGGTGCGGGGGACTGGAGTCGCTCACCTTTTAAGGATAGCTTGTGAACTTTCGACTTTTCCTTCGGAGCGGACATGGTGATTCAGAGCAATTATAGCTTGTTTCGAGATAGCCAAGGATGTATGCGTATGTTTCCTGTTGCTGAGGCAGTTGTGATGAAAAGAGGTCGCTTTGTTTACTCTGATAGTCACCGCAGCAATTTGGGCGACCGCCTTGTGACTCGTCACTTCTCCGCAGCCAACTTTTTTTGCCCGCCGAAGCGACCTCCGTGTCTCCAAACGAACTCCGCCCTATCGATAACCTTACCTCGTCCATTCCCATGCTATTGCGGCATTCCCAATGCGAGGATGCCTGCAGTTAGCCAGATGGCTGAGCGCGGCTCCCAGATGGCCTGCGTCCAGCCTTCTTAAGGTGCCATCCGGTTCTTCCCAGTACACAGCTCGGTTCTTCACCACTACACCCGCCTACCATGGGTCAAGAGCAACCCCGAAAAAGTCCGTGTCGGACTTAGAAGGTAGGATAGCACAGATACCGATTGAGCGATATCGCAATTTCTGCATTGTCGCCCACGTCGACCATGGAAAAAGCACGCTCTCGGACCGACTTCTGGAGCTTACTGGCACGATCCAACCCGGGATGAATAAACAAGTTCTTGATAAACTTGATGTTGAACGGGAGCGAGGTATCACCGTCAAGGCACAGACATGCTCGATGATTTACAACCACAAGGGAGAGGATTACCTCCTGCATCTTGTCGACACACCGGGACACGTCGACTTTCGCGCAGAAGTGTCGCGGAGCTATGCGAGTTGTGGAGGGGCTCTGCTCTTGGTTGATGCTAGTCAAGGTGTTCAAGCGCAGACTGTTGCAAATTTCTACCTTGCATTTTCACAGGGATTGGAGTTGATCCCGGTTATCAACAAGGTCGATTTGCCTTCGGCTGATCCGAAACGGGCCCTGGAACAGATGGAGCAGTCTTTCGAGCTCGATACCCAAGACGCGGTGCTGGTTTCGGCTAAGACGGGGCTGAATGTAGAACAATTGCTCCCTACTGTTGTGGAGAAGATTCCTGCGTAAGTATGGCCTGTCATATGTCCATAACATCCACTAATGGTGAGTAGGCCTGTTGGTGATACCAAGAAACCTCTGCGCATGCTCCTCGTCGATTCGTGGTACGACTCGTATAAAGGTGTGATTTGTTTGGTTCGTATATTTGATGGTGAAATTCGAGCGGGCCAACAGGTCGTCTCATTCGCAACTGGCCTCAAGTATTACGTCGGAGAAGTGGGCATTCAATATCCTAATGAAACACCTCAAACCGTTCTTCGCGCCGGTCAGGTCGGATATATCTACTTCAACCCCGGTATGAAGCGGAGCAAGGAGGCCAAGATCGGCGACACTTATACAACTGTCGGATCCGAGAAGGCCGTTGAGCCGCTGCCCGGTTTCGAGGAGCCAAAGGCGATGGTATTCGTCGCTGCTTACCCTGTGGATGCAGACCACTTTGAGCATTTAGAGGATAGCATTAATCAGCTTGTCCTCAATGACCGAAGTATCACCGTACAGAAAGAGTCTTCGGAGGCTCTTGGCGCTGGATTCCGGCTTGGATTCTTGGGAACTCTACACTGCTCGGTCTTTGAGGATCGTCTCCGCCAAGAGCATGGTGCTAGCATTATTATTACTCCCCCGTCAGTTCCAGTGAAGGTTGTCTATAAAGACGGAAAGGAAGAAATTATTACCAGCCCCAATAAGTTTCCGGAGGAGGACGACCTGCGCATGAAGGTTACTGAATTGCAAGAGCCTTATGTCACGGCGACATTGACCTTCCCCGATGAATATCTCGGAAAGGTCATCGAGCTCTGTGAAGCCAACCGAGGCGAGCAGACGAGCCTAGAATACTTTACCTCGACTCAAGTTATTCTGAAATACGAGCTTCCAATGGCACAATTGGTTGATGACTTCTTTGGAAAACTCAAGGGATCCACAAAAGGATATGCATCTTTGGATTACGAGGAGTCCGCATGGCAACAAAGTAATATTGTCAAGCTGCAGCTGCTCGTCAACAAAGCCCCAGTGGATGCTGTTGCCCGGCTGGTGCATTCCAGCCAGGTGGACAGGTTGGGAAGACAGTGGGTAACCAAGTTCAAGGAGCACGTCGACAGACAGCTCTTTGAGGTCGTTATTCAAGCCGCTGTGGGCCGCAAAGTTGTGGCCCGTGAGACAGTCAAACCATACCGAAAGGATGTGTTGGCGAAGCTTCATGCCAGCGATGTCAGTCGTCGGAGAAAGTTGTTGGAGAAGCAAAAGGAAGGACGGAAGCGACTTCGCGCAGTCGGAAATGTGGTGATTGAGCATCAGGCGTTCCAAGCATTCCTGGCAAAATAGCGGTTTGCCTGCATAGTGTATTATATAGACACTTTTTATACTGTACATTATTTGTTTCTACAATATACCAATATCGTTCCTGACTGGGCTGGGTCTTTTGAATGGTGTTGCGTTTCTCCACCAGCGCTTTGAACTTGAGATCATGGTCAAAGATATCCCACAGGTCCGTCATGTTGAGAAGCTTCTCCGCGCGGATAGTGTACCCTGAGCTGGAATCTGGGACCTAAGGTTGTTCAAGGATGTTGAAGTAGACTACATAGGCTGCCGCTGATTGGACGGAATGAGGGGAAGCTCTTCGGCGCGCGAAAAAAGTTTCGTCGCCAACCCCGCCGTCAACTTAGACTTACATCCTCTCCCACCTTCTCACATTCTTCTCAGTCTCAGTCCCGGATATCAGTTAACACGATTAGTATCTTTAATACTCACTATTCTGGCCTGTGAATTTTGACGTTATCGACGCATAAGTGTACTGTTACTGTGATCTGATTCCGGCCGCCGAGCCCGCGCAACAACCCATTGACTCATTCCCGCCCTGCCATGGTCATTCCTTAACGGCGAGATGCAGCCTCTGGAAGGTGTGCAGGCCGACCTGGGCAAGGCCCAGGTCATCGACCGCGTTCCAAAAGTGATCAAGGAGTTGAAGTTCGGCGTTTTGTGGGTGACTCTCAATCGGAGGTCCCGGCGTGCGGAGATTTAGCGATAGGCTAACCGTTTCGGTTTCGCGATAGGTCCAACGACGACATTGTCAGCCAAGGGGTAGTGGAAGTCTCCGATCGAAAGTTTTACAATCTCGAGAATGACCGGGCTGTCGTCGCTCATGGCCCTCTCGACGGGCGCATGGGTATCTCGAATAAATCTTCGACATGTCAAACATGCGGTGGTGCGCTCCAGGTTTGCAACGGCCACTTTGGTCATGTGAGGCTTGTGCTGCCTGCGTTCCATGTTGGTTATTTCAAGCGCGTTATCAGTATCTTGCAGGAAATTTGTAAGGAGTGTTCGCATATTCTTCTTCCCGAAGGGGAGCGTCGCGCATTTCTCCGTGAAATGCGCCGCCCGAGACTGGATAATCTGCGACGGTTACAGATCGCCAAGCGGATCAATGATCGCTGCCGCAAAACTCGAACGTGTGAATACTGTGGCGCTGTGAACGGCGTGGTCAAAAAGACTGGAAATAGCTCTCTCAAGATTACCCACGACAAGTTCCGCGCCTTCAATTCCTCAACGTCAGTGAAGAAGGTTCCACCACCGAGCAAAATTGTCTTCGACAGATCGCTCGAAGAAGCCAGGAGTACGAATCCAGAGGTTGAGAAACACTATAAAAAGGCACAAGATGATTTGAACTCTCTGCGGGTTTTGAACCTTTTCAAGCGCATCTCGGACAGTGATTGCGAATTGTTGGGGTTGGATCCTAAGGAGGCGAGGCCTGAGATGTTTCTTTGGCAGTTTATTCCTGCTCCACCAGTGTGTATTCGTCCGTCTGTTGGCCAAGACGCTTCTTCTACTGAAGACGATTTGACCGCTAAGTTGGGAGACATTGTGCAGAGCAACATTAACCTCAAGAACGCTCTGCTGAAGGGTGCACCAGTGCAGACTATTATGGAATGCTGGGACTACATGCAGCTTCAGATTGCTGTTTACATTAACAGCGACGTTCCAGGTCTCAACAAGGCAGATCTTGGAAAGCCCATTCGAGGTTTTGTGCAGCGCCTGAAGGGTAAGCAGGGTCGATTCCGAGGTAACCTTTCCGGAAAGCGTGTCGATTTCTCAGGTCGAACCGTTATTTCTCCCGATCCCAATTTACGAGTCGATGAAGTTGCCGTTCCGGAGCTCGTCGCTAAGAACATGACTTATCCTGAGGTGGTCACAAGATACAACAAGGAGAAGTTGAAGGAACGGGTACGAAACGGACAGAAGAAGTGGCCAGGCGCAAACTACATCATCAAGAAAGACAACCCCCTCAAAACCATGCTTAAATATGGTAACCTCAAGTTCATCGCCGATCAGCTGCAGGAAGGAGATATCGTTGAACGCCACATCGAAGATGGCGACATTGTTCTATTCAACCGTCAGCCCTCTCTCCACAAACTCAGTATCCTTTCCCACTTTGCGAAAGTCCGTCCTCACCGAACGTTCCGGTTAAACGAATGTGTATGCAATCCGTACAACGCCGATTTTGATGGTGACGAAATGAACCTTCACGTCCCTCAAACTGAGGAAGCCAGGGCGGAAGCAATGGAGTTGATGGGTGTTAAAAACAACCTAGCGACACCAAAGAACGGAGAGCCCATTATCGCTGCTATTCAGGATTTCATCAGTGCTGCCTATATCCTCAGTAGCAAGGACAACTTCTTCGACCGCCGCTCCTTTACCCAAATATGTCTATACATGCTGGGACCTGAAACGCGTTTTGATCTTCCGCCACCTGCAGTCCTAAAACCGCAAATGCTGTGGACCGGAAAGCAGGTTTTCAATATCCTGATGCGCCCGAATAAGGACGATCCAGTTCTAGTGAATCTAGACGCTGCATGCAGAGAGTTCAAACAGGCTAAGGATCGGCCAAAAGATCTAGATCCTAATGATGGCTGGCTTGTGGTTCGAAACTCGGAAGTCATGTGTGGTGTGATGGACAAGTCTACGGTTGGTTCCGGAAAGAAGGACAATGTGTTCTATATTATGCTTCGTGATTTTGGCCCTGCAGCTGCAGCTGAGGGTATGAACCGTCTATCTCGTCTATCCGCCCGCTGGTTCACCAATATTGGCTTCTCCATCGGTATCACAGATGTCTACCCCAGTGAGAGTTTGATTGCTTCGAAGAATCACCTAGTCGAAACGGCCTACGCACAGTGTGACGAAGTTATCGCACAGTACAAGGCTGGTACCCTCGAAAAGTACCCCGGTTGCGACGAATTGCAGACCATGGAAAATCAGCTATCCGGCATTCTCAGTAAGGTCCGTCAGCAGGCTGGTGACGAATGTATTGCTCAGCTGAGCAAATACAACTCGCCCCTGATCATGGCTACATCTGGATCTAAAGGTTCTAGTATTAACGTGTCCCAAATGGTTGCCCTGGTAGGTCAGCAAATTATCGGTGGTCAACGTGTGCAAGATGGTTTCCAGGACCGGACTTTGCCTCACTTCCCTAAAAACGCCCGGCAGCCCCCATCCAAGGGTTTCGTGCGCAACAGTTTCTTCTCTGGTCTTACCCCGTACGAATTCATCTTCCACGCTATGTCTGGTCGTGAAGGTTTGGTCGATACAGCCGTTAAGACGGCTGAAACTGGTTACATGTCACGTCGTTTGATGAAGTCGCTAGAAGATCTGTCTACCGGATACGACGACACTGTTCGAAACTCGTCTCAGGGTATTGTTCAGTTCCAGTACGGTGACGACAAACTGGATCCTGTCGATATGGAAGGTAAAGCGAAACCAGTGCATTTCGACCGAACTTTCATCCATTCCGAGTCGACGACGTACGAGAATGACGAGCGTAGTCTGTCTCCTGGTGAGATCATGGAGGTTTGTGAGGAGATGCTCTCAAAAGAGCGTGCCAAACTAGTCCGGAAAGATCTTATGGGCGTTGGGCTCGCTTATATGGATCGTAGCGACCATGGCATTGACCAGTTCGAAAGTGCTCGCGATTTCCTCGAATCGATCCAACAATATGTTCAGACCAAAGCAGACAAGCTGATTTCCAGAGGCGGTGATAGCCATGGTTCTGACGAAAGAAGCCTCAAGGGATTGAACCACACTGGCAAGCTCACTGAAAAGACACTCCGAACTTTCATCACTGAATGTCTGATGAAGTACAAAAAGGCTCAAGTGGAGCCCGGTCATGCAGTTGGCGCCGTCGGTGCCCAGTCCATCGGCGAACCCGGTACTCAGATGACCCTGAAGACTTTCCACTTTGCTGGTGTCGCCGGTATGAGTATCACGCAGGGTGTTCCCCGTATCAAGGAAATTATCAACGCGTCGAAGGAAATTAGTACTCCTGTCATCGCCTGCGAACTAGTCGAAAAGCAGAACGTTGTCGCAGCTCGCATCGCCAAAGGACGGATCGAGAAAACGTTCTTGTGCGATATCATTCACTATGTTCGAGAAACGTGGACAGGGAAGGAGGCCTACTTGACGGTCAAGATTAACTGGGACACGATCAGAGCCTTGGAGCTTGACTTAACCATTGGCAACATCAGCAGTGCTATTGCCAATAGTCGGCGGTTCAAGAGCGACGACTTGAAGATCCGGACAACGCGCTCCCACATTCACATCCACATGGATCTGGACCCTGCGAGCAAGGAGAAATTGTCAAAGACAGAAATCGCAGCTACAAGCTCCGACCCCTTCCTCCGTTTGAAGGCACTCAAGCGCATGCTCCCCGACATCCAAGTCCTCGGCCACCCGCAAGCCAACCGCGCTATCATTCGAACAGACGAAAAATCCGAAGCCAACACTCTGCTTGTTGAAGGCTACGGACTTCGACAGTGCATGAACACCGTCGGTATCGATGGCTTGCATACCTCAACCAACAACGTCATGGAGATGCGCAACGTGCTGGGTATCGAAGCCGCTCGAACGACCATTATCCGAGAAATCAGTGAAGTCATGAAAGACATGGGTATTGATCCGCGTCACATGCAGTTGCTCGCCGATGTGATGACCTACAAGGGCGAGGTTCTTGGTATTACACGATTCGGTCTAGCGAAAATGCGCGACTCTGTTCTACAACTCGCCTCCTTCGAAAAGACTGCCGACCACCTCTTTGATGCTGGTGGAGCTGGCCGCACCGATCTCATTGAGGGTGTCTCTGAATGTATCATTATGGGCAAGACCATGTCTCTAGGTACTGGTGCGATGGAGGTGGTCCGCCGGATGAACTTCTTCGAAGGCCAGATCGGAGCGAAGAAGACTACGTTCGAGGATGCATGGAACGACGTGCATACCGAGCGGAAGCCGAAGAAGAGAAAGTTTGTTGAGTAGAAGGGTTCTGTTTGTCTAAAAAAAAGTAGCATTAGAGGCGTTCAGCGTGGTTTGTACGACATTATGGATTCATGTCCGGTGGTAATCTAGATTAGAATACAATTGCCATATTACTATTCTTATACTCGTTCTTTTTCGCCAGGCATGGAATGTAACAGGTCCCGAATTGACTGTACTAGAAAGATGTAGAATGGTTGGCCATCTTTATCGCGAAACTTCCCCACCACAAATTTATCGCAGCTCACCCCTCCCTCCAACATTCTTCAACTGAATCACCCTCACTCCTGCACCTCCAATCTCAAGAAAATCACATAATCGCCTTGTAATAGCGACATACTTATCATCTCAACACCCATAACTTTCTTCCAACACATCCTAAATTTGCAACCGAACCAAAATGACGAAATCGGACCCCCCAACAACAACCAGCTACACCCCTCCACCCCCCTTCAGCAACACCACAACTCCTCTAATCCCAATTTACCAAGGCGCCGAGGCCCACCTGTACAAAACCACCTTCCTAACGCCCTCCACTCCTGCCGCGCTAAAAATCCGCCCTTCAAAGCCGTACCGACACCCGATCCTTGACCGCCGCCTGACGCGCGCCCGGATCCTGCAGGAGGCGCGGTGCCTGCACAAACTCGTCAAGGAAGGGGTGAGTGTTCCAGCTGTGCTGGGGTTAGATTGGGAATTCTCGGCTTCCCCCGAAGGGAATGGCGCGGGGGGGAGCTGGTTGGTTATGGAGTGGGTGGAGGGACCCGTTGCGAGGGTTGTGCTTGAGCGCTGGGAGAGGCATATCAAGACGCTTGGGACAAATCGTGGGAGCCAGAGCCAGGATGTCCCTGGGGATGAGGAGGAGAAGGTGCGTGGGTTGATGAGGAAGATTGGCGCTGCCGTAGGTAGCCTGCATAAGGCTGGTGTGATCCATGGGGATCTAACGACGAGTAACCTTATTCTCAGGCCGTTTAGTCCTGGTGCTGGTACAGAGAGCGGAGATGAGGATGGACAGGTGTCGCCGTCTATGGAGGGGGAGATTGTGATGATTGACTTTGGGCTGGCAAGTCAGAGTGTTCAGGATGAAGACCGCGCGGTGGATCTATATGTGCTTGAAAGAGCATTTGGGAGCTCGCATCCGCGGACGGAGCCTTTCTTTGAGGAGGTGCTTGTTGGATATAGGGAGAGTTACAAGGGAGCAGGGCCAGCGCTGAAGAGGCTAGAGGATGTACGGATGAGAGGAAGGAAGAGAAGTATGATTGGATAGACATCATCTTCCATACCTATATACCTAGAGTAACCATGAATTAAATGTGGAATCGACAAACGCCGCGCTTTTACATGCTTGGAAGAAAAATGGTATAGACAGATCAAGCCGCTGGGGAAGGCTTCACACAGCTCCCCACATCCGCGAGCGCAAAGTATCCCTTGTTTTCGACAACACCCCGGTCCTTTACAACTGCCGTATACTTGACCACCCACTGTGTCTCAATATCCCCCTGAAACCCATCACTCGCACCGGGTGCAGACGCAAGGATCCCCGCGTTGCGCTCCCCAGGCCCCAGAAGCTCCCTCGTCGTCCCGACAGGCAAGATATCATTGCAATCATTATGCGTCAGCAGTTCAATCTTCTCCTGCTTCGCGTACAGAATCAGACTCTTCGGAACGACGCAGCAGTCCTTCAGATTGATCTGATCAACAGACGGCTTGACTTTCGTATACGGGAGGAAACGGGCGAGACGCTCACTACCAAACTCAGCGACACCCAACTGTGCAATCTTTCCCTGTTCGTGTAGCGTCTCAAGCGTGCGCCAGGTCTGGATTGTGCTGTCGAAGTCGTCCGCCTGTTCCGTGCTGCTGTCGTCGGTGGACGAGACTTCCTCTTCGCTGTCGTCTTCTGCGTCAAATAATATCCCCGGAAACGAGACAATGAGAAGGTCTATCGAGTCTACATGTAGCTCCTTGAGCACCAAATCAATAGCCTGCCTTGTATGCGCGCATCGTCGCGAGACGGGGATTCCGGGGAGATAGAAGAGTTTCACGGTGATGTCGTATTGGGATCGTTCTTCGGCAAGCCCGCGCTGCGAGAAGTCGACTGTGGGGAGGTATAGGGCATCTTCTTCTTGTTTTGTCCAGGAGGAGGTGGTGGTAGTGCCGTTGCCGTTAGCTTCTTCTGAGGGGATGGTTTGTTGCGCGGCGAGGAAGTTTGCTCGTAGGGAATTGATGAGCTCAACGTTTGATTTGAAGGTTGTTGGTTGGCGGATGACGGAGGGACCGCCAGCGGTCATAATATTGCTGTTTGACACTGCCTGTTAGTTGTCTGTGGTTTTGCCGGTCGGCCTGACAAGGCTCGGATGAGGGAGGAGGGGTATGGTGGGGGTACCACGTACGAGGTGGAAAGGATGAGCTTCATTATTGCGGATGGTTGGGAGGAGGATCGAGAAGTGCGAGATATTAGAGAAATCTCTTAGGAAAGACCATTCCAAGCCGCAGTCTGGTAAGTTGCAACTAGTGAGAGGTCTCGTGGTTCGTGGTGGGGGTTGGAGATGTCAAAATGATCGATTGCTAAGCAGCGTATCTAAATGCAACCCCACGGGACGGATCGATTGATCAACCCACATTCACCTAGAGATCTATATATGCATCGAACTACTTTATATCTAGTCAAAATCAACAGTAGGATCCCAGTCTGTTGGCGAATACTCGCCAGTATGCAGAATTTTCATCTCTTCCTCCGACAGCTCGAAGTCAAAAACCTGCGAATTCTCCTGGATCCGACTGGGTGTGACAGACTTGGGGAGCGGTACAAAGCCCTAGGATTGTCAGTAAAGGCATCACGGTGATAAGCCGAGGAGTATAAGGGTGAGAAAGTGCCGACCTTTTGCAAGCTCCACCGAATCATGACCTGTGCCGGCGACTTACCATACTTCCTCCCGATATCCGCGAGAAGACGCTCTTTCATCCGGGTTCCATGGGCCAGAGGCGAGTACGCTTCGACAACGATGTTACGTTTCTGGAGCCACTCAACAATATCCGAGTGGTCAAGCCACGGGTGCAACTCGTACTGACCGACATCGATCTTGCTCTCGTCCCCGCTAGACTTGATATACTCCTCTAGTTCATCAAGATGATGGATACCGTAGTTTGAGACTCCGATTGATCGTGTCTTGCCGGCCTTTTGGGCCTCGACAAGAGCCTTCCACGAACCGAGACGGGCTTCTTTGCCGCCGTACGGCGCGTGGAGGAGGACTCTGGCAAGCAAAAGTGTTAGCCGGCTGATCTGACACCCCTAGTTGCCATCGGGGTGACAAACAGATCGAAGTACTCCTGCTCTGCAGTTCGCAGACTAGAGTCTATGGCCCGCTTTGTGGCATTGTAGCCCATGGACTCCGGTGGGATCTTGGTGGTGAAAAAGATCTCGGATCTATCAATACCGGAGCTGGCTATGGCGCGGCCGCAGGTCTTTTCGTTGCGGTACATGATCGCAGAGTCGACCTGCTCAGATTAGAAATCAGTCAGTGTTATGAAATGGTTTGGTTGACGTACATGGCGGTATCCCAGGCGCAATGCCTCTCGAGTAGTTTGTTCCGTCTTTGACGGTGCGCTGTCGATGGTTAATTAACCCGGTTGCCCTTGAGGTTGGGGATTTAGTATGAGGGGTATTACATCAAGTAAACCTGGTCCTGTCAGCCGCTGCGCTTCATGCAGTCAATGGGTTGACGGGTAATTACTCACACCGTATCCCAGAACCGGGATCTCATGCCCCGAGTTCATGCGGTATGTAGAGCGAAGACCTTGTAGAACAGCCATGGTGACCCTTGGATTGTGTTGTGTGACGACAGAGATAAAAGTGGACTGTTTGGAATCGTCGAGGTATTCATACAATGAGATCATCCGCTGATCTCTGCCATTTGGTGGGGCACTCTCGAGTACTCCAACTGACCCAGCTCATCCATCCCCGGAGGATAATACGACCGGGGCCTTCAGGATATTACTGATAGAAAATATAAAAGCGGGTGCTTGGCAGTGTTCAAAAATTGACAGCGATCCTTCTATACACATGTGTCTACGTACATGATCTTTTACTGAGCAGAATACAGAAGTGGCTGACTGGGTATGCATCGCGATCATAATAGCTAAAATCCAAAGGTATATATACACAGGCGATATGCCAATGCCACGTGGGCACTGCGTGCAAAGCGGGAGAGCGAACGATGGGTCTTTATGCGTGTCAATGCCCAGATTGACTCCCGGACTCCCGAAGGAGGGAGCAGATGCAGAAGTTGAGTATTAAGAGGGCGTATGATTATCTCTTACTCTTTCGATTAATTCAATTGGACATAATTTGCTACGCGAGTCAGTTGAATGCAATCAGCAAGCAGGAAAAAAAAAAGCTTACCTGGGAACTGTCCTTGTCGTCCGTCCACACGGCCTGTCCACCACTCGTTTTGGTTGTCTGTACGACTCAGGATTTCGATGACTTCTCCGGCCGAGAAACTGAGATCGCCATGCGCCTGCGCTTCGTAATCGTATAGCGCTGTCACCGTTTCAGCAGCGGCGCTGAATTTCGAGGGCTTTGGCTTTGGCGGCGGGGGTGCTGGCTTCTTCGCTGCGGCTGCAGCAAGGGCACTTCCGCTGGCACCAGGCGAGTATGGAGGAGGAGGGTTCTCAACAACGTCAGGGTCACTGGGGCGGGACCCGAAGCGGCCCTTGTGCTCATTTGCCAGCTTGTCCTTGGGTCCGAGCTTCGAGTTCGTGCGACGGCCGCCAGTGGTCTTGAAGTGGACGATTGTAAGCTCCTCTGCACGCTCCTTGACATCCCCGCGCTTCTCTTCGTACGCCTCTTCGATATCGCGCGTTAAATCAAAGTACCCAATGTTCATGTCTTGCATTTTCTCGTGCAATGTGTAGAAGACGTTCAGCTGCATGTAGTAGAAGGACTGGAACAATGGTCGGATGAATTCGGCTTCCAAAGCGAAGAGCTTGGGTAACTCGTCCTTTAGCAGATCATTGTAGTAATTGTAATCCTGCGTAGCCTGCTCAACGTCGCCTTCAGCCTTGTATAGTGCTTTTTCGTCTTTTAATGACTTGTCCTTCTTATCCTGAAGCTTCTTGAGAGTGTTCTTGTGGCGGTCGTAGTCGAGCTTCTTGTGGTCTCGTTTGATGGCGACCTTACGGATTGTCTTGATTACCTCCAGAAGCTGTTCGGCGGGACTGACGATACGTGTATCAATCATTTCAAGCTCGGGCGCTAGCGATTCCTTCAAGTCCTGCACAATTGCTTCGTATTCCTCGCAAGCCCGAATACCTTCTGGGTTTCCTTCGATTGTATATGTGCTTGGGTCCGAAGCACGGCCGGAAATTGGTTTGTAGAGTTCGGTCATGGCCTTGGAGAATTCGATTTGGTGGTCCAACATGCCTGGGCAGGTATATTAGCCGTGGTGAGGCGGGGGAGTGAGATTGCGGGGATCCCCTACCGTTCACAGCGTCAAAATACTTTTTGGACTCATCGTGGAGTTTCTTTGTCTCCTTCTCGAGTTCCTGAAATCGGCGCTCCGCATCGCTGTAGACGACATCCTTGGTGTTCTCGCCAATGTTGAACCTAGCCTTGAACGTCTGTGGAGCGCGGACAATACTCTTCTGGAATCCCTTTAAACTCATCTCGCTCCTTGACTAGCGACTCGGAGGCGGCGGGATCTTCGAATATGCAGGTTGTGTAGTTGTCGTAGGGGAAACAAGTAGAGGACAAAGTGTATGTTGTGACAATGCATGCAAGAAAGAAGAGAAAGAGGAGTTGGAGAGTAAGTGGGGGAGAAGTGTGAGAATTGGCTTGGATTGCTGGTGCCTTCGAGAACCGCTGACGGTTAGACTGTTCATCGTTGTGTGGCTTTGACCTATGACATAGGAGGGGCTGCGGTTGTGGCTGAGCCCTTCCTTGACTGACTCGAACCAATCACCGTAAAGCTACTGATGACACCAATCTTGGAATTTCCTTAGAATTCCCAATCGCCCTCGAACTCATCAAGACTCAACTCCGTACGGAGGACGTACTGTCGGACAGAAATTATGCGAGACGAGAATGGCGCGTCCCGCTTATTCTTTAGCTAAAGCGCAATGACTCGGCCCGATTGGAAATCTACCGGCCTTGCAATACAGAATATCTAACGGACACTCGTTCGTGGCCTCAGCCGCCAAAACACGCTCACATCGAGACAACCCAACTAGGGGCCTGTGCCGGCAGCGCTGGATATTAATTTACCAATTATTTTCCCTTTGCTACGTGACTGGCATACCTTTTGGCTAGCTTGCCAAGTAGGTAGCTCGGAACATGAAGCCCCGCGCTTAACATCAGCGCGTCCATGTGAGGGAGGACAAGAGAGGAAATAACCTCCATCCCAATTGCCATCTTGAGCGCCCTTTCGCATAACCTAAAACCGAGCACAATTCTTTCCAAGCGATGGCTTTGTTCCGTAGTCATGGTCTTGGTTTGTTGGTGCTTGGCACCAAATACTGTCCCCAGTCGGTCCTTAATACGGAACGGCTTCGCACAACATGTCTGAAAATACATGTTTTTATCTTCTGTTTTCTTCCATGTAACTTTGTTGTTTTCGTCCTAAGCGCGTAATATAATTGTAGCCAGTTTCAATTCACTGAGTGCCGTTTTGCCTCAGAAGAAGTACTAATCTCAACCAGAGTAACAAACCGAATATTCAAGCTGCCCAACTGAAAATATGCTGCGCTCGCTCTCCAGAGCGTCTCAGAAGCCGGGACTATATACTTCGATCAACGAGGCAAGTGATAACTTCATACTTCGCTCGAGCACACTTTCTATGAGGAAGAAGGCCGGTGATCAACAGAAGCTGCCCTTGACAGTCTCGATATATCTAAGAAACTTCTCCTCTTTAGGTCTCTTGGAATACGTAATTGGCCTTCTTCTGATGCAGCGTATCCATTGCAGGCTTAGTGCCGCCGTGGGGAAGCCGGATAGATCATCTACACCAATCCCCAGTCGGCTTACGAAGACAAACTTCTGGCGCTGCAATCTAGGTATCCCATCATATTAGGAACTGGTTGAGTATCTCGCCATCCTCAGTGTCGAGGAAAACACCAGCTTATTCTGGAAACAGAAATGAATGTATCTTTTATCATCGAGCCCATTCATGAAAGTCCCTCCCGTTGCTTTTATTACCACCTCGGGGATCAACAGCAGTACCGAAGAAAAACAACACCATATCGAGGGCAGAATCTATGCAATTCCGCACTGAATCCCGGCCATCAATTGTCATGGAGGAGACTTGAGAGTATGTAGCAGTGACTGTTGGCGGTGTTGACTTCGAACAACATTTTTCTGATCGCTTCTGAGGAGCTGGGAATATCAACAAACGCAGTTCTGCAAAGTATACATATAGCACCTGAATAGGAGCAGTAAATACATCGTATGTTGCAATAGGCCTTCAGGAATTTGGATTATGCAACCAGCGACGATTTGATAGATCTTGGCACAAGTAATGAGAGGGAGTACTCACGCTCTCTCCCGCCCTAATTGGACTTCCAGATAACCACCAACCCCCGTGACACAAGATTCGAATCCAGAATGCGAGCAAATTTGTTACTGTGTATAAGTAAAATAGAAAACATGAACATCAGCTCATCCGATATGGTGTAACGGCTAACATTGCTGCCTTTCAAGTGATTTATCACAAGCATCGCAGCGGCTCGGGGTTCGATTCCCCGTATCGGAAATATCTTTTTTTTTATTTTGTTTTAGTGGTGCGTCTTCTCGGCACAAGGTTTGTGGGGAAACATGCAGTACGTAACTTTTACAATGTACATATTTTCGCCCGGACGTCATATTACCAACGAAAAGGCAACGTCACTGATTGCGGAGAAACTTTTGCTGGAGTGAGGGCTTAGACAAGCGTTGGTGGTCTGACTGTTAGCGGCTGTCAAGCTCCGATGGAGCCTGACTTGGGCTAAGACTGGTAAGGAATTAGGGGGTGCCGATCATTCCAGCCACTCGTCGAGTCTTTAAGTTGACCCTGATCCAAGGTCCAGCACTTCATCCGCAAGTGCTCATGCCAGGTTGGGGGCCAAACTAGGTACGCATCCCCGCTTTCTTTGTCGAATCCTCGAGTTGTCCCTCCGGAGTTTGATCCTTTGATTACGTCGCTGGTCAGGCACTAATCTCGACAATTTTTCCGGGGCCAATTAACCGAGTCGCCAGTGCCGTCCCCCGCTCGGTTCTCCGCACGAGGTATGAGCCGATGAGGTAACATCCGGAGAATCGCAAGTCAATTCCTGCGCAAACTATAAAAGCCTTTCAATGATATGACCCAGCCCCTGCACCTGCGTGATCGTCTCCGCTTCCTAGCCTGTCCTGCGCGCTTCTCCCTTCGCGTTGTCCTTCTCTACTGCTACATCTTTCTTGGAATCCTCGCTCTTTTGACCTACGTGATGCATTTGAAGCACCTTGGTCCGTCCTTTCTCCTGGGGCTGGTGGCCTCGCAGGGGGTGGCTGCTCTTCCGCAATCAACTCCAACTCCAACCCCGCAGGCAAGCTCAGACGCTTGGAAGACCTACACCATCAGCGCTGATAACATCACTGCCAAGCTTATCCCTTACGGCGCGCGCCTGACCTCTCTGCTTGTCCCTGATCGCGAGGGGAGACTCCAGGACGTCGTCATGGGCTTTGACGACCCTACCCAGTACCGAGGCGACGACAACTTCTATGGTCCTGTCGTCGGTCGCTACGCCAACCGTATCAAGAACGGCACTTTCTCCATCGCAGGAACTCAGTATGACATTCCGAAGAACGAAAATGACGGTCTCGACACTCTGCATGGTGGAGATGTAGGTTACGACCAGCGCAACTGGACCGTAATCGCCCACACCAACACCTCAATCACCTTCTCCTTCTACGACCACGCGCTTGAGGGATTTCCTGGCGATGTCCTCACCCACGCGACCTACACCGTCGCCAATGGGCCCGACGGTCGTCCGCAATTGACGACCAACCTTGTATCCTTGGCTCTGACTGAGGCCACGCCAATCATGCTCGCAAACCACATCTACTGGAACCTCAACGCCTTCCGGGACCAGAATGTCCTCCAAGATGTCACGCTCCAACTCCCACTGAGTAAGCGCTTCATCGCGACAGACGGAATCCTCATCCCCAATGGTACAATCTCCACCGTCGACGCCTACAATGGCGCACCAGACTTTACCTCGCCCAAACTCGTCGGCGCAGATATTAACGACGCCGTCGGCCTCTGCGGCACAGATTGCACGGGCTACGACAACTGCTGGATCATCGATCGCCCCACGGGGTACTCGCCCGACTCCCTGGTCCCTGCTCTCTACATGCACTCTCAAAACACCGGAATCTCCCTCGAAATCTCAACCAACACCCCCGCCATTCAGATCTACAGCTGTAACGGCCAGGACGGTTCCGACCCCGTGAAGCAGTCTCAGATCGATCGCAACAGGGCCGAAGGCTACACCAACGGGCCCACCACTGTGCTCAAGAACGCGTGCGTTGTCGTCGAGACGGAAGGATGGATCGACGGAATCAACCAGCCCAGCTGGGGCCAGCTGGACAACCAGATCTTTACCCCCGGTGGCGAACCTGCGATCAACCATGCTGTTTACCGGTTTGGAACGATCTGATCGGATCATGTAACACGTCGTCTAGGTTTAATTTAGGATTTATACTTAATTGAATAAATGATTGGTTAGCTATGAGACTTAATATTCTTTTACATTCTGCGGCACAGACAACCTTCGTACAAAAGGTTAGTAGAGAAAAGGTTTCCGACCCTTAAATTCGACTGAAGTCAGATGAGCTCACTGCGTGGCAAGGTAGCATCTATTCAACGCCCTCCAACTCTTAACACCGACAAAAATGCTCCCTAACCGTTTTATACTCTCCCGGAGTACCGAGAATCCTCCAAACAGTGACGAAATTAACCGTGCTTGGCATACACCGTACACAACCGAGCCTAAAGGCTCTAGGCCAGAACGGGTAAGTAAACAAGCAAAGTGTAATAAGGGAAAGGGAGGCATGACCTCGCCACGAAGGTCAAAAGATGTCTAGGGTTGTTGAGGATGTGTTGAATATGGGTTCTCAGTGCTACCTGTGTTTAGGGGGATTAATGGTAGTTGGATGCCTTTTAAGTAGATAGTTTTGGTAACTATCGGGTATCCATTGGTTCACATTAAGCTATAAACCGCAATATCAACTAACAGAAAAAGTTCAAGTTCAACCCCAGCCTGCCAAAGTCCAGCTCGACCTGTCCCCACCAGCCCGTAAACCGGACCGCCGGTCAGGGATCTGCGAGTGGGTATTCATGTCCTTGGCATCCTTATGGCCGTGGTCCCAGTCCTTTGTGGCGCCCGCAAGGCCATGCTGGAGATACTTCTCACGCTCAATCTCCACCATGCCGCGGACCTTCAAACTGGTTATAAGACTTGCGCCAGCCCAGGCGCCGAGTGTCTCGACTTCGCGCAGGACACCCTGAACAACCGGAACGGATTCCTTGTCCTTCGCGCGCTGCAGTTTCTGCTCGATCGGGTCGATTTCTGTATCTGGCTCGTCGGCGGTTTCGTATCCACCCTCGGACGCGGAGGAGTCGGAATCTGTTTGCTCTTTCGCTGTTTCGTAATTCGGCGGTGGTGGTCGGGATAGTTTGAGGTCTTGTAGCTTCTTTATATTTTGGTTGACGACATTGCCGCGGACAGGGTTCCAACCGTATTGCTTCACTAGGTAGCCTACCTCGTTGATTACCCGGCGGCGAACGCCTGTGATATTGGCACCCCCGCCAATGAAGACAATGCGAGACATGCAAATGCCACGGACGTCAGGAGGAATGCTCACGAGTGTGTTGTACACCAACAACGAAAGCGGCTTTTCTTCGTCATCGAGATCAGAATCGGCCATGTCTTGGGCGAAGAGGACCTTTTCCACAGGCTCCGTGAGCTTAGAGAAGGGAAGATCAATATATGATGACCCTGGATCTGAAGGAGACGGAATTGAGACCTCCTTGTCTGAGATGTCCGCTAGCTTGTCTTGCCCGGTTGACCGCGAAGGCTTGCACCACAAAAACCGACTGGCGACTTCTTCACAGTATTCAAACTCCACAGATATTGTATCTCCGGACTGTGATTCTCCATTTGTAAGTTGTGTGATCAATCGCCCCGTCTCCTGTATCAGCGCCTTCATTGCTCTTGTGCTCCGTTTCGTTGCGACTTCTCGGTACTCGTAGACACTAGTTACCACCGTTTCCGCCCAACCGATATCAACCACCAGTGCCGACCGCAGTCCAGCTGCCGTCGTAGCCATCGCAGCGTTATTCAACAACGTGATACTCGGGAACCGCCATCGACTAAACAACGTCGTCAAAATCGACGAGAGCAGCGGATGCGGTATCACAGAAGGAAGAACGAGAACCAATCGCGCCACACCCGCGTCCGTCAACAGATACTTGTTGTATGTCTCTCGGACCGACCGTTCAATCTTGTCCTCAACAAGCCCTAGGTCCACATCCCGTAGATTCATCTTCCACAGCTCATATGGCCTAGACCACTCATCTGGCGTCGCTAGCCGCACCGGTGTCTCCTGTTCAGCAACCGTGCCTCTCAGCCACCCTCTGTAATCGCCGACCCTGCGTGACTCCTCCGGTCCGAACCCGACTATACATTTTGGCTCACTCTCGCCTTCAAATCCGGCTCTTAGCCATCGGGAGCCGAGTTCCAATATTACCGCATCTTCTTCGACGCGATAGGTAGATCCGGAGGAATTGCTCGCGAAGGAATTATTGTTCGAGCGCAGTTGGTGTTGCGGGGTGTGCGGAGGAGACCGAGTGGGCTGGCTATGGCGTAGACTCATTGGGGTCGTTTCTCAGGTGCGTGCCTGGCGAAGGGATTGGTCTGTGGAAAGACGGTCTAGCAGGGACTCCTCCGAATAGAAGGCCCCTGTTTTGGTCTATGTATCAAGACATAGAAACAGCATTCGAGGAGGTAGAGGAGAGCAGCTACTGCATTTGATGCCAAGACACCATCGGATCTTGGTCGGCCCGTTGTCCGGTCGATGTCAACAAACCATCATCAAGCACCACTCGAGGTCATCGCAAGTGTCTTTTGGTTCATTTTGCTTTCTGTTTTTGGTTTCTTTTGGAGGCAGTGACGATGGGGATTCCTGGGTAAGATTAAGCTGTTCCCATTCTCTTGGCGTTTGCGTGCTGTGGTGTCGGGGAGACGTAAACAAAGATATATCCCGGCAACCACACCCCAAACCACCTAATGAGCTTCAAACTAGTCCACTAACCGACATAGGCTTATCAACGCACTTGGACCCGGGGAACGGATCTCCCTGTCAAAGTTGGCTATTACGCACTTGGAACGCACATCAAGGCCAATCCGAATAGCTGTTGACATTTCGATCTGGCTTTTCCAGGTTCAAGCGGGTCGGGGTGGCAAGAATCCAGAGCTGCGCACCTTATTCTACCGACTCTTGAAGATTTTGGCATTACCGATTCACCCTCTATTTATTTACGATGGCAAGGATAAGCCGCCATTCAAGAGAGGGAAAGCCGTGACTGGCCGAAGCTATGGAAGCGCCCCAATAATACAGCTCTCAAAGATTTTAATCGATCTATTCAAATTTCCTCGTCATGAGGCTCCTGGTGAAGCAGAGGCAGAGTGTGCAAGGCTGCAAATGGCTGGAGTTGTCGATGCAGTCATGAGCAACGATGTGGACACATTGATGTTTGGATCCAAAAACACTATTATGAACTTCTCCAAAGAGAGTGGCTCAGGTGCTGCAACGCATGTTACCTGCTATACAATGGATGAAGATACGTCGTCAAATGTCAAGCTAGATCGTCCGGGGATGATCTTATTCGCCATGCTCAGCGGGGGCGACTACTTGCCGTCGGGCGTTCCGAAATGTGGTAGCAAGCTGGCTGCAGAGATTGCCAAGGCAGGTTTTGGTGGGGATCTCCTCGAAGCCCTCGAAGCCCTCGAAGCTGACGATCTTGATGCCAAACTTAATGAATGGCGAGAGCGACTCCAGTACGAACTTGAAGAGAACGAAAGCGGCTATTTCCAGACGAAACACAAGGTGGTTCGAATCCCAGAGACTTTCCCTGACCGCACCATACTTTCATACTACGCCAAACCTGTCGTTTCGTCAGAGCAGGACATAGAATCCTTGAAATATCGCCTGAGAAACGCGTGGGACAAGGATGTTGACGTTTTCGAGTTAAGGCAGTTCACAGCCGATGCTCTTGATTGGAACTATCGTTCTGGAGCAAGGAAGGTGATCAGACTACTGGCCGAGCCTCTTGTTTCCTACAGACTTCGCCTTGGGCAGCACCCTTTGACTTCTGGATGGACCAGATTGTCTCATGATGATGCGCCGGTCCTACACAAAGTTTACAAAAGTCGAACGAGTTTCAACACGGACGGGCTGACTGAATTACAACTTGATATGGTACCCATTGATATCGTCGGATTGGACCTGCTCGCTGAGGAACCGAATCCCCCGTTCCCCTCTCAGGGAACCGCAGCTTCCGGTGATGAGGGGGAAGATAGAGAGGTCGATCCAGAAGCAGATATTTTAGCACAATCACCAACTAAGAAAAGAGTGACTAAGCGGTATGACCCATACGCCACGGAGAAGGTGTGGGTTTTTGAAGCTCTAGCCTCGATCGGCATTCCTGAAGCCGTGGAGACCTGGAAGAAGGAGCAGGCAGCCAAATTGAACCCACCACCAAAGAAGCCAGCGATACGAAAGGGAGGCCCTAGGAGGCGGAAAGAGCTGGATCCAAGCATGAAACAAGGCAGCATCCTCAAATATGGCACGCTCAAGAAAGGACGCTCAGATATGTCCGAATATAAGAGCGCACAACTGTTCGAGGCCGCTGTCTCTTCAACACCTCCATCAAAGGCTTCTCCATTTTCCAGTCCCGGAATGTATGGCCTGACGATGTCGACTCCCCCGAAGCCGGACCGCGCGGATGGGTTTGACTACTTGGTTGACAGATTCGCATCATGCAATCTCACGGACTCACCGGGAAAGCGCTGCCCAGTGACAAGTTCCAGGGCTGCTCGACGTACCGCCGTCGGACCCAATGGTTTTGAATTTGTCGAAATTGTGATTGAGGATGAGGACAGCTCCCCGGCCGAGATGCCGACACTCCGCATGAGCTACTCAAACGCAAGTTACAAGGAACTACACTGTCATGATTTCTTCTCGCAACCCTACAAAAGCCCGCGGGCAAGCCCAAGGTCAACCCGTCGACGAAAGTCGCCAGGAATCGAAGACCTCGAGTACGCTATTTCGTCGCTGCAATTGGATGCCTACGAAGAGGAGGTAATGGTTAGTAGAAAGTCACCCAAGAAAACTGCGAAGAAGTCCGAGTTGGTGCTCGTCGAGCATGTGGAAAGTGATCACACCACTTTAGAGCTGTTCGAGGAAGAGTCAATACCAAAGCCGAAGCCTAAGCGGATGGTCGAGTCGAAGCCTAAGAACGAAGAGGCGGCTTCGCCCGTGACGGAACCATCAGGAGATCCAAACGATCAAGCCACCGAGACGCGGAACGTGCCAACGCATCTCGAATCAATAACTGTCTACAACGGGTTCTGGACGATAGAACCGGACCCAGAGCCAGCAAAGGGAGAGATGGACAAAGAAACAAAAAAGGGCAAGAAGAAGCGTCTGCCACGGGTCAGCATTCTAGATTTGACGACTAGTTGAGCCGACACATGTTTTCAGGCATCATCAGGCTCGAAATGCGCTAAGCTCTCTTCCTCGGCGTGAAGACAACCTCCCAATCTGCAGCTAAATGTAGAAACTGGGGTCGGGCCAGTTGTCCCCCTTTACCGCTTCTTTGAACCAATCCCGTTGTCGGATAAGGTGCAGTAGGTTGCATGGAATCTCCTGCGCGTGGTCGCTTTAGCGCTGGCGGAGGATTTGGGGATCCTGCGCCAAAAATATTGCAGATTCGAAGACAACCCATCCCTGTGGAGTTGATGATTCGGATGAAATATCGAACCAGTCGATAGCGTAATGACCACGTTGAAATTGTTGTTACCTCAGCTTGCCACCTGGGTGGGGAAGGAACCGAAAACTCGAACTTTCGAGATCACTGTTTCCGGGCCCGGGGAGGCGATTACCGCTGTGTCCAGCAATGGTCGCCCCCGGAGGACCCGAGGCGGCTAGAGTGAGGCGGCGGGACTATGAAACAGCAGGAATATAATACTGGGACAGTAAATACGCTCGTGCCCAAGCGGCTAAGCCTCGTCTGCAACGGGGACTCAAAAATTTGCTTGGATGATTTCTTTCCCCTTCGGGATCTGGGGATGCTTAGCCGCCACTGCATTCCACAAGTTAATTGCTGTTGAAGAATCTGAATGTAAGAGCTACAACCATGTTAGTGTTAAGATTGCCTTTTCTGATCCATCATCTTTCCTACGTAACGTACTCGGGAAAACCCTTGATTACGGAGTACACGAGCGCTAAAACCACTGATATTAGAGTTACAAAGGATGCGCATGTAGAGCACGGTCCAGAGACTGCCCCTCGCATGGCTGGATTCTGCCATTGGGTGTCATGCTTGATCTGCATTTTTGGCTGCATGTCTATGATCTCTCCAGTCTCAACCTCCTGTTTTTGCATCAGAAACAAGCGAGAGCTTTCATTTAGCACAGTCATGCACCTTCTCCATATGAGTCATTCCCCAGGGATCATGGCTTGGTCGGACATTTAGTTCTGCTATCCAAGCTAATCAGATGGCTGGTGGGAGTCATGAATAGATTGACTGCTGTAACATGTCTGGTCGATCGAACGCCATCCGCAGTTAAGGTACCCAACCAGACAGGACCACCTACTCCCGTCCAGAGTAAAACTCTTGTCCGGCTTCAACTCTTTTTGGCAGCTCAGCACAAGCCAGCATTTCATTGGCACATGCTGTCAGCAATCGCCTTGATTCGATATTCGAACACCCTTACCATCACTTCGTATGTGATGTCTTTGTTCAGTCATACTAGTCATTCCCCCTCAATACAACTCAGTCAAAGCCGTACAAATCATGACGGAGCTGGATAGAAAAATGAGAAGAAGTAAAAAGAAAAGATGCGGTGAGCAGCTGTCCGCCAATAGCCATCGACACTTTAAGAGCACTCAACCACTCACGGCGCTGCTATCTCGGCCTCCCGGTGCGGGATCCACCGGCTCAGGCAAAAGGTTCCACCTCAGCAAATCCGAGGTGGGAGTGGTCCTGAGTGTTACAATACCGTACAGGATCTGCCTCCCTGCTTGGAATCTGATCTTTTCCTCATAATAACATCGATCGCAACCTCACCCCTCTTTTTTTTTCCCCTTCGGCCAACAGTCCAGTTTCCAACCACGATCCAACTCTTTATCCAAAGCCTTATCATTCTATCCTCTTCTTCATACATCAGATATCGTCAAGGGTTCTCTCGCCGCCATGGCCTTCGTTGAGCTGTAGATTCCTCGCTGGGGTGCCTTCTCCCGGCGCCCCAGTCCCAGCAGCTCCGAGTATCTCTCCAATTTGACTTGACGATTATCTGTTCCTCTTTCGACGCAACTCCCAAGGAGCGTTGGAATTGCCCTTTAGTACACTCACGGAAGAAGCACTTGGACGTCCAGAGTGGGCGGAAAGGTGTTCTTGTGGCTATATTCATCGAACCATCCTCCTACCTATCCTCCCTCTCTCTCCCTTCGATCCCGACTTTGCCGCCATTCCACCTCTCATCCTTTCTAACGCTTACGATAACGGCTCCTCTCTGACGCTTTAATGAACAAAAAACACTAAGTTTGAGTTTCCGCGACGCTACAAACACTATTTCGAACCTCACCTTGGGTATTGACGCAATTGATCGCGTTTTGCGGGTAACAAACTTTATCGATTCCAAACTCCTCAACCACTACTATTCCCCACCTATCCGGCTTGCTCTGAGCAAACTCTGAAGAAACCTTGAACAAGTTACAATTCTATTGTCACTTGGCGACAATGCCCAAATCTATTCCCTCGAAGCGCGCCCTCAAGGGTGTCGCCAAAGACAACCTCGAATCCAAGAGGTCAAGCAAATCAGTCTCTCTGGGCCAATTAAGTTCCGACAGGAAGCGGAGAGCATCGTCTTCGACCGTTTCCAGCCTGTCATCCGTCACCTCGATGGAGGCACTCAGTGACGAAGCCAACGATTCCGAAGACGCAGACGACGAAGATGACCAACCCATTCTCCTTACTCCGTCGTATGGGAGCAGATCTCATAAGGCGGGGATGAAGTCGACTAAACGTGCTAAAACGACGACGGCGGTATCCGACGATGAGAGCGACCAAGATATCAGTGACGAACTTGACTTGGACGACAGCTCCGATGATGTGTATGCTGCTGTGGATTACATCAGTGATGGTGATGATGAAGATCAAGACGTTGAGATTCTTGAAGAACTCCTGATCGTAGAATCAGAGGATGAGCACGATTTTGGCGGTGCACTCAATTCCGGTGTTAGCGATACTCACGACTGGGCTGGTCCCACCGTATTTAATGATGACATGCTATTGTCCGCTGCACCGTTTTTCGATGAGCAACAGCTATACAGTGCCATGGAGGCCTTTGGTGAGACCGACGTGGCCAGTGAAACCGCAGTGGAAACTCCGGTGCCGCGCCGGGTACATTTTGAAGAAGATTCGGATTCATCCTCTGACAGCGACTCTTACACGGAGGATGAGATCCCCAGCGACTTTCTCCACCAAGATAGCCTCGACCCTCAGCTGCGTCGCATGATTGAAAGTGATAATGGTGCTGTACGCCGATCATCTCGCCGTCAGTCCGACGAGATCTATGCCGACTCGGACTATGGGCATTCCAACATCTACCACGTCGAGTCCGATGCTGCGGCCTCTGAGGGATCCTTGAGTGGCTATGAGAGTATGCCAAACACTATACCACATCGTGTTCACCATGTTCTTGGTTTGCTAACCCACCCGAAGCCGATGATGGCGAGACTACAGATGAAGATTTACCACCTCCCGCAACGATCACCCACCCACGATCTATCCTCCGTCGCGACTCCTCTGCCTCTCTAGTGACCGGCGTTGAGGAAAAGGTCGAACCTACCCCACGCCGAAGAAGAGGTCCTATTATGGGAACATTCGTTGCGGACCCTCATAAGCCAGTTGCCCTAGTTGATTGCACTGGCAAACACCTCGTCATTATCCCCGCCTACGCTTCATCGCGACATGACTGGCTAGATTCGGCTGCTACCAGTGTTTGTGGGACAGCCAATAACAGCCCTCGCGCGACTACAATGCATCTTATTGATGAGAGTGACACCGACGCTCTTGTGTCTCCGAATCTGGATTTTAGCCCTATGCTAGCCTCGAGCGCCAATTTAATGATGACAGCTCTAGGAAACGACATTACCCCAGGAGGTCAGGTCATGGGCCCACCCGAGGCATTCTACCCATCCCGCGACTTTGCCATCGACAGTTCATTTGAGGATGATGATGACGACGATGATCCAGAGGCTCAACTTAATGTCGACGACTTTATCGACTTTGGTGATGGTTCGTCAGAAGACGAACTTGACAAAGCCTTTGATGAAGATGCGCTAGCTTCCCCCATGGCGACGGCGGTCATGGGCGGTACGACCGGCACCCCCACTCCAAACCGTGGCGGGGAATCGCAACAGGCTACTAGTGCGGAGCGATTCTTGAACCACCTTGATCGAGGCATTGTAACTGCGTTTCGCCGTAACCACAATCGGTATCAGGCACTCCTGCGACTTCCGCAACATCGGGAGTTCATGCCCGCTAATTCCCCGTCCCGCCCAGCCAGCGTGTTTCGACATACCCGACATGCAGACCAGCGCACTCCTACAAGGAAACGCAAAGCGAGTGGATGCTCCGGCGGGGAAGCAGTGCGGCGAAAGCTTATGAACGCTCAGCGTCACAGTCAGGTCCCATTTTGAGGGCAACCAATAAGGAATAGATAGTGTGTGCGCGAAGTGTTTCGGTTGATGTATCCCCCTGACGCTAAGAAGTAGGGACAGGGGCCCCAGGGTCTTTAGGGATTAGCGGAGGACTGATCCATGACCAAAAGTTTGAGTTTGATGACGATGATGATTTTCCTTTCTCTGTCTCTTTTCTTTCCTTTTTTCCCTGTCGATCTACCTGGAGTCGGGGGTGGTTTTCGGGATATACCTCAATCTCATTGTCATGTTACGTACAAATACGGTTTCAATATAGCAGAGCACAAAAATCCACCTGTTTAATTGGTTCGATCTATTTTAAATCACAGTGGCAAGCTGCAGTTTGTTTTTGGATCTCCAGTTCGACGATCGCCTGTGGATTCTGGAGGAAAAGCGAGTGGGCGAGTTGAGAGCAGATCCGAACATCCCGGGGACAGTTCAGCGCTTAACGGCAGAACCAGGAGCTCCCCTTGCAGTAATCTACATCTGGCAGGGCAAGCCTGAACCTGTGGACAGCGAGCGCCTATCATGGGTAGCCGGTATATTAATAGTCCCGGCGAGACGCTTCTGCAAAACTGGCGGCTGTCCTGAAACACCCGCTGATTGGGTGTGGCTTCGCGCCGGCAGCGGTTTTGCAACGAACCAGTCCCCCCATGGCTTGAAAGGCTTGACCTGCGACAATGGCGCTTTCAGTTTGTCTTACTTGCTTCCAAAAGGTTCAGGTCTTGCAATATGCACACTGCAACCATACTTTGTCGCCAGGCTACCCTATGTGGAGATGCTGCCTTTGTTGTGCTGGTCCCTGCCGCCGGTGTGTCATGACGAAGGCCTTATAAAGACCCTGCGGTTCGTCCCCCTTCTACCCCTACTACTCAGCTTCAGTTCCCTCTTCATCATCCTTCTGTTCTTGTATCTTTTCCTTGTTTCAGTCAGACACACACACTCGTTTCTGTGTTGTCCTTCTTTCTTCGCTTCAATCTTTCCTGTCTCTCATCATCGACTGGTTTCGATATCTATATCCATCGCTTCTTCGATTGCCTTGCCTTGCATCACACTACATTGCATTGCCTTGTTGACTAATAGATCGCTCATTCTTTCATTATGAAGGCCGCTTCTCTGGTCTCGCTTCTCTCCCTGCTGGCCACGGCTCGGGCTACCGGTGCGGTATGTACTTCACCTTTTCCAGCAGGTACGCATCTTGCTAACTAGTCTCTATAGTGGTGGGGTAGTGATGAATGTTATTCTGCTCCTGACACCACCGACAACGAGTGTACCGATGAGCAGCAGGTTGGGTTCAACTGGGAGAGCCTTGGCTTTGGTTCATTCTCCTCCTACGGTGGTCTAGACTTCTCTGGCTTCAGCTGCAGCAATGGTTTCGGCGGGCTCCGTACCCGAACCTTCAACGTGAGTATGTCATCCTGAACTGTATTCTTTGATACTGACATGTCTCTCTTTTTAGAGCAAATGCATCACCGGAACAGTCTCCAAGAGCGTCGACAGGTCTTCGTCTCCGTCCATCTCCTGTGGTCAGGACAAAACTGGCTTCTCCATCAGCAAGTTCCAACTCTTCACCTCTGTCAAGACGGACGTTCAGATCTCCTTTGGCATGCCTGATGGGTCCACCTGCAAAAAGGTCGCTTCGTGTGATTCCGCTGGTTCGGATATCGTCAACGACCAGTGCGGTGGTGCCACCTCCATCAGTTTCGAACTGCCTGATCACAGTGAACACGATGACTGCGATTTTGGTATCGGAACAATTGGCTTTAGCTGTGGTCCCGGCAAGCCTACCTACACTCCTCCTGTCCAGACTCAGACTACCACGGACATCTCTTCTGCCTCTGTTCCTATATTTACTCCCGAGGTTCCTGTTGGGACTCCGTCTGAGACTCCTTCCCTACCCGACACTCCTACCACGGACACCTCTTCTGCTTCTGTTCCTACATTTACTCCCGAGGTTCCTGTTGGGACTCCGTCTGAGACTCCTTCCCAACCCAACACTCCTACCCCGGATGTCCCTCTCCCTACCAATTCGAGCCCCGTCACCTCGTCTGTCCCTGTAATCCCCACGACCTCGTTCGGAACTCCAGGCAGCAGCTCTATTCCGTACACCATCTCCACAGTGTACACCACGAGCGAGATTACAATCACCCAGTGCGCTTCTACCGTCACTGACTGCCCTGCGGACTCAACCACCGTCACCACCTCGACGGTCTTTGTGTCTACCACCTGGTGCCCGGTCACCTCCACAGCTCCCGGTGGCCCCGAGGAGACCTCTGAAGTTCCCCCTCCTCCTGTGCAGACTGAGTCGTCAGAGACTCCTGCTCCGTCCACCACTGTCCCTACGGAGTCCGTCCCAACTCAGACCCCCTCCGTTCCCGAGACAACCCCCGTTATCCCGACTAGCGTGGATTCAGGCTCCTCGTCTATTCCTCCTGAGGATTTGACTACCACCGAGATCACGTACACTACCGTGACGGTCTGCCCGGTGACTGAGACTACCACTTCCGGCGACTCCACAATCACCACTGTCACTAGCACGACCTCGACTGTGACTCTGACTTCCACTACCACCTACTGCGGTAAATGCACGGCGACCGAGACTGAGACACCTGTCCCAGGTGGCCTGACATCAACCCCTGCTGTGCCCACGTCTGCCAATCCCGTCACTACCCCAGAGGTCCCTGTCGGCTCGACCGTCACCGAGATTACTTACACAACTGTCCCAGGTGGCCTGACATCAACCCCTGCTGTGCCCACATCTGCCAATCCCGTCACTACCCCAGAGGTCCCTGTCGGCTCGACCGTCACCGAGATTACTTACACAACTGTCACTACCTGCCCTGCGACCACCACCATCACTAGCGGCGATGAGACAATCACTTCAACATACACTACTGTTTCGACCCAGACCCTTACGGAGACCTCGACTATCCCTATCCCGACCTCCGTCAACCCGGAGACGACTCCAGTTCCGGGCTCGACTGTCACTGAGATCACCTACACCACGATCACTACCTGCCCTGCGACTACCACCATCACCAGCGGCGATGAGACAATCACTTCAACATACACTACTGTCTCGACCCAGACCATTACGGAGACCTCGACTATCCCTATCCCGACCTCCGTCAACCCGGAGACAACTCCAGTTCCGGGCTCGACTGTCACCGAGATCACCTACACCACGATTACTACCTGCCCTGTCACTACTGTGATTACCACTGGAGACTCTACTGTTACTACCACCTACACGACCGTCTCCACGGCCACGATCACGACGCAGTCAACCATTCCTGTGCCTACCTCTGTCTCCCCTGAAGAAACGCCATCCTCTCCTGTTAACACCCCTTCCACACCGGTTCCCACAACCTCGTGCCCGAACGTCGTACCCAAGTGTATTAACACCTGGCTCAACCTCCTCCCAGACTGCAGCTCCAACAGTGATATCTCTTGCTTCTGCCCAGACGCTGAGTTCACCGACAAGGTCATCTCCTGCATTCAAGCCTGGGGTGCTTCCGCCGAAGAGGTCCAGGCCGCTCTGTCCTACATGACAGGTATATGTGCTGCCTATGTCCCTGAGAACCCTGGCATCATTACCAACGTTCCCACAACAATCACTCTGACTCTTCCTGCTGCTTCCACCCCTACCGGTGTGAGCCCGGACGAGACCGACTCCCCAGCACCCACTTCCGCTCCTTGCACGACAATCACCTACTCTACGTACACTGTCACCGTTCCTCAGGTTTCCTTCTCTACCGCCACGGAGACTGTCGGCGGGGGCCAGACAGGAGTTGACCCCGCCCCGACTTCAACCATCGCGCTGGTTCCCCAGCCCACCAATGTCCCAACAACGACCGCTTCAACCACCATCTCCAACCCGTGGGCCAACCCCACCACGCTGGCCACCAACACTCCTTCTCAAACTTCGCCGTCTCCGTCCTCCCCAGAGTTCACTGGCGCCGCTTTCCCACTACGCGTCCCCATGACCTGGCTAATGGCACTGGCTGTGCCAGTGCTTGCTCTCTAGAAAGAACAATCTCTTAGACAAATCATTTCCATTTTGACTCCTCATTTCTATTCCATTTCTATTTCTTGCATCTCCAGTTCATAGCTTTATCTAACTCTATCCCCCCCTTTTTCCGTTTTAATGTTTCTTTCCGCTTTGTTTAATACATATCTCTATCTCTGATGCCTGGGACGCAATGATTGTATCGAATCTCCTTCCCATGCGACCTCTCTTTAATGCATTCCTGCGGGAGAACCATCCATCACATCATCCATGTACATTGCCTCTCGGACAAGACTGTGTCAAAAAATAAAGCGCGAACCCAAAATAAATTAAACCCAAGTGAACTAGATTTGTTGTTCAAACCTCAAACTAACAGTCCTTGATCTCTATGAATAGAGCAGCTAGATTAAACTTTATAAATAGAATTGTCCAGGGGAATAATATGCAACGTTCCTTTTCATTTACTTCTGAAGTGTTGCCCCACCTCGTAGGTGTTCCTGTCTCGTAGCCCGGTCCAAGGAAAGTATATTCACCCCCCCCGGATCCCGGCCCGGCCGCGCTTTGCCTCGTAGTCAAGCTTGGCTAGCATCAAAGGGAAAAACTTCCGTCTCCCGCTGTCAGTCGACTAGCCTAGCCGTCCTCGCCCGTCCTATTCTGAGGAGCTATGTGCATCTAGACTCTTGGCTGGTGAGGCGCTCCTTCCATGTTCGGGAAGCGAGGTATCTAGTACTACGTATCAACGGAAGGAACGACCCCTGATTGTTCCTTCCTCGTGGCTAAACTTGTCATAGGGGGAAGGAATGACCGGCCGGGCCTTTTCGCTCCTTCCTGTTTCATTCCAAGCTGGGTGCTAGGTCCTGGTCGCACCTCCCTTGTGGTTGAACTTGTTGTTGGCACAAAAAGGAAAGAACGACCGTCCCGCAGTTCCGAAACAGTTTGCTCCTTCCTGTTGTTTAGGATGGTGCTGCTGTCTGAAATTTAAATCGCTCATACCTCTCCTAACCAGCTACCTATCGACGTAGGAACGGAAGGAACAACCCCTGAAAATGCTACTGTAGCGACTCGTTCCTTCCTAATTATGGTTACGTTCACATTAAAATATTCTTGGCCACACCTTCCTCATAGTCGAAAACAATCTCCAAGGAATGAACGGAGGATGGCTTGGTCTACATGTGAGATGGATGTATCCCCACGTGGGCAGGTATACTTTTGCCCAGGGCCGGCTTATATCCAGGATCTGGTCGGTGGCCAGACTTTGGTAAAGAGACACAGAAGGATCTAAAATAGACCTTAGAAGGGCACTGTACCTGACCAAGCAAGTTATGAGCAAGCTAGCCTGTGTTTTAGAATCAGAGTTGGGAGTCCGCCGGGACAATCATAGAGAACGTAAGTACTATTCTGGATCTAGTCTATGGAGACTTCAAGAAGGGAAGAGAGAGCAAGAACAGGTCTGGACGGGCGATCCTTCGCGCGTTCCCTGCCAGTACCTTTTCGTACCCATTCGAAAAAAAATATGAAGCCAGCTGAGTATCTCAGAGGCGGCAAATCAGCCATGATAGAGACCGGAAAAAAAAAAGATATTTCCGATACGGGGAATCGAACCCCGAGCCGCTGCGATGCTTGTGAGTGAATCACGTGAAAGGCAGCAATGTTAGCCGTTACACCATATCGGACTTCTATATTTGAAGCGTCTGTTTTTTAATATATAACCAGCTATTACAGCCTGAGCGAGTTTGTTCGGAGTTCTTAGGGCTATCTCTCATTACGATGACTATCTTCTAAAAGGACAAGTGCTGGTCAGTGAATACAGCTTTTATAATGCGCCTAATCCACCCAATTTTTTGAGGTAAGAAGTTAGTCGTTGTGTTTCTGGTCTCCATTTGTCTATTTCGTGGTTGTTTATATATTTCGTCGCATTACGCAATAAGGTGCACGAGGTAAATAGTCACCGATTGTATGCAGTAGAAGGAGAAGACTACTCTAGTTCATAGACTTTATGGACCAAGGTTACAATCATTAGGCATGCCCGACAAAGATGGTGGCGATGCTCTGTAGGTTATACATTCAGACGACTAGACCGTGCGTGCACCTGAACGATATCCTTGGAGGTCCACACATCCCGGAAGGAAGAGCAAAAAAAACCAGATAGGTGCTCACATTGGGGAATTGCCGTGGCGTTCACGGGGATGACGGAAGGTTAAGAGCCTGCCCAAGTTGTCGACGACGGCGATGGTACTCATTGATGATGGATATGGTATCTCATTAGATACCACGAGCAGTGGCGGGTCTCTACGCCTCCACCCGTCTCTCCAGACGCACAATCAGACCCGACTGTTTCCAGAACCAGGCTGCATCAGTTTTCCACTCAGGGACAGGCGATGCCCATGAAAGACGAAAATGGCGGAGTATCTGTGGCACGAATTTTCCCATCTCCCTTATTGATATGCTCTTGCCTATACATGTCCGGGGACCTCGCCCAAACTGTGAAGGGTTAGCAATAATTGGTCCACACCAGGAATGGTTCCCAGAGTGAGTGGGCATACCGCGAGAAAGTACTGCTCCATAGCCTTTAATGTCTCTGAAGACGCTTCCAGCCATCGTTCAGGCCGAAATTCGTCTGCGTCTGCACCATAGATCTCCTGGTCACGATGGATAACGGGAGCCGAGATACTGACATTAGTTCCACCTGGGAGGGTATAACCACATTTCTCGGCTTCTTCTGGCGGGACGTATGGCTCGAGGGGAAAGCCGACTCCGGGATGTATCCTCATTGCCTCTTCCATGGTTGCTTGCCTAGAATCATTCTCCCCGCGTCAGATGCCGGCAGTAGATACACAGTTTTGTATTAAGGATTTGTATTTGCAATGCGCCAACATAGTTGGGGATCAAATGGGTGTGTTTTCAAAATAAAACGCGTATTAAATATTATGCTGAGTAGTAAATAAAGGTAAGAAATATCTAGGAAAAGCTCTGTTCTAGAGCTTTTACACAACACTCTAGGTCCTGGAGGTTCCTAGCCGCCGCATAGATAATGCTGTCTGGACGAACAATGAAATATCTCGCTCGGTGGTCGCCCAACCGACGCTCAAATTGACTGATGTCGTATCCAGGACGAATGGTATACCCAGTGAGAAGATGGGACTGCGCCGGAAATGAGACGGGCCACGTGGTATTGCAGCAATTACCACTTGGATTCTTCCTGAGATCAAAATGTACCTGGGATTTGACCGAGAGAACCGCTGAGGGGACGGTTGAACGCTGAAAGAGTTGTTCTAATTCCACTTTTTGTTCATCACGGTGGCCAGAGTGAATCACCAGCAAGCTGAATACTGTGGGGACCCGTCGCAGTGCTTGGTCTGAGAGCTCAATGATGATCGAATCACTCTGAGGAAGGCGTGTTTGAACGTAAATCTGGCCGAGCTTGTGCCCACCCCGGTAATTGGCTAGAAATGCGCCGCTTGGGCAGCCACGATAGCCACGGGCTTGTGTGATGATTGGAGGTAGTGGTAGTCTTGCACCTCGGGACAAAAAGAAGATTAGCCTCAAGAGTGCAATCTGCAGCGCTCCCAACCAACCGGGCTCCTTGTTGCACCACTCTCCGTTCTGTAGAGTCAAGCGCGCGGAAATGTCAACCCCTGATCGTCGCTCCTCGGCCCAGGACCGCAGGGCACTGAATCGCAGAGCAGCAGAGACTTGGTCAGACTTTTCCAGCCCCGTCAGCACAGCCAGCCGCCAGGCCAGACCCTCAGCATCGGCAACCCCGCAAGCAACACCCTGGCCACCGAACGGCGGAAAGACATGAGCAGCATCTCCAATCAGAGCAATGCGCCCCGAAAACCATCGGTTGACGACTTTGTGTGCGAAGCGGAATGGGCGACAGCGTAGGACTTGGATGCAATCGCGTGGGAAGGTGACCGTGACCGTTCCTTCTCTGGACAGAGGCAAAGATCGAGTAATCATTGGAGTGAGGTGCTCCCAGAACATGGTACTCGCCTCCGCTGAGTCGTCATGTTTCTGATCCTTCCACTCTGGAACAGCAAATTCATGGCGCCAGAGCCGCTCAGATAGCGGGCCAAAGCGTCCGCATGCAACTGGTTTCCCAGGTGGGCGGCAAAAGTGCCAATTGGCAGGCCAGAATAAATCGTATGCTTCTTCCTCAGTGTATCCGTGCGCCCAGAGCGGAAAATCCGGATGAGACTCCCTTGTCGGGAGAGTTATCTTCAGATTAGCGGCAATCCATGTGCCATTGTACTCGAAAATCCCTGGCTCCTGTCGAATGCCGGCGGACTTTTCAAGAAAGCATTTCCGTACTATCCCCCGTTTCCCGTCTGCTCCGATCAGATACAGGGCACGGATCTGGCAGGGCTTCTCATCCTGGTCTAGGTAATGGACAGCGATCCCTTCGTCATTGTCCTCGCGCCGCACGACCTCGCATGATGGATAGAGCTTACAGAAGTCTGATGCCGCCACTAAGTCTCGTAGGGCAAGCTCTTTGATAGAATTGAGCCGTTAGAACTTCAGAACATCCAACCACAAAGGGGGCTCAGAATAACTCACCTAATCGAGGTTGACTCTGAAGAATCGTCGTGGGGAGAGCATGCTCTAGAGTATCCATCTCAAGTGGGATCTTCAGAAAAGGGTCATTTAGAATTGTTGATTTGTGGAAATTAAGACTGTCAAGTTCTGCAAGATTAGTCGGGAATTAGTCTTCACTTCCTTAGCGGTTGCGCCGACTTCAGAAAAGAAACCTCCTACCCTGCCCGATCCATGCCATCCGTTTTCCCAAACCCAGCTTCCACAGAGATCGCAATGCATCACCCGTAAGAACGACACCTCTGGGATCGGTGGTGACTTCGCCTTCCTTCTCTAGAATAATTGACTATATGAACGTGGAAAATGCATCAGAGCCAGCCTATAGACGGAAAAAAAGAGACACAGTGGATATTTTGTACGTACCTTCACCTGGTACTGAGCTAGGAAAAGCCCGAGGACCAACCCCGATGGCCCTCCGCCGACAATGACAACGTCGGCATCCATTCGGTCGATAGAGTGAGCAACGATCTCGAGCAAAGTATAGATTCTGAGCACTCTGTAAGAACGGACTGGCGGGTGAAGATAATATATAGCTCACTTTACATTTTCTGAGAGGAAACTACTCTGGACTCTAGATCTACAATTGCCCTATGGTTTGACACGTGGAAAGAGGAAAGTAGTAGATTTGGCCTTGACCAGCCTAGTTCCTCCGCGGAGGAATTCTGACCTGCGAGTCGAGAGGATCGACGCTGGTGAATGCGGAGATCCGTATGGAGTGATTGGAAATGGTGCCCATCGAGGAGATATACCGATCCCATTCTGACAGAGAGCGCAAAGCTCAATTCTTGCATACGATAGCGTGGAAGTTTACGGAAAATCTTCCTATGACGATACCGCAAGCAAGGAAACTTGTTATGCGGGCATCGACTGAGAACATGTGACTAAAATTTCAGCTATGGCTGACGCGTGCTCATACGCTTACTGGAACTATTCAAGGCACTGCTGGGTACTGCTCGAGGAATAACAAATGGCACGAATTTTATATGATAATTTAGAAAGTAACCAGATATCAAAGTAACCAAATTGTTCATCTACCAACCCATTCCATCAGGACTCATATCATCCAGAGACTAAACCTGTACCAGAGCTTCGTTTTCACTAGCTTCCAAGCAAGTGCTCTGTTTGCTCAATCCAGCGAGGCCTTGAATCAGTATTCATCTGGAACAAGGGACTTAGGTCTGCGAACGTAGAATTGCATGGCTTGCAAAGGGAGAAAAGATAAAGATGGAAGGAAAAGCCTCACAGTATAGAATCCTGACCCTCATTAAAAACGATTTTGTTTGTCAGTTTCCCCAGCCCAGTGATCTCAACCTCGACTACATCTCCATCTTTAAGAAGCTGACGAGGTTTCTGGAATATACCAACGCCCGCCGGGGTTCCGGTCATCACTACCGTGTACGCTGGTATCGTGGTACCTGAAGATTGAGTTCCATGGCTTAGTGTGCGTGTAGAACGATTGGAAAGGGACCCGGAACATAGCTTACTTTGGCTCATCCAACTCAAGACTTGCTCTGGGGAAAAAACCATATCTTGTTTGATGATAGTGTTTTGCTTCACTTTTCCGTTGACGCGAGTTATCAGGCTGGATGTTGCCTTTTCCTTGTTGTAGATATGTGGACTCGCAAGTACTGGCCCTATTGGTGCGAACTTATCGAATGCTTTAGCGTAGAAGAACTGACCGCCGGATTGTTCGGGGAGCTGGAAGAAGCGGCAGGAAAGGTCATTGCCGATGGTGTATCCGAGAATATAGGATGAGGCCTCCTCAGGGGTGATGTTTCGGCATTTGTGCGAGGTGACGAATACAAGCTCCCCCTGTGAACTCAATGTCAATATAAGTTTTCGTTGATCTGGGCTATAGGTGACGTACTTCGTAGTCGGGAAGATGCGAGGCACAGAAGCGACTGACGGGGATCGTTTCGTTTGGCGCTGATAGCGAGGCCGCAGGCTTGGTCCATAGCGGGGGATGGGAAGGGACATTGAGCTATTTACTTCTGGTCAGTTACTAGCTATGATTATGAACCCTGGATCGCATGCCTTGGCCTCATTCGCGTGGCTCTTGTAGTTGAGACCTACGCAGTAAATTGGAAGGTCTGTTTGCGGAATTGGTGGCAGAAGCTGTTTGGAAGTTAGCGATATACAGTCATGCCAAAATTGTTCGCGTCAAAAACGGGAGTCATACTTTTGCTACTATTGCCTCCGTCGCATTCTCACCTCCCAAAAAGTCCTCAAAGGTCGAGTATGCGTTAACTGAGGCACCAATGATGGGCTCTGTCGTGTCACATTTTGCAAAGAATTCTTCGCCTTTCTCGGTATTGAAGCGATAGAGGTATTCGTACGTAGCCATCGTGCGTAACCCTAGAGACGTGTTTCAGAGAAGCAAAGGAAGTGGGACAAGAATGACCGGCTTCCCCTTGAACGCATGTTAATTTAAATAAAAATCAGACCTGAACTTCCCTGTCCTGACAAAGAATCGCCATGGTCCCGGAGAGAGTGTGATGACCATTGATTTCAGCGGACCACCAAATTTCCTCCGCGGATGATCTTCACTTGACTGCCGCAACCCGATATCTGACATGGCAAAAGGCAAATCCTCCCTTTTGGTCAAGTAGCCTGTTCCTCCGGGCACACTGACATGTAAGAGGCAAGAGTTTGAAATGGCCAAACTATTTCATGAGACTCAAGTTTGCCCTCTTCCTCGGAGTTCTGAGACTCTTGTTGAACTTCCAACGGCTGTGTTCCCCAATTCATCTACTCCAAGCTGCAATACCCACAAAATACAACGCTCATAATGTCGCTTTGGCTGCTTGACGTGATTGCTCTTCTTCCAAAAAACTGGCAAAACTGGATTCTTCCACCATCAAGCATTCCAACTGTCCAAAATGACCCATCAAAGGTCCAGCTAAGTCGCATCGCGCATGTCTATTTTGATCACCGTGACCTGGACGCATTCGCCAGATTTGCCCAAGACTTCGGATTTGTCGAAACAGCGCGCAAGGGAGAGACAATATACTACCGTGGCTACGGCGAAGATCCCTACGTCTACGTCGCCTCACAGAGCTCTACCTCCACATCCCGCTTCAATGGCGCAGCCTTTATTGCAAAGGACCAGGAAAACTTCGACAAGGCCGCAAAACTACCAGGGGCTATCCGCAAAACACTGGACGATGCCCCCGGAGGCGGCGAGATGATCACCTTTGCGCGTCCCAACGGAACCTTTCTGCACGTTGTACACGGCCAGGCCATGCGCGAGATAGACAGTAAGGAAGAGCTCCCGACCGCAACACATGAGTTGCAGGGCCCGTTCAATTACCCCTTTGAAAAGCCTCGCAAGGGCCAGTTCCAGCGCTACCGCGACGGCCCTGCCTTGATACACAAGCTCGGACACTACGGCTACGTGTGCAAGGAGTTCCAGGCCGAGCTGGAGTTCTACACTGGCAACTTCAACTTCGTCCATTCTGATATCCTGTACCTGCCTCAGTTTCCTGACAGGGAGGTCATGACCTTTATGCATTTGGACCTCGGCGAAGAGTATACCGACCACCATACATTGTTCTTGCAGCGTGCTCCGCCGACGGCGCGCGAAACCTATGTCCATCATACGTCGTTTGAGGTGGCGGATTTTGATACGCAGTTAATGGGTCATCAGTACCTTGCTAAGAAGGGGTGGAAGAACGTATGGGGAGTCGGCCGGCATGTCTTGGGGAGCCAGATTTTTGATTACTGGTATGACAGTTCCAAGTTCAAGATTGAGCATTATGCCGATGGAGATGTGGTGAATCGGGATAATCCGACGAGGAGAGAAGCTGTTGGGCCGTTGTCTGTTTGGGGTCCTGAATTGCCTAAGGATTTCGGAGACAACAAGGCGACATGATAGCATTTGGTGAACCCTCAGAACATACATGCTATACTAAATCGAAATTAATTGTTAATCCATTTTCAAGAAGCCTTACTTTGTGACGAAAATAGATTGACTATTAGAGATCTCCTGGCTTACCTATCATTCTGAGGTTTTTAGCATCGCTTATACATTTTCAGTAAGCTCTTTAATCTAGAACTGAGCGAGAGGCTGGGAGCTCTTGACTTCCATCATATTCAGCGCTGTACCACATGCTATAGTGATGTTTTATGCGTTGTTCTGCCTCGGCAATCGTAACATCGCGTAATGATAGTGTAGAAATAGAGATAGGGTTACCATTCGTAACCATCGCCGGAGGAACTAGCGAGGACCTGTCGAGGTCGCTCGTCGTTCCTCGGCGGATCTGGCTGACGTGGGCGCCATAGTCCTCCTAGTATCTCCCGCACGCGATACCACCAATGTCAAATGATTATGAATTGTACTTGTGGGGCAAAGGGAAGCTTTAATAGAATTTTAGGCTTTAGAACCTTTCACCTTCGGGTTAACTCTAACCATTACATGATAAGCACTTTACCAATTTTGGCAATTATTGGAGCCCCCCCTAATGCCCGGGGCCCGCGGGCTTAGGGCAATCTAAGCCTTATGCCGAGGTATTAAAAGAATTCTGTTGACTCCTTGACTGCTGCTGGCGCTTCTTTGTTTTTCGGTGACCTGGCCTAGCTTTAGACCTCCTTGAGATCTAGCTTGTTAATACATACCTCTAGGTAATTCCGATTCTTCGATCGCAACAGCAACTTCGTCATTCCTACTCTCTCTCCCGCCATGGCACAGCAACCCATGTTCGCACTCATCACCGGCTGCAGCAGCGGAATTGGAAAAGACCTCGCAATTGCCTTTGCAGCCAAAGGCGTCACCGTGCTTGCTACGGCACGACGCACCGAATCTCTTAGCGACTTAACGAGCCACCATGACAACATCGAAGCCCTTCCCCTCGAGCTGGGAAAGCCAGACAGCATTGAAAAGTTAAGAGATGCCGTATTGAAGCGCACGGGTGGTCATCTCGATTTCTTGGTCAACAATGCCGGGACTCACTACGCATCAACCGCAGTGGACCTGGAGATTGAGGAGGTCGCGAAACTATTCGAGGTCAACGTCTTTGCCGTCATGCGCCTGTGCCAAATCTTCGTCCCGCTCCTCCGTCGCGCATCTCGCGCACGCATCGTGCAGATTGGCAGTGTGACTCGGAGTATACCGGTTGTGTGGCAAGCACCATATAATGCTTCCAAGGCGGCCCTTAGCCAATATTCCAAGACTCTCCGTTTGGTAAGGCAATCAACAACATGACGAATAACACGTTCAAGAACGTTGTTCGCTAATTCAACCGCAGGAATTAAAGCCTCTCGGAATTGAGGTGGTTGAGATAGTGACCGGGTTCGTGCAAAGCAACATCCTCCACCATGGACTACACGCTCCAGAGAATTCGCTCTACCTTCCAATCAAAAGTACAGTTGAGGACATCAAGTACCAAGGGAACAAAAACGGCATGTCGCCACAAGCGTATGCTACATCTGTGGTCACAAAGCTTATGCGACCACGTGTGAACCCCGAGATTTGGGAAGGCGCTCTGGCGAGATCGCTTCGCTTGCTCGTTACATTCCTTCCATTGCAGCTATTGGTAAGTAGTTCCTTTGCGCCTGTGATTTTGCCTCTAGTATCTGACTAGAGCTCTTTGATAGAACTGGATCCTCTTTCGGCGCTTCAAGCTCGACCTCATAAAAGCTGGATTAAACGATAAAACAACATAAAGTTCTGCTTGAGGGAAATGGTTAGCCAGTCCTGGAGAACAATTGTCTAAACTCAAGAATAGGCGAAGTAGTAGCCAGACATGCTATCGCAGCCCTCCGATAAAATGAGCTCCCTATCTTAATCAACTGTACCTCAATGAATGCCCCAATGAATGCTTACTGAACGGCTAGCGGGCCCTTGAAAAGAAGAACAAGAGGATGGACGGGGGATCTCCCCACCTGGGGCAACTTCAAGTTCCTCCTCGGAAGATCTCCAAGATACACGGACACTAAGCTAAATTAGGCCTAGCTCCGGTCGCATCTCCTCAACGCGTGGACACTCAACGTTGCCCCGGCCACTGCATTCTCCTTCATGGGGTAACTAAAAATCTCTCTAACTACAAGCAAAGGAGCACAAATGCAGCATAATTCTCGGCTAGTCCTCCCTTCAAGGGTCTGCGACAGGTGTATTCGGTAGGTCATCCCACCCTCGCCCAACAATAGCCGTACGCTAAGATGTTGTGATGTAGGAAAAAGGTCAAATGTAAGTATGGTCCTGAAGTCTCTCCGAATATTTACTCCGTTTGCTGAATTAATCAGGTAATCAGGCACGGCCAACTTGCTCTCGCTGTGGAGAGCTCGGAGAGACGTGCACTTACAGCTTGGTAAGGCGCAAACCTGGGCCTTTGCGTGGCTCTCGTCATGCCCATTCAGGCCGTCACCAAGCCCAGCCGCGTATTAGTGGCGCTCCTCTTAGAGGGGAGGGCAATTCTGACGGGGAGTATACCCCTTCCCGGAGCGAGCATGTCTCCCATGGCACATCGCCCCTTACAGATCCTCCCCAAGACATAGCCGACAGCAGCCCTCAGTTTTCCGGTTCTCAATTTGCGAGTCATGAGCGATTCACCCCTCAACAGGTGGAGTTTCTGTAAGCAAAATCCTAATTTCTTTGCACGCCAAAACTAACTATTGGAATAAGCCTGGCCAGTTTCTTTGATATTGTGCAAGACGCAAATCCCATATTCTCCAAGGAAGGCTTTTTCGATCGCTATCGGAGCTCCCTATGTGCTGAGGACCTGATCTCAACAATAGTCATTATCACCGCAAAGCTCACCGGGTTTACTGCAAACGACAATGCCCTCCGGAGTTTGGATGCTGAGCTGGATCTCCTGTTGAGCTCAAGTCTTCTCCAGGATGATCTGGTCGGTGATAGTCCTTCTCTTGACCAGTTTCGAAATGCCTATCTGCTAGCATTCTACGAATTCCATCAGTTCCCAGGCCACCACGCTTGGCTGCGTGTGGGTAGAGTAACACGCATGGCCTACCGTATTGGGCTTGACCGTCTCGACCACATCCGTGCGCTCTACTCGGACTGGAGAGCCGTCAGCAGCGAGGATATACAGGAGTGGCGGTGGATGTGGTGGTGTATCTACCGCCTAGACTGCTACTCTAATCTCTCGTCTGGGATGCCATACCTGATTGATGATGCCTGTATCAGCACCTCGTTTATTGGAAGCAACGCTCTCCTTCATTCAGACATCACGGAGGAGTTGCCTCGAGAATTTTTGTTTCCGCCAAGCTCAGAAAATCTAACCAAGATCCTTCTAGCCGCCCCTTCACATCCCGATACACTCCTAAGAAACGTGCACACAGTCACGACCGCTACCCTCCGACAAGCCGGCCTTGTTGCCCGTATGCATTGGATACGCTCACAACAGGCCACCCTCATGAAATCTACCCAAGCCGAGCAGCAGCTAGCTACCATTCGTACCGCTCTTCCGCCCGGTTGGCTCAACCCCCGGCGCAATGCATTTGCGAACGAGTCACATAACGACTACCATGCGCGCATGGTGACAATATTACATCTGCGGATGGCGCAATTACTCCTCGCAATTGCGGACTGTGGCCAACGACGAGGTGCCGATGAATGGCTAGCGGGCTGGGGCCGGATCCTCGAGCCGTGCCAGGATATGGCCTCGGTTGCAGAGCACTGGGATAGCTCCTTTTGTCTCGCGGTCGATCCAGCGGTCAGCTTTACTCTTTTCACTGCGCTTGTCTTTTTGGATCTTCACAGGAAGATGGCGACCATAGACACGACCGCAGATAACGGTCCCAACTCTGCCAACCTTGACCACCACATAACGATCCTTCGTCTTCAGCTTGAGCATTTCGCAAAGGTCTGGACATTACCGAGACTTCTAAAGCGTAAGTTATTCTCAATTCGCTGCATAGTTTACCAGGGGCATTACTCGTATAGCTAATTGGATTCGCGCTGCTAGTATCCTTCGAAAGCTTTAATCAATCGGTTTCGGGCCCCCTTTCCCATCGTCATATTGCTCTGATACTGTCGCACTTTGAAGCACCCTTACATCCCAGATGGCTGCACTTTCTCTCGATCGCCCATACCGTTTTAACAGCCTCTTAGTATATTTGAGGAACTGAACTGATGTCGATTCATGCACGGGCCTTATACTATGCGAGAAATATATATAATAAACCCTGTCCGCTGGTTTGTGATTTTTCTGGGGAGACTAGCAGACCCGAAAAGCTGGCAGGAAGTGTCAATTCTCGGTTCTGGCTCTCTCTTAGCCTTGGGCCCTAGGTCATGCCTTCTCTCGGACCTTCACAGGGTGCAAGATGACTGCCATATACAGTTACGTAGACAGACATCCTCTATCAATTCAGATAAAGATTATGACTAAAAAATTGCAACCGCGTAATATATCAGATCCTCGATGGTCTAACGGTCATGATTTCCGCTTGTCAAGCATCACAGCTGCGAGCGCGGGAGACCTGGGTTCGACTCCCAGTCGGGGAGATCTTTTTTATTTTTCTCTTTTTTTGCTTCTATTGCTCCGTATCTTCGGGTGTTTATTTCAACACGCGATATCACTCTTTCTTTATCTCCCCATCCGCTTAGGGTTATGCTGCCTAGCTCCTATTCAATCTCGTACTATACGAAACATACCTGGGTACATATCATATTGCCAAATTCCAGACCTTGAGCCCTCCCCTTCCTCTACTAAGGACCTCTAAACACACACCTCTACATTATTCCAAGGCACGGTAAACTCAAAAAGCAATACCCGGTCTTGCAGCCTAGCCCAGCGGGTGGACGAGAAAACAGTGTGATGCCAAGCATCTTGTACAACCCTCGTACCTACCTAATAGGCCCAGTACCAACCATGACCCTGGAGACCCAAAAATGCGATCCCTCCGCGCTGGAAAAGCAAATACTGCTCCCTCGAAAAAGGCTGAGGACATGAAGCTGGGACTACATGCCCTTCCCCTCTGAGGAAGGATGTCAGCAGTCAGGAATGGCGTCACGGACCCAGAGGAAAGGGACTTACATCGTATGCCGTATAGCTGGAAGTTCAAACGACGAGAAGAAGCTGTTGTGAGCCATAATGGCGAGTACGTCACCCCTACCAGCCCATCTGTTTCCCTTTGGGCCCCTTCAGGAAAGCAAAGCGCGTTGCTTTCCTGACTCCCCGTGCCGCTATTTAACAAACCCAGCAGCACCAGTATCATCAGAAGTGACCGATATCCCCTTTACCTATGACGAAATCGTACAGACCGATTCGCCCACCTCGAATACGAGTATAGGTACTAATAACACGAGCATAATATCAGATTCCGTGAGCACCACCGCCACCCTGGTCGGCCCCTCATCGACGACGATAACCGACGATTTTGGCGTAGTCGGGACAGGGGCCATTGACACGACTACACTTTGGCCACATACGACGTCTTCACCATTCCTAACGGAATCGAGTCTGCCTTCAAGGATGACCACCGGCACAGCTTTCTCGCCAAGCCTTACAAGCACTAGTACAGAGACAAACAGTGGGGGCGAGAGCAGCGGATTGTCGACGGGGGCCGTCGCTGGAGTTGGAATAGGCACTGGGCTGGGTGTTGTCTGTATTGCTGCTGCAGTAATAATTGTTTTGAACAGGCGTCGGCGGAAGGTGGATAACGGAGCAGCAATGCCTGCGTGGTCCGGGGGCTGAATTCGAGCAATGGAGAGAAGTGTGGTTGGATTAGCGGGCAAAAGGAGATGGAACGGCTAAGTTGCAGGAGGAAGCGACGCCGAGGTATGAACTGTAAGGATGACTGAACGTACGAGAGAGTTTCAGCTCAGCGGATCAGTGACGGGAATAATGTTTTGTATATACAACTAATGTAGTAATGACACAGGTCTATAAAGAACTAAAACGTAGCACCCGTAACCTGGACGGAGTAGTCCAAGCCAGCTTGGACATCGGCAGTCAGCTCGAACGGGTTATACTGAATTACACTCGATGGTGTGTTGGCAACAACAAGACTGGCCTCCTCGCCGTCCTCAACAGTCACTGAGCCGGACCCGTCCACCAAGTCAATGTATCTAACGGACCCAGAAGCACTGCGAACGGCCAGGGTAGCGGTAAATTCCTGACTAGCCGTGACAGTTACACTGATTTCTCCTGCCTGGGAGATTTGCAGTGGATTGATGTTTGCACCCATGTAGAGCGGTTGACGAGCAGACTTGACGGTGTAGGTGTCTCCGTTGGAGTCAAGATTGCCGTAGCTGAGAGCGTTCCTCTGGTCAAGGAATGCTTGTTGGGCAGCTTCATTTCCGATATCAACGTAGGCCATGCGCGCCCAGTAGCGGCCAATCACCGAGCCAACGGTTTTTGAGGAGAGCAGGCGCGCAAGGGTATGTAGCGGCGTTTCGTTGCTGCCAACCTCATACTGCTCAAAGAGATTCCACATAGTATCTTTGCCCAGCCCGGTATAGTTGTCTGGGTTGTTGGTCAGATATGTGAGCACTGGCCAGGCCTGGTAATAGTTGCCAGAATCAACTGAGCCATCCACAATGACCTGGAACGAGTCACCAATCACCTTTTGCAGCTCAATGACGGAGTTACCGGTGGATTGGCCGTAGCTCTCTCGCGCGGTGGCACATAGGTCTGAGGTAATATAGGTGTCAGCGAACCAGTTCGCGACAGTTTCCCACCAGGCGCCAGTGGCGGTTTGGTCCACCCAGTTTCGTGCGTGATACGTGAGCGCATGGCCGTACTCGTGTACGGTGACGGATGGTTCAGTGAGGTATGTAGTGACCACGTCAACCCAACTCAGGCCAGCGGTGTAGTCGGAATGCATAACACCTGCTGCGCCTCCATCGAGGGATGATACAGCATAGACGTTCTCCTTGTACCAGACATCGCTGGTATTGCTATCCGTATTGTAGGAAAGACCATGAGACCTCCATCCTAGGCCAGTAACAAAGCAGGCGTAGGCTCCCTCAAGCATTTGGAGGGTATTATCTGCCTGAGTGCCGGTGGCGCTGTAGACGCGGAATCGGGGAGAGTCGGTATAGGTGCTGCCGCCGCCACCGATGGAGGGGTTGGCGGTAAATTCAGAGGGTTCAGAGCTGCTACTAGATTGAGAGTCGGACTTGGTTTGTGACTGGGACTGAGGGCATGGAGCCGCGATACTTCCAGCCGCGAAAAGAATCGCGAGAGCTGATTTTATGAGGGCCATTGTGAGAAGAAAATGTTCGTGATGTTGGGAATTCAAAATGTTCACTCTTTTCATGATTTATATAAATGCTGTTTACTGCCAAGACGGACGAATGACCTCAGGGTGTTTGAACTATGGAGAAGATGGGGCCCATTAGGGTCCACGGCATTGTTCGTGAGCGCGTGAAACAGGGGTTGAGGAGTCCCTGAAACAGCCTAAAGGTGTTAGCCCTAAGACAACCCACACTCTTTAATAATACTCTAACATGGAACAGATTATGCTGAAACAAAATGAGGTCTCAAAATTTGCTCGGACACAGGTTCTGAGCCCAGGAACAGGAAGCTGGAGGCTCCTAAGAATAACTTCCGCGGATGTGTTCGACGCCGGAGCCATTACCGTACTACAACTGATCGGCCGAAGACTTGGCACGAAGGCGATGGCCATACTTGTAGAATAGCAGAGGCCCTGGAATAAAAGCCAGAGCAATAAATCCGAGCAACGAATTGCCCCATCCATAATCCAAGGCGCTGTACATGCTCGGCCCAGCGAGTGGCAGAAAGGTGCTGAAAGCGTACCGCAAAAGGTTATTTGCACCCAGAGCCGAGGCAGCACCTTGAGAGCCGAAGACGTCAATCAAATAAAGTTGCGCAGGAGTCTGGCAATCGAGAGTTAGAAGTTGAAGCATACCGGGAATATCAGGTACATACGATTACAAAAAATGCTCCAAATCCCATGAGACACGTGCCGATGATGGGTACGATCCAATGTACCTTGTAGTAAGCCGTCCATCCATAAACGAACAGGCCGAGGCCAACAAAGGGACTGAACCAGATCATCGGGATCAATCGATTCTCGGGACTCGGTGGAGTCGCCACTTGCATGCGTCCGTTCATGACGTTGAAAAGGAACATACTCCCAACCAGGGACGCACCCAGGCCAAGATAAACCAGTCCTGACGTCGAAGTGCTGAACCCGTACTGGCCTTCAAAGACGCTAGTAAACGTAGTGAACAAAAGATACATTACACCAAATACTAGAGCCACGTAGAGAGAGATGACGAGTAAAATGAGTGACCGCAAAAGAAGCATGGCGGGGCGGATAAGAACCTGGAAGAGGACCTGGCGCGGAGAGAGGGGATGCGCGAGCTTGGACTGCAATTTGTGGTTTCCGGTAATACGACGGAGCTCGGCAGCTTTACGTTCGAGGATAACTTTGGGGTGCGTCTCGCGCATGATGAGGAGAGCGGCACTCCCGAAGGACCCCCCCAGTATCGACAGCAGCCAAAATATCCAACGCCAGCCTTTTCCAGCAGCCAAGAAGCCTCCAATAAGAGGGCCTAAAACCTGCAAGAATAAGAAAGCAAATTAGTATACATTGACAAAGGAATTTGACAAGATAAGATAAGACAGCTTACGGGTCCCGCTAGTGGGCCCATGCTGAACAGGGCCATCGAAGCTGCCCGCTGCTGGATAGTGGTTATGTCCGCAATCGTTCCCCCGCCGAGAGCCATCGGCGTACCGCCAGCACAGCCCGAGATGAATCGAAAGACCATAAATTGGGCCGCTGTCTGGCTCAGTGCACTTCCAACGATAAAGGCAACGAAGATCACGTTAGCAGCGTGGTATATCGGCATACGGCCGTATATTTCACTTAGCGGCGACATGAGCATGGGGCCAATCGCCAGGCCCAATACGTATAGGGTAATAGCAAGGGTGCTGATAGTAGTAGAAGTAATGTCAAGGTCTGCAGCAATGTCCTGGATGCCGGGTGCACACATTGTGGGGGCCATATTCCTAGAGAGGTGTAAGTGTATGGATTCAAGGGCATTTGTATGAAGACTTACGTGATGAGAGCTAGAATTGAGAGTATGATAATGTGTGCCCATTTTTTGTACCTGGACCAGTTTCGTGGATTGGTCGGATCGCAATCCCCGTCCCAGTCGACGAGGGTAGTGCCGGGCTTGCTCTCTTCTAGGACGCCCTGCTCAAGCTGACTAGCGGATATATTGGAGTTGGTCCCGGATTTGGACATTGTCGCGATGAAACACGGCGTAAAGCGGCGGGATAGACACTAGAAGAGGTATGTGGGAGGAAAGACAGTAGCAATTGAATGTCTAACAGCATGTATCGAGGGGTGCCATTGACGCCTTTAAAAGGCTGGGAAGATATAGCAAGGTCATATTGGAGAGACGGAGTTAGGGTATCCATGATAGCTAGGCCGGAAATGAGACCGGCGATAGGTTTGTAGATGGCGGGCTATACAGACGACGGCGCAGGTGGAGAATTACGGGGGACGATCTGGACAAAAGGATAAAAACGTTTTTTTTTGTAAGCATGCCGTACACCGCCTACCTAACCGCTCTACTTGTCACTTATGACTTTTTATATATCTCTAACTAGTTAGCAGTTCTT
>JAPDEI010000086.1:0-94092 GCA_027569055.1 Aspergillus baeticus
GAATAAGCGGAAGAACCAGCAGACTTCTCCTCGTTCTGGACGACCTAATAAGATCTCGCTAGAGGAACAACAACATCTACTAGAGCTAGTAGAGAAGGATCAACATATTAAAATGCGTGAGCTTTCCAAGGCAGTACAGAGCTGCCCTTCAGTCCGCACAGTTCAACGCCTGTTTCATACACTATACATGCGGAAATGGAAGCAATGTGAGCGGCCTGAAATTACTCCTGCAAATGCAGAAAAAAGGCTAAGATGGGCACAAACCTATGCAGGATACACTGCGGAGGACTTTTACCGGGTTATCTGGTCTAATAAGTGCTTGGTTAAGCGAGGAGCTGGCGCGCGAAGGATATACACCTTTCGATCCCCAAGACAACAGATTGTTAAGCGAGATATCTATGCGCTACGCTGTGGCAAGGGCGTGAAGCAGATATTCTGGGCTGCCTTTGGCTTTAATCAACGGACTGGTCTTCTTCCCCTTGAGGGTAATCCTGAGTCTGCACGAAGGGGGGTTAGTGCCTGGGTTATACAAGGGGTGTATAAAGCATTTCTTCCAGAAATCCTAGGCCCTGGGGATATTTTTATGCATGATGGAGCCTCTGTACACACAGCCTATATTATACGAGAACTTCTTGCAGATATAGGCGTGGAAGTTATGGTATGGCCACCATATTCTCCAGATTTAAATCCTATCGAGAATCTATGGGCGATTATAAAGGCGAAGATTTATGAGCTTCACCCAGAGCTAGAGAGGGCTCCAGATACTAATAACACCTTACAGTAACTTACTCAAGCTGCAATAGAGGCCTGGCATGCAATTGATGACCGTGTTCTGCGAAATCTATGTGCAACCATGCCTCATCGTGTACAGGCAATTATTCAAGCGGATGGTTGGTATACAAGTTACTAAGGTCCAGATAGCTTCGCACTAGCTTATTTAGGAAGGCGGAATCTGCTTTTGCTCTAGCGCTTATTTTGGAGGAAGTGGGGCGACTCAAACTTTTGTCATGCCACTGTAGGTGTTTATAGCGGAGTGGCCTCCCCCGCCTATCCATCTGTAACGACCAAACGGAATCTCGGCAACAACCTAGACCTAAACATAAAAGAAAGCCTGGATTAGAAGGTTTTGGGATTTCAGAATTTTGAGTTGTGTGCATAAATCAGAGTGCACAGCGGCCTGATTTTCAAATACAACAAATTGACCAAGCTTGGCTGACGTGTCTGGGGCTGCGCCACACGAACCCCGCGCGAGGTGAAGATAATAACAAGGCTCTGCTGACTTCGAGACACAATCTTTAAAACCAGGTATTTGGTCCTATCCAAGAAAGAATCCTTCGACTCCCTGTGTAATCTAGGTGCATGTGTATCCACAATCTTTGATAGAAGAGCAACACGATCAACACCGCCATGCCATCATCAGTCGCCATGGCCGACGACGACTTCATCAACAAGGCTATATCTGGCTACCGGGACGAATTTTTTGATCGACACTCCCACCTTCCGGAAGAAGAGCGCAATCATCTTTGGAGGCAGAAATTGAGCGAGCTCATGCCTGAACGGTTACGGGATGCCACTCCTAATACAGTCCGTGACTCTGATGAGACTTTTAATACCTGGGCACGGCCGCCACCCCTGAAGCCCATTAGAGGCGCCTCCAAGATCAATCCTAGTCGCAGCTCATTCAAGTGCCAGCACCCAGGTTGTGGGAGAACCTTCTCCACGAAAGCTAACTTGCTGCGGCACGCATCATCCCATGCGGTCGTAAGGGAGCACGTATGCTGGGTCCCGGGATGCCACAAGGCCTTTACGAGAAGCTATGGCTTGCACTCTCACACAAAGGCACACGGAAGGCGAGGTGGGCGAAACCGCTACGTTGCAACATATGATGTAACGAGCGATGTCTATGATCCCACGTACTAAGGCGAGCTGACTCCAGACGGGTGGCCGATTTCCGCACTCGCGCGTGACGATAAGACGGGTACGCTCCCCAGCCCTTCTGCGGTACAGGCAAATAGTGAGCAGCATGATGGGGGTGGACTTATCGACGACCTGAACTCCTTGTCACCCGCAGAGTATGAGAATGTCTGTCGCGTGGCGAATCAAGTTTTGCAGAAGACTTCACCAGAGGATATGGTTAAGATCAGAGTGGCCGCCATGGAGAAAATGAGTCCGAATCGGAAGTATTACTTGTCCAACAAAGGCATCGACCCTCTTGCCTACTTCTTTCGTATTCAGGCATTGAAACAACTCCGGCGATTCAAGAGGTCTAGAATGGAGAGGGCCGGTAACGAGAAGGAGAAGCTACCTGCGGAACTGGGAGCAGTCAACGAGGAAGCCTCTGATAATGATGTAGGACCTGCCACTTCCTCACCAATTGGTTCTAGAGCGTTAGTTCATGCGGAACAGGACACCCCGGCCGAGCAGGATTATTCAACGGAAGGAGCCTCTGAATTTGGCATGCCTCCTCCTGGGCCCAAATCCCAGCACCCGCCTCTACCACTTGTTTCAATTCCAGCGCTGCGAAAGTTGCGACCCAATACTCAGCCATTCTTTCACCCCGCGACTATCACCGATTCTGGATACGGATCTTTACAACCTCAAAAGTCCACGATAGGAGACGTAGAGCGGTTGGCCTCATCTGACCACACGAACGGGTATATCACAACCTCTTCAGACGCAATACGATCTGCACCAGTGGGTGATTCGGTGGTTGAGGACACAGAGGCAGCAAGCGGCCACGCAGATGACGATATAAAGAGCATTTATTCTGTAGTGACGAACCTTGGAGCTTCCACGATTGATGGCTATGTGGCGGCACTTGCCGAAGAGCTGGCGAGGACGATCCTGCTCCACGAACCGACCACGGATGCTATGGACAGGGTATATGACAACCTTCCACAGATGCTAACAGCTCTTTCTCTGAATATCGGCACTGAAAAGTCTTCACATATGCATTGGGAAGTTATGGTTTTCATACACAAATATCGCAGGTAGGACATCTCTTTCTCTTAATAGAGGCGACGCGTTGACCGCTTCGTGCAATCCAGAGATATAGCGAAGGCAGTCAAAGATATCATATCCGGAGGCGGCCCACAGCAGAACAAAAGAGACGCCTCTGATGGAATGTCTCTACAGGAGAAGATGGCCAGATGGCTGCTCAATGGCGAGGAAGCAGAATCCTCTGCTATAACAATACCTGACCTGACGTCTCCCAGCAACCAGAGTGAACCCAATAGTGAGGACCATCCGGTGCTGCCTGCTATTCAGGCGTACACGGAGATGATCCATTCCGCCCCATCATACGCTAAACTGCTAGTGGACATTCGCCGTGAGATGACTCTCCAGCCATCGAATCCAGATATCATGGCCGAGGTGCGCAGTCGAGTCACTGCATTGCTCCCCCAGTCGCGAAAGATCAGTAGGCGAGGCCCACCAGAGACCTTCTGCATGACATTTAACGTTGACTGGGATCCATTGGCCTTTGTTCGCGAGCAACAGTACAAGGAGGGCCCAGGGATTGCGATTAGAGACGCGATCGTAGTCACAGGCGGAATAAGAGCAGCACAGGCAACGACCTGCATCGAATACCTGCAGCAGACATGGCCCTTGATTGGAGGGCAAGTCCTCAACTTGATCCAGAATTCCCTACAGGCCCCTTACTCATCTGGTATTTCTCAGCTAACCCTATTTTGGGGGGTTGAAGCTAATGAGAAATCTCACAGTGACATCAGATCATACTCCCGCCATCCGCGTCTCCCTCGTGGCAGACACAATAAGCACACGCCACTATCTGCAGGTCATTGTGGTTGGTCATGGAAGCTGGATTGCTGAAGTCGCCGAGATTCTGGCATGGATTGGCTCTGCCTTACGGACATCCGCAATTTCAGATGGCATTCAACTATATAGTCCTGCAATCGGACAAGATCTAGAGGCCGCCACTTCTCAAGGACTGACATATAGAATCTCATACTCTACTGAGAGCCGATTAAGGGGCCAGATCTCTCAAAATGGTGAGTGCTGGCATGGTCTGTTTAGAGCCCCCGTAGTTGCCAAAGGTTTCCCAATCTTGCGCAGACCAGCGTCCAGTCCTAGAGTGGAGATAGCACTGGATATGATGGCGATTCTCACAACCACAACACGCCTTAATTCATTTAATGGAAAATGGTTTATCAAAGGCTTCTCTACAATGCTTCTACCAACACGTTATGAGAAGGATATCATGATGTGGCATTTGATATACGATGCACAAGGGGAGCGGATCTCTTACAGTCAGGGCACAAAGCTCTCTACGGTCAAAACACATATTTCCAGCTTTCAGACTGCTCGTCATATCCTAGGGTGGTGCTCTCAGAGTGGGCTCTATGCAGGTTTGATTCCCCTCCTAAGTCACCACAACGTGTCCGTGTTGATAGTCAGCCAGGCTCCCATGACGCGTATCACAACGTGCAGCCCTCACGGCTTCCAGGGGTATCTAAAAACTCCCCGCTATACAACACCTCGATCTCGATGGGCCAGATTATAACGCGAGGACGTTCGTTTTGTCTGGGCAAAAAAGATGTTCCAGTGCATGTCATCCGCAACGGGTATGCACGCAAATTGAAATGGATATCCAAGAAGTTTGTGCTGCTATGGGACGAGGCAGATCAGCGCGGTTGGTTGATAAATGGTACAAGTGCACTTCTACACCTTGTACAAACAGCCCTTTACCGTGATAAAGCGGGCGAGCTATCGTCACTAATCACTTTCGACCCATCCAAGCTAGAATACGCCCGCCCGCACCGGCCAGAATCTGCAGCCTGGGTGCTGTCAAATAAGGCCAACTTGGCGCAAAGGATTTATGATGGTGACGATGAACCCCCGACACACTTCCAAAATTATGTCACGGGCTTCTACGACCTCTTAGAGAAAATGATCGACTACCAGATGTACACTTTGAACACAAATGAGAGCGCAGATGTGTACACGTCTAGGTCGCAACTCGAAGGCTGGGACTTTGATGACTTGGCAAGTGAGCGTGATCCCATTTACCCTCGGGTAGCGTGCTTAGATCCGACTGGGAGATCGTGGGCGGATCTTATCAAGTCAATTCACGCAATCACACTGTTTGGCTGTAAGTTTGGAGAGATCATCCGATCGGCAGAGCGCAAATGCACAAAGTGGTCTTTCGTGCCCACTGGGCGATCATACCTGGCTGTTTCTCGTGCTGATCTCATGGAGATCATGACGGCAGGCAGAGGGGACCCATTTTCTGCACCAGTGCGCCTGACAGACTCATTGATATGGCATATCCCGAAAGGATCATCTGCTACGTGCCGGTGTAACAACAGCTCGCATAATGAGCATTCGGATCTCGTCCAAGTATTATTGCCGGCCAGCATCGCGCATAAGATGGTGGAAAAGGGATTGAGTCTCGCAGGAAACGATACCGAAGGCGCCGTTATCTTTGGTTATAACTCGGAACGACCGTGGTACTGGCCGAATTGCGGAGAGCCATCGCAGTCGATCCCCATCTCAAATCATTACCAGGATAAGTCAATGGCATCCCCATCGCATGACAGTGGCATTGGGCAAACCATGTCCTCATCGGTTGTACCGGATGACGATAGTGCGGTTGGTGTGACCAAGGAGGACCACACCTCACAAGTAGATTCCGACTCTTTTCTGGAGGCCGTTCAAGCAAGCCAGAGCCAGCAGATATTGTGTGGTGGTCATGTGTACCGGACTCAAATGGATTACCGTGTCGCCGTTATTTGTGCACTACATAAAGAGCTCAAGGCAGTCCGCCTGTTGTTTGATGAGACTCCCGACAATCCTGCAGTCCCACATAACGATCCAAACCATTATGTGTTTGGAAATATGGCTCAGCACAATGTTGTAGCGACTTGCTTACCGGATGGCGAGTATGGTACAAACACCGCTGCCGATGTCGCTTCCAACATGAAGCGGAGTTTCCCGAAGCTAAGATTCTGCCTCTTAGTTGGCATTGGAGGCGGAGTCCCTGACAAACATGACATCCGACTCGGCGATATTGTAGTGAGCACGCCTAGCGGAGCGAGTACTGGTGTTCTCCCATACGATACGGTAAAGACACTGGAGGATGGACTCTTCCAGATAAACGAATATCTACATCCTTCTCCACGGTGTATTAGATCTGCACTGAGCGAGATACAGTCCGACCCCCAGCTTGGTAGGGAGCCGCTAGCCAAATACTTACAAAAGATTGCGCACTCGGATGATCAGTATAGCCACCCAGGAGTGGACAATGATATGCTATTCAAGTCCGACTATGCGCATTTGGATTCGTCAGGGAACGAAACATGCGAAGGCTGCGACACCGCCACAGTCCAGATCCGATCTCCAAGACCCTCAACTCAGCCCCATATCCACTACGGCCTTATTGCATCCGGAAACCAAGTCATGAGGAGCGCAACCACGCGAGACAAACTTGGTATGCAGTATGGCGTCATGTGTTTTGAAATGGAGGCTGCCGGAATCATGAACATCCTCCCATGCCTTGTTATACGCGGTATCTGTGACTACTGTGATTCACACAAGAACAAACAGTGGCAGAAGTACGCCGCAGCCACCGCCGCTGCTTTTGAAAAGCTTCTTCTATCTCACGTACGCCCAGACGCTGAACACTCGCATTTCGACTCATTGCCAACATATACTAGCTTGGGAACCCAGGAACAGACCTACAGAAAGCGAGGGTTGCCCATTGAAAAGGGCGTCCTGCAGGAGTCTAGGGCCAAACGACACCGAGCCCTTAGATGATTATATGTGTGCCTCGCTTGACGGCCAAAATCTCGTCTGCTGTAAATAGGGAAAAGATTCTTGGTTTTCATGCTATACTCCAGATGCCTAACAGATACCCCAGGGATTATTGTGCGACAAATTTGTTTATATTTCTATCTACACTAAATCAGCCGATGTATATCCTCTATAAGATACAGCGAGCTTGCTCCATTGGAAAGACTCACCTTAAGAGACCATTTCTTCGTTTTTATTGCATATCTTACCCCTGAAGCAACCCGACACTATCATGGTTTCGTACTAGGTTCAGTTTATACTGGATCTGCCTTTCATGGAACCCTGACGATGGCCAACTTGAGCGAGGTTAGGTTTATTAGCCACAATACCATCATTTCGCTTGGATGTATTCAGAATGCGGGGAGTTACAGCCGCTTGCCCTAACATAGGAGGGGACTTGTCTGAACAAAACCTACTTCCCATTTTCAGGCAGAAAGACTTATGGAAAACTGGGTATGGACCGCGATCTTTTTTAGAAATAGCCGCCCATACTATCCTCTCCCGTCGCCACCCTATCTACGCTGCTGATTCCCACCCTCGGCAGCCTTTGGAAATTGTGTGGAGATGGCCACGGGATTTAGAGATTTGGCCTTTCATACGCTAGGAAAACAGCTATATCAGCCATTTACGCTTTGTACCCAGCACGTACGACCACAGGGTTTGGAGAACAGGGCTTCCCGTCAGCTCAGCCATACTTAAGTCACACGCCTGTAGGTTAGTAGTATGGTGGGTGACCACATGCGAATCCCTACAGTAGTTGTATGTTTTTTTTATGTTCACCTAGTTTTCTGACTCTGTTCGGGACTGGTCGGGCTTAGCACCCGTACGGCCCTATATTTGGGCTTTTACCCAAACGCCCTCTAAAACTCCCAAGCCCGAGCTCCTAACGTGGTCTTTTCTCTTGCGACTTTTGTTAACAGGAGGGTGTTCTGGCTTTCGTGCACCTTGGCACTTAGCCACACACACGCGCCACATTTAGTGGCCTTGCTTATAGCCTACCGTATAAACCTTGCCAAGCCTGTGGCAAAAATAATACTAACACTAGAGCACTCTATCTGTAGCAGTGGGGATAGCGGTAACGCGTCAGCACTGCTTCGGAGGGTCTATCGAGGATCGACCGGTTGCCCTCCAGAGGTAAACGAACTAGTATGAATAAGAAATGAGAGGTACATGTTGCTAAGCAATTCCGTAGGCTTATAAATACAGCAGCTCGCTGACCAAGTCGCTAAGCAAATCAATAAACGAGGAAGCAAGGGTTGCTTCAACGACCAAGGCGGTGTCAGGATAATCTTACCTTAACCACGGCCTAAAGCGGCTGCTCGAGCCTAGGTGAAAGGATTATTTTAGTACTAATAAAGTACCGCTCTATAGCTGATATTATGAACGCTCTTGAAAGATCTAGGGGATCTAGACAAGGTGTTTGCAGCTTAAGGGCAGGGGCTATGCTGCCTTTTGGCCAGTGTAAGGCGAGGTGCTTGATCTATCGCACGGGTATATAAAGTTGTAGAGGACAGGGCTTTTCAAGCGTTACTAATCAGGAAGGGGACGCTTGTACAAAACAGGATTTGGGGGTTACAGGACGGGTTGGCCGGGATAAGGCGCGGACGAACATAGTGAAGTCAAAATAGTAGCTAGGTTAGAGGTAAAGGATAGGTTCTAGTTTAACTGGACTTCGTTCATCGGAATGTAGCTGGACGAGGTATAAGCCCAGTCTCCGGGCTACTAGGTAGTATGCATTATTACTCTGTTGAAGAAAGACTACACATCTCCATGCCCTGCTACAAATAGCTAAGATGGTCCGGGCCGAGTAGAAGGGGTAGAAACCAAGGAAGGGATATGTCAAAAAACTGCTAGTATGACAAACATGCCTAAACGCACCAGCAAGTATATACAGCGTAGATTGTACTACAAACCAAGCAGCTCACCAGTACGTTGGTCGCACAAGCGAATCGCGATCCTCATCATTAGAGTACATAAAGTCCTCCCCCCTGAACTGCCTCGCGAGCGCAGTACCCTCGACAACAAGCTGTTGTCCAGTGGCCATCTGCTCTGCACGCTCCCCATCCGACAAATGCAAAGAGGCCTGCGCATATTCTATCTTGACGTGGCCTAGCTTGAGTAGGGATCTAGGTAATAATCCCTGCTCGGCGCTCCGAGATTGCCGAAAGCATTTGCATGCTCGATCTAGGTGGTCAAGTGCTGTCACAAAGTCCCTCTTGCCGTAGGCAAGGCAACCGACTTTATGAAGAGAGACACCGGAGAGGTAATGGCTCTCACCCTCTAGCGCGATTCGCGAGGCAAGGCAACTCTGATGAATTTGGTAGGCCTCCTCGGGCTGGTTGAAAACCATGAGCTTCAAGTTTGCGTAAAGATACTGGGTGTATAGCCCCAGGGTAGTGGGCGCGTTCACGTTGGAAACTGCGAGTGCCTTCTCGATATACGGCGTGCATTCTTCCATTCGCTTGTTCCGCCAGAAGTAGTGAGCATAGTTGTAGTAGCTGACCTCAAGTAAAGCCGAGGTTGCCCCAGGGCAGTTTTCGCGGATACCCAGGCATTTCAAAAAGTATTCCTGCGCGAGCTCGACCTGACCTAGCCCATTGAGGTTGTTCGCGTAGTTGTTGTAGCTTGACGCGAGCTGCTGTATCTCAGGGTCGTCTCGCGACAGGAATTTTTCCCTGCATCGGATTGATTTGAGTGCATAATCGGATGCCTCGGACCGATGTAACATCCCCTTGGTATTGACTACGGCACCGAGATTGTTGCAGACTAGGGCATAAACCAGTGCTAGGTTGGGGTCATCGCCGGGTGCTCCGAGTTCAAGGCAAATTGATTCCGCTGTATGCAATAAGTCGAGCGCAACATGGACCTGCCCGCGCTCGTGGTAATACCACCCACCATGGGCTAGTGTTTCGGCAAAGTCGATAGAGCCTGATATTGGGTGCGGACATTTACTGAAATAATGTTGGGCGCTGAGAAGATGCGCATTGAACTTGTCACAGCGTGCGTACTGTGACGCCATCGATTGTCCTAGTTCCTGGCGAGGATAGACTTCGCGTAGTATAAACATGGCAAGGTTAATCGCTCGTTGCCATTGATTGCTACCCCATCTTCGCCGAACGGCATCTTGTACCAGTCGATGGATAGTGAATATTCTTCCTTGATTACTGTGTCTCACCAGCGAGCTCTTGTACAGGTCATTTGTTGCCCTGAAATAAGCCGCTGCCTTTGCAAATACCGGGGATATCGCCGCGGCTGCGGGTTTATCAAAGTGCTTGATCAATTCTATTGGGATCTTGTCTGGATCTAGAATTGCGAAGAGATCGAGTATGTCTTTGACGTCCCTTGACTTTTGTACTGATTCGATTGAGAGTGTCCATGCGCTCGCAAGTGTGCGTTCGTATGCGATCACGGTGTCCGAGGCATCATGTTCTTCAATAATCATCTCCTCCGTCTCAGTTTCTGCTAACAAATCGATAAACGTCTGAAGCGGCATTGGATTTTGATGTAAGAAGCTGGCAATATGATTGATGGCCAGGGGCAAACCTCCAAGACGATTGACTATAGTCGTCGCAAGCTCGCGTTCCCAGTGATTTTGGTCTAGTAGCAGATCCCAGAAGAATTTGGCTCCATCCTCTGCTTCGAAGCATTTGACTTCCATCTGGCTCGTTGCGTAAGACCCATGTTCAGGTAACTGTTTTCGCGATGTCAGAATTACTGACCCTCCACCCCCGATGGGGACCGGCCAGTGCTGGTTCAGAAGCTTGGAATCATCCACGTTGTCGAATACAATGAGCCAAGAACGATGTCTCTGAAGCCAGTTCTTGAACCATTCTGTGCATTGTCCGATTGTGAGGGAGGTCTGCTCGTTGCCCAAGCGTTGAGCAATGGCGAAGTACTCTGAAATGATTTTAGGCCCTTGGTCAGCCGAAATCCAAAAGACCGCTTCGTATTGATTATGATAGTCGTTAATGTATCGAAGCGCGCACTGAGTTTTGCCAACGCCACCCTCACCGTACAGACAGAAAACAGGCGTTGAGATCCGATAATCTTCAAAATGGGCATTTATAGAACGAATTACATCATCTGGCTGACTGTTAACCGTTAATCTGTGGGATAGTCGCACTGAAAGCACATACCTCGGCCGTAAAAGTTGGCTGGGAGGAAAGGAGGAACGTTATGCATTAAGTGCTGAGCGCTCCCAGGGCTCGAATCTACTATGCCACGAGGTGGTGAAGAAAAATTCCCGGTCTGGCTATGTGTTCCATAGCTTGAACTTGATGTCTCTATGACAGGTACAGTATAGCTCGCCGACGAGGTTGACATGATCCCCCAAGGTTGTGGAGCGGCCCCAATCTGGCTGTAGCTCATCATAGTTCCATCATGCCTTTGATATTGTGGCCTAGTACTGACACTGTATATCGGGCGGTCTTGACCACCCGGTGGGAAGACGGTAGGGGAACCTCTTGAATTCACTGTAGGGCTGCTAACAACGGAGAGTGGGCTGGGAATAGATGGTTCGCTGGTGTGCGACAGCGGAGGGGATTTGGTACCTGGTACGATGCAATCAGCAAACCGCCAAAGGTTATAGCCATTTCCACGCAAATCGCTTACTCGTGAGCGGACATATTTTCTTCACGAGGTCTTTGATAACCCCTAAAACCAACTTGTAATTCTTATCATCCTGGCCCTGAAATCGACAAATATCGGTATGGCTGGCGTCTATTCCGATGGCGTGCAGCTCGGTCCGTATATCCAGCCTGGCCGAATATTCTTCCACAATCTGTCATCGCACATTGTTAACCTTCTAGCCATTTCTCTCATGTTGCGAGGGAACGCAGAGAAAGCCATACCAAACCGACAGCCGCGTGCGGCCTCTGCTCATAAAAACTGGCAATGAAGTACTCTGAAGGAATGCGTATGAATTCGCGGTGAATATCCTGAACGGTGTCTGAAAATGCTATAATTTCACTAGCAGCAGTGCTTCTGGTGTGTTTTAGGCTGAGTGCCTGCACCATATTTGTCCCAATGCTTGCAAGCCGTCCTAGGCCCGATCCTCTATGGGGTGTTGCGAGAAATATTATGCCTACGTTGACGTCGCGCAACCACTTGTGTGTTTCGAAGACCTGGGCCACGAAAAGAGCCTACTGTGAAGTCAGCGGTGATAGGACCTTGAGCCAAGACAGGGTAAGAAAGGTGACCTTTTTCAGGACAAGTCCTCCCATGCTGTGGCAGATAAATAATATTGGTCGCGAAATCTCCTACACAGCAGATCAGCAACTTGCATAACTGCCCAATATGCTACCAGAATTAAGCTCATACTGCAGGGGTTGTCCTTTCAAGCTGCAAAGTAGACAGCAAATTCTCAGCAAAGTTTGAGATCCTCCCACTGGCGAAGTCGCTGAACAAGTTGGCGTTGTACGAGAAGGTCAGTATGCGGGCGTTTTGGAGGCTGTTCGGCAAGAAACTGCGGAGCCATAACTCCTTGCTCTTCGGATGCGTCCAAGTCTCATGGCTGTGTCCGTTAAGGCCATGAATGGCCACGATGCTATTGCAGTCAGCTCGAAGACCGTGCGGTGACCACGGTTTGATCTCTTACTCGACAGCTAGATCCTTCATGCCCTCCAGGCCCACGGGCCAAAGAACTTCCATAGTCATCGTGTACTGAAGGTGGCTCTCGCAGCTCACGACAACATTTGTCCTATCGAAGACAATCAGGTTGTATGAACTATGGCAAAATGAGAAGGACAGGAGATGGGGTCAATCAAGTGAGAGACAGCTGCAGCCGCAACAGGATCCTGCTCGTAGGAAAGGGACGAGCGTACCCATGAGGATAGCATGGTACCGTTTTGTATCTTACGGGTATTTTGTATCTTCTTGAAATTGTAATCACAAAATACCGGGGACGCCCAAGAATACTAACAGGGGTTGGGGGGACCTCGCAAAGGTGACTGGGCGAAAGGAGAAGATATGCCGGATCCCAAATAACGAATAAGAGGCCTGGTTTGAAGAAAACGAGGCACAAGTAATTCAGGAGGATCCGTCAGGATGCAAATCCTCGAAGACTGCAGGCATGTTTGCGCCCCGTGTGACTGATGGGGTGTTACCTTATCTCGAGACTTCCGCCTGATAGCTCACTGAGACATTTTATTGGAACTCGCATTCAGATTCCAAAATCGTACGGTGCATTATGAGGCTCGAGTAAGCAGCTGCAAATTGGCGCAAGTGGCCTAAGTTCACCAAAAAGAATTGATCAGATTCTGCTGTTGGGAGGATAGCATAAAGTTATGCGGGCATTTTAGAAAATAAATGCTACAGGCATTGTGGGCGACAACTCAGCTGGCTCAGGCTGGTCGGTCGCAGTCTGCAGCCCAATAATGCCAGAAGCTGTAGGAATAACAGATGTAGCTATAAGGAGGCCAATACATAGAGGGGCAAGGCGAATCCCAGACATGCCGGTCAGCCTGGCGCCCGTGCCCATCGGCACAGAGTCACCGACATTCAACCCCCCACCAAACTCCTGGAAGATTCCATCACATTGATCTTCATCGGATAATTGCCTTTTCTATGCGAGGATTACAGAGAGTATTCTGCGACTTGAATCTCTACTTTCTCGCTTTTTGCGGCGCTGTCGGGCTCGTGGCTGTGCAGCAACTCCTCGCTCGCAGCAATCTCTTGAGAGCAGCGGTACCACGGGTGCAAACAACAAACATGAGGCTAATTAATGCGTCGATTAAAGAGCTTACCGATGGACTGCAACGTGGCGAATTTACCAGTGTAGCTCTTGTCGAGGTAAGTGAATTTTGACGACGAATACAATTGAGCTTACGGTGTTCCTCACAGGCGTATGTTGCCCGTATCCAAGAAGTCAACGCTGTCGTCCGAGCAGTCAGCGAAATCAATCCCGATGCCATTGAGATTGCCCGTGTACGGGATGAAGAGCGACGAACTGGCCAGGCAAAAGGGATATTGCACGGCATTCCATTTCTCGCCAAGGATGTGTTCATGACAACTGATCGCCTACAAACAACTGGTACGCGAAGAGATCAAAGTCTTTCGACAAGGGTACATTTGGATCAAATGTTAATATAAAAAACGCAGCGGGCTGCAAGGCATTACAAGGAGCGAAGCCGAAATTTGAAGCGACCGTTATAAGGAAACTCCGGGAGCAGGGAGCGATTCTCCTTGGAAAGAGTGCATTGACACAGTGGGCAAATGCTCGGAGCGCGCAGACGGCGCCGAATGGATGGTCTTCCTCCAACGGTCAATGTATAGCAGCTTACGCCGATCATCAAGATCCTTCTGGCTCCTCCTCTGGTAGCGCTATTTCTGTCGGGCTTGGTCTCTGCGCTTTTGGGCTTGGTACGGAGGCGAGTTTTCCCACCCCCTTCGTGATCCAGACCTGGCGCTGATTACCAGGTCCGAATAGACTGAGGGAAGCATCACAAACCCCGCCCAAAAATCAGCCGTTATAGGCTTTAAGCCTACATCGGGACTCACATCGCGACATGGGTGTTATACGGTCAGTGAACATCAGGATTCGGTTGGTGTTCATGGTCGAACGGTCGAAGATTGCGCAATTGCCCTTACTGCTATTGCTGGTTTGGCCTCGAACACTTGCACCGTTTCTATTGAATTAGCTAATTTTCCCTAGGAATGGATTCCAACGATAATTTCACCCTTGTCGATCCTTTAGATGGCAAGCATACAGATCGTCCGAAGGAGAGGACGGATTTTAGCTCTACCATTGGGCTTCGAGATTTGCAAGGAGTTCGGATTGCGGTATGGCCCACGGAAAGGCTACCCAAAGAGCATGCTGACCGGAGACCAGGTTCCCGTAGTTCTTCTAGACACGGATAAAGTAAGACGAAATGCAACACAACAAGCAATTGATGTTATGCGTGGCCTTGGTGCCACCATGGTCGAAGATGCGGAGTTTGCTGAATGGGAAACTGACGCACAGAGGGGTACCGACGAGCAATGGAATACTGCATTTCGAGTGCAGGTAAGGGATAGTAAGTGTTTCATTATATCGATACGACCTAACGTAGGCTAATGTGTCTTGGTCTGACTAGATATCGCTAAATTCCTAAGTTCGTTTGATTCAATTCCCAAAAACATGCAAAACCTCTCCGACCTCATAGATTACACAATGACGAACCCTGAAGAACACGGCGACGACTATGGCGTGGAGGATTGGCTAGCGGCGGAAAAGACGGGACAGAGATACACTGTGGATTCACAGGAGTATGCTTCCTCTTTAGAACGCAGATTAGCCGTGGGCGCTCAAACAAAGGAACTCCTTGACCGGTACCAATGCGATATCTACTTGTGCTCTGCCTCACGGTGGCACCCAGGTATGGTCGGCGGCTATCCTACGGTCTCAATTCCCATTGGCGCATTTCCACCCGATACACCAGTGCAAAAAAGAGCCGTTACCGGTCTCGTTCAGAAAGCTCCTGGAATCCCGTAGGTCTCAAACACTGATAGGGAAAGAACCGCGAGAACTGATGACAACCAGATTTAGCATTGTGATGTCGGCAAGGAGGTGGGAAGATCAGAAGCTTCTCGATATAGCACATGTTTTTGAGCAGGCTATGATTATTCGAGACTCCCTGCACCTGAAGGTTCAACCAACAGTGGAAATCAAGGTCAGCGCTAAGATGTCTTGATGGGAGCGCGCGTATATGAAAAGAGAGGTCATTAAGCGTGTGGCTGGATTCTACGACCTAAAACGAATTGCGTTGTTAGAGCGAGACATAGCTTACTTAGGGAGTAATAAATAAGAAAATACCTACATGATTAAACTATGCTAGACAGATTATAGCAGCGCTGGTCCGTGCTGAGAGCCTTGTTTATGGCGTAATATGAACACAACAAGTGCTCATAGAGACGAGATGAATACCTAAACAGTCACTGATACATAGCTGAAATTCAGAAAATGAATCCCGGTAGAATAGCCCTGGATTGCCTAATGGTCATAATACTAGATAGGTAGATACCTGGGTGGCGTCCACGGGATGTGACCAGTGCCATATAAAAAAGAAAACATGCTCTCTCCCCGCCTCGAGTGCCCTCCGAATCTCTTACACGTCATCCTTAGGAATATCCATTTACCTTTCCTCATCAACATAAACGGACCCAACCAGCGTACGATAAATTCCCTACAATCTCAAAATGGCACACGGCTCCCTCCGCTACCTCGCCAATATCCCCAAATGGGCGCACGAGAAGCCGTACGAGATCACTGGTCCGCGTCCGCGAAATATCCCGCGCCATAACTTCGAATTCGACATCCAGGAAAACATCGCTGTCCAAGACGTTCGCGGAATTACCCCACAGCCTACACTGTCTACGTTCGGGTTCGAGTACATAAAGCATCGCTCACAGGAGACGCTGCAGGATGAGGCGAGCATTGATCGGTATATCGGTGAGATGGAGAAATTAGTTACGGGCCTTTTGGCAGCGGAGGCTGTGTGTACATTTCAGTATCAGGTTTGCGGTCACTTTGAGGAATGCGTCTACTTTGGTGAGGGATAGTAAAGCCTTGGCATGGCTGCGTTGAATGGATTAATTAGATTGACAGCTTATTACGGGACTAACTGACGTACCTTATCACGAGATCGCAGATTCGAAAACGACAAAAGGACATCGATAGAGCACAGTTTCGGCCTCCTAGCAATATGGTGCATGTAGGTAGGTTGTTTTATTTTCCACAACCCTGGAGGAACTGTGCGAGATGAAGGGACATAACTAACTTCTGCATCTGGCATCATAGATCTGACACCAAATTCGGCAAAACTGCGTGTCGACCTCCATCTTGGACATGTCTCATCAGAAATTGCCGGAGAAAGATACAGGCTTATAAGGTGAGTTTTACCTTTGTCTAGCCACGAATCTGCACACGCACACACACCTACCTCTCTCTCTCTCCCCCCAACATTACACAGACAATTTCTCTCTCAATTTGTCAGAGGACGCGGCCCTACTCACACGTACCAAACAAAAACAGCGTGTGGCGACCCCTCGTGGGCCCGGTAACAGACTATCCCCTCGCAGTGTGCGACTCCCGCAGTGTAAGCGACGCAGACCTGGTCGCAAGCGACTTCATCTATCCAAATCTCGAGAGCGAGAATTACCTCGTTTTCCACAATGAGAGACACCAGTGGTATTATCTCAGCGAGCAAGAGGAAGACGACGTTCTCATCCTCTATAATTATGATTCGCTAACTGGCGCTCGTGAGTATATGCACCTTTCTCATACTCCTTCTTCTTTCTTCCAACCCCGCGATTATGACCATACGAGTAATGAAGCTGACGATATACCACGCCTGTTCGATAAGGGGTTCCGCATTCTGGATTCGAGATCTTGAAGCTGGAAGAGGCTGCTTTGCCACGAGAGAGTATCGAAATGAAGATGATTGTCATTGGCGGAGAGGCTTAGCGAGGCTTTAAGGCTCAAAGCTCAGTAATATCATACATAGTAAACTGGCAAAAGCATCCGAGCACAATTTACTTATTAGACCTGCCATCCCGTCTTGAACCATATAAATTCGCTATAATTTCTTGCAGCAACGTAACATATTCCCATCAAAGATAGAGTTAGAGGCAACGAGCGAGCGTAAATGAAGTTGTAGAAAAAGCACATTAATCAAAATAGCAACTCGATAAACTTGTCCCCGCTCGATGTGAGACGGGGGGGAGGACCTCAAACTTAGCCCAGGACCATCACCATCACTAATACAAATCAATCCATCTTCAACTCCCCTCAAGGTTCTCAACCATCTCGTCATCCGCGGTAGATAACAGTTGCACCTACTTATACTGTCAGCCAGTCCTCTAGCCCACAAGGGAACGCACAACGACCGCCAACACTAAGGATAAACAAGATAGCCCAAACTCACCCACTTAAAATCAAGAATTAGAAACGCTGTCGTACGCTTCATCGATGTCCTCCGTGCAATACCACGGTTTATCATGCAAGCTCGTGGTCTGAGGAAACAGGTAGTCCTCGGGAGTATAGGCGCCCTTCCAGGGCTGAGCCCTGGCCTCGCCTGCATCAGGGGCAGAAGTAGCCGGATTCTTCTCCATCAAGGCCGGCTCCTCGTGGCCGATGAGTCTGTCGGGAATCTGGATTGCGGTTTCGGAGGTGGAGGACATGGTTAACGGGTGAGTGAGAAAGGGTTACGAATAGTGATAATGGTTGTTCTTTGTGGGTAGGTAAAAGTAGAAAAGTGGTTGGAGAGGGTGTTCTTCGTAGATGTAGGTAAGATACTTGCGGGATGGACAGGAGAAGCTGGTCAATTCGAAGGCTCAAGTGCAGAAGGGGGAATGCGTCCGCGGAAACACTGCTAATAGCTATCCGGGATCCCCATCACAGAGCCTCGCTTGCCCGTTTGCTTACGGAATGACTGGAGAGGGCTCGTGGGTTTTGATAGCTTGCGCACGGTTCCATACGGTTCCATACGGTTCCATCCGTCTGCGGAGCCTGTGGTCACTGGCTGGAGGTGGGAGATTGCGCATTCTGGTGCATGATGACGCACCTTGTCCACGTCTCTCGCTCAAGAGACGGCCTTGATACGACATATCAAGCCAGTAACGGGGTATACTAAATCTCCAAGTGATTGGAAGAGCGGGGTTCCGAGGTCAAAGCGCGTTGATACCCCCCGGGCTTCCGGCACAGATGTCTATCATGAGTCAAACGCATTGGGGCTGTATAGCCGCCCAGCGGCCCAGGCGGCAGATTATTTTAGTCCATGGATGTAGTACTCCCTGTATAACCCTAGGGTAGGACAGATAGAGGTTACTGAGCGAATGTACGATGAATTCGGACTCTATGTAAAATGGTATCCCTGCCTCATTGCTGCACAGGTGCCCAGTCTGAGACTAAGCACACCGCTATCTCTCCTTCCTCAGATGACCTCCTGCAGCATTATCCTTGCATCGCTGCAAGAGCGATTACATTGGACTTGAAGAGCAATCCGAGTACGACACGTTGATCGTGCCAGACAGCATATCATCGGATTCAACCGGCAGATCCTTGTCGTTATGGCGGTCGTCTTACATTTAGCAAGCCTTAAAGAGCTGATGATAGGTTAGTGGGAAGGAGGTGGAGTGGTAGGGCTTGCGGAGAGGAGGGCGAGCCTTGCTTAGCCATCGTGACGATTGCCTACCGCAGCCTCGAGCGTATTTGGCGTACTAGTAACGTGCAGCCTGAGGTTTCAATACCAGCTTGAATTCTGCAATTTGCAACACATGATCGAAATTGAAATTTGCAATCAGGCATACTAGTTCCCTTTCTCTATTTGGAATACTGAGCACTGAACGATTGGAGCACACCCTCGGGCTCTGCGGTTGGCCTTGGTCCTGAAATATGCGCACCACAATGCAAAAGTGTCCCAGAGGAGGAGCCAGGCAAGATCGGAAAATGTGAGCTTTGCAGCAAAATATGACCCCTCCCCAGTAGTCTCCTGTACCCCTACCAGGCGACGATAAATACTGGATCGTTGAATCTCTGCCCAAACACAACACCAACTTGAGCTACAACAACACTTCACGAGAACCAGACCATGGATGTCCTCGCCGATAAAAACCCTCCTGTCGTACCCTTACCAATTAAAGCTGCATTCCTGCAGTTGGACCAGCGAGAGAAACTCTACGCTCACCATCTTGCTAAGTACACATTTATCTGCGTGGGAATTGACAACCGGAAGAACCCGCGAATTGCATGTCATAACCGTGACCTAACACCCTATCAGAGCCGCATATGCAAGTACACGGGTCACCCTAAACCAAGTCTCTCCGGAGTCTGAAGATATATTCGATCTGATTCTCGAGGTCCATCGGCAGTGCAATGGGGACTGGGAGAGCTTGGTCGAGAAACAAGGTCCAATCAGGCCTGATTCATTGCGAGACTTTCTCGACTATGGAGCGGTGATCTTAGATAATCTGGGGAACTACAAGGTAAGATGTTGAGTGGATCGAGATTGAATTTTTTTTTTTTCTTTCTCTTTCATTCTGTGCAGCCAACTGATAAGAGCGAACTATGATACAAGGGATACGGAGACACAAAATTCGTACCGAGACTCCCCGCAGAAGATTTTGAACGGCTATGCAGCGGCACCGAAAAAAGCAGAGGTCTCTTCGCTCAAAGGAGAGAGTCCATCTATTCCCCCGAGCCTCGGAAACTAGGCCTTCCAGTCGATGGAGGGCAGAGCATGTACATTAACGAATCGCCGGATATCCGCGCCGACGAACTCAAGTCCGTACAGGACCTATTACTCTCACAGGGCCGATACTTGCAAAATACCCGGTTGAGAAAGCATTCGACAGAGGTAGGCCCGGTTTACGAAGTCATAACTGCGTCGGTAGATGAGCCTGCAAGCGAAATTATTGACATTCCCGAATTGGGAGGCCAGATCAAAATCACGTATGGAGACCACTCCGTTGCGCTTGCCGCAGTTTGTGCGGAGTTGGAAAAGGCTTTGGAGTATGCCGGAAACGACGATCAGAGGGAATCCATTAACTTTACTATATCCAGTTTGAAGACTGGGAGTATTGAAGATCACAAAGAGGCGTCGAGAGCCTGGCGGAGGGATTTCAGCCCGACAGTTGAGAGCGTCAATGGCTTCCTCGAGTCATACCGTGACCCTATGAGAGTAAGATGCGAGTGGGGAGCTCTCGTTGCGATTCAAGATCGAAAGCAGACGCATTCGTTTCGCTCGCTAGCGGACAATGCTCGTCCATTGATAGCTCAAATGCCCTGGGCAGATACGTCTAGCGGAGAGAATGGCTTGGGTCCGTTCGAGCGAGAGGCCTTTGTAAAGCCGGACTTTGCAGCTCTGCAGAGTAAGCAAAGAGCTCAAACTTATTGGTTAAGGATATTCCGGCTCACGGCAAAGCAGTTTTCGCATGGTGCACAACAGCCGTTTTCACAGGAATTAGCCTTCCAAACGTAAGCACCCCTCCCCTAAAGCCCATCCCAGGCCTTCTTTACCGCATAGCTAAAATCCCTATCCAGTATCAAGACCTCAAATTCACCATCGGCCGCAAAAACCTCACTCTCAGCAATCGAGCCTTTGCAGTAAATCCAAACGATAAGCCACCATTCATCTCCATCGAAGACCTCCCTCGGTTCTCCGAGACCCGGACTACAGCGTTCAACGTGATCCTCGTGGGCCACGAACTTATAGGGCACGGGTGTGGCAAGTTGCTCCAAGAAGTCCAACCGGGAGTGTACAACTTTGACCTGGAAAATCCACCCGTGAATCCGCTTACTGGCCGGCAGGTGACGACCTGGTACAAGTATGGCGAGACGCAAAAGTCCATATTCGCCCGCGCTGCGACGGCGTACGAGGAGTGTATTGCCGAGTCGATTGGACTTTTCTTGTCGTCTGATCCCTTTGTTCTCGAGACGTTGGTCGGGGATGCGATGGATCATGCGACAGGTAAGCGAACAGGATGCTAAATTCTAGAGAGACTGTATTATAGTAGCGAGAGGGCTGATTAGGTACCCCTCACCCATCGCAGTATCACTCGCCGCCTACCTCCTCATTGTGACGCAAGGACTCCAAGGTCTATTATCATACGATCCAGAAACCAAGCTCTGGAGCCAGTCCCACGACCAGGTAAGTGAGACGGGTCCACCGACAGACAGACAAATAGGCGGAGGAGCGAAAGCCCAGCCACTACTACCTTACTAACACCCACACCACAAGGCCCGCTTCGCAATCCTCAAGACCCTCGTAGGCGCCGGCGCTGGCTTCGTCGAAATCAACGCCACACCCGCGGCCGAGCCCCCAGACCTCGTCATTCGCGTCGACGAGACTAAAATCGAAACCGTAGGCAAAAAGGCACTGGCAACTATGCTTCTGAGAATGCATATTTACCGCGCCGTCGCTGATGCAAAGGCTGGCACGGAGTTCCTCATGAGTATGTCTGCTGTGGACGATACGGGACTGCGCTGGAGGGAGGCTGTTGTCCGGTTTCGGAAGCCACGCCCGCTGTATTTACAGCCGAATTCGTTTCTCCAAGCCGATGGCGATGTCGTACTAAGGGGGTATCCGGCGACGGCGGCGGGGTTGATAAGGAGTTGGGCAGAGAGGATTTGAAGGTTGGTAGAGCTAGCTAGCTGCATACATCTATCCATTTATTCCGGCGGCGAGTGTATTGTCTGGTGCGCTTTAAGATGATCAAAACTGATAGTCAATCGGGATCTTTACGGTATTGGACACTTCGTAACATCCCACAAAAACAATAGAATGGCGTTGGAAATGGCGCATAAGACAGGCAAACGAAAGTTGCAGAGCCCACCTTTTGTCCAAAACTGGAGCATTGTAATACAACACAAGACGGGGCTGTACCGTATTTCTGTACCTGGACACAGTGTAGGTATTTTAAACAAGGGGGGCCGGTGTCCTACCAGGGCCTGAACGCTGAGTACAATTACTAGTAAGTAGCCCCTCCTCAATTAATCAGACACCTTCTGATGATGCGGAAATGAATTATGGAAAACACTCCAGCAAACTACGTCCAGTATGCCACTCTGCACGGCGCATATTTCAACCTCGACGCCCTCCAAGGCGGCTACGGCCCCTGGAATGCAAACAAGTACACGGATCTAAAGACCGGCGAGGAAGATGCACCGTCGCAAGACTCAGAGACAGTATGGTCCAAATCAGGCACAAATCCCATCAATAGAATCGATGACCTAACTTCCCCAATTGTCACCTCCTCGGGTACATGTATATGGCGAGTCGACGGTGCCGAACGAGCAGGAATGCGCTTCATCGCAGCCCCCGTATTCCACAGTGGTAGGCGAATCAGCCCGACCCGGGTTGATGTGTACATCCCGAACCCTTCGAGTCTCCCATGGCATTTACGCTGGAGTCTGGACATTGGGCACAGCACTCATGTGCGAGATGGGAGGGTTCGCGGGCTGGGAATTCACCAGCATCTGGTTCGCGCCCTGGATCATTGGGCTCGGAGACAAGGGATAGGAGGGGACTTTGAGGGGTTTTATCGGTCGTTGCCGTTTGGGGCGCGGATTGTTTTTCGCAATATCGATGTGAATCCGGAGCGAATGGAGGCGATTGTGCATGATCCTGCTGGATTGCACGCGAAGCTTTTGACGAGAGGGCAGATTGAAAATAAATTCAGGTCGAGGGGTATATGTCCTGCTATACGACTGCAAGATCTTTTCCTGGTGCGGAGTATAAATGAGAATGTATGTCTTGTGGAGGTGGCAAATGAGGGTCTCAGTGGTCAGTACATCTTCAAGTCCTCCACATCGAAGCCAGGAGATTTCTATAATGAAATGGGCGTTCTTATGAGCCTCCCCGCAAACCAATACACCCTCGAGCCTCCTGTCCGACTTGTCGAGATATTGAGCTCCACGAGTCCCGAAAGACTAGTTGTGGGGATGCTACTCCGATATCACCCTCACGGTAGTCTGCGCGACATTCTGCCCCGCCTTGCGTGTTCTGGAAGCTTGTCTTTCGAGGCAAAGATTACCTGGTCAAGGCAGCTCACAGAAGCCCTGATATTTCTCCGCAACGAAGCGGGGTTGTTCTATAGCGACCTGAAGTCGGAGAATGTCCTCACTGGGCCCGACAACAACGGCCAGACGAGGATCATCCTGATAGACTTTGAGCAAACGGGCGCGCCAAATGCATGGACTGCGCCCGAGATATATTGGAAACAGCGACTACTCTACCTCTGGCGAAGCAGTGAGCATCAGCCTGAGCGCCGTGCCGAGTTTGAGGAGATGTTATCTACCCTTTCTATCCTAAAGGGATCTGACTCCGTGGATATGACTCCCGAGAATAAGAAAATATATCAGAATGGGTCACAATTGATCTGGAAAGGCTTGACAGATAAGGAAAAGGAAGCAGCGGTGGTTTTTGCGCTCGGCAAAGTCCTCTGGTGTATATTCGAGGGCGCTGGGTGTGTTTCGCCGCTGATCAACTCATCGTACGCTTGGGAGGAGAAATCGCTCGCGAAGGAGTTTCCGGAGTTTTCAAGAACGACGCCTCAAGCGATTCAAGACTTGATTTTGATCTGCACCGAAGGAGCGCGGGAGCATGCTCAGCTCGCCTATTCGCGACCGTATATCAGGCGCGTGGGCGGCCGATTGTACCCTGGAGACAAGGCTGGGAGACACAAAGGAGAAGGTTGTGGTACAATAGGCGAATTTATCAGTGCAGCTAGGGGTTATTGGTTAGCGGAATTGCGGGACTTGAGGGGATTTGTGGCAGCGAAACGGAAACTCGCCGTCGCTGTTGATTCCAATAGCGTGACAGGCTTCAGATGGGACGGGCAGTCATACTTGGGATATTTGCGACGGCCAAGTCTTCAAAAGGTTTTGGACATCCTGAGTACCGTGTCTGGGACAGGCAGAGACCATTCGTTGGACGGAATGTAGGTAATGGTATGCGTGCGGCTGGACCTGGAAACAGGCTATAGATAGTAGAGCTCAATTTGTCTACGTATCGACCAAGAGAGATCCGGCCCTCTATAACACACCTATTTTGAAATGTAATGATGGAGAGAAGAAGCTCTCTGGATTCATGAACTAGCTAGGAATGAGTGAGATACATGAAGCCTGCATCAGAACGACGGCCACGTGACTGACTGCCTGTCCTCTCCCTGACATGTAATAAGGAGAAATAAGTCGCGCATTTCTGACTCCCCGCTGCTAATCATTTCATACGTATAATAAAAGGCGCCCTAGTCTTGGAGAAATTGACGGCCTTCTTGACGACTTTATACCCCACGGGCACCACTGCTCATCATTAACACTCATACCTATATCGTGGCTTTCCTTTCCTTTATACAATAGGTATCACAAGATGTTGAATAATATCAACCTTAGTGTCTAATTCCCGGGTACGGTGCAAAAAAATTATTGGCATTGGGGACTTACCCTATCTGTTCAGTACCTGCAGCCTCACCTGAAGGCGCCAAAAGGTTCGCTATAAAGCGGCGACAGAGCAGCCGCTGGGGCGGGTGAGCTCCAACATATGCATGCTTTTGTATGTTTCTGTAGGGGGTTATGTTGCTTTTTTCCATTGTTTCATTTACACAGGAAGATAGATATTAAGCGGGTATAGATATATTCACTGATGCTAACACTAATACCTAAATCACCCTGTTAACCATAACAGGATGTCTAAGCACAGTATAGACGTGTTAAACCTTTCAGTCCAGGTTAAAAAATGCCATTATATTAGCCTTGTTTCATTACTTCTTGATATTCACCAAAATAAGGACAACAGCAGATCTCAAGTCCGACCTCGATGCATGACCCTGTGTGTCCCCAAACCAGAGCAGCCAGGCAGAACATGAAGTACCCGGTCTAACCTAGACGAGCAGGGACTCGTATTCCGGTATAATTGGTCTATCTACACTATTGACAACATGAGTCCGAGTCGACGACCCGCCCCCCCCGGGCCCCCCTCTCTGTTAAATTCTTAAGCTTAAAGCCAACTGTGTACCAGAAAAGCCCACACTCATCTTTCCCACTTGGGGAGGGCAAAACAGTTAATATTAAGGACGCGAGAGCTAGCATTTAGTGTTTTTGGCATGGGTGGATCTTTGACCTTGCTACTGTCCAGGGAGATCATGGCAACCACAAGCTACGCTGTGGGACGTCAAGTTATGTAATCTAGTAATTTGCGCCCCAACGGACCGGCATGGGCGCCGAGGAGGTTTGGATTAGGGGATGACCAAATGTTATCTGGTAGAGTATATAGAGAGCTCTTATTGCTATAACAGGGCAATATAACTTTAAATAAGGCGTTAAGTAGCATCTATTTAGATTATATATGCACACTACTATAATGTATTAATAACAAGAGAGTATTATTATAGACTAAGCTCTTATCTATCTATGCCACTTCTAGCCTTGGTCCAAGTCTACAACAATTATAAAATGCGTGATACTTCCTTTACTATCTAGAATTTAAAGACTATTAGGGATTATAAATTCTGTAGTGTTATGATTTTTGAATATTAGAAATACAAGCCAGTCATCATCCGCTTCTTCAGGCGCCGCCATTTGCCCTATCCAACTTTGGATGAAATGGTTCAATCAGCTTTGCCGCTCTATAGTGATCATTATATCACGCTCGGTCAACAGTTTTGCTGCACTATGCACCATTATTAGTCTTGAAGACTACCACACCTTTTCTAGAAGAAGCTAAAGAATATTAATACAGCCTTACTACACTGCGCCTTCTAGAGCACATCTGCCTTCACATTCAGAAACTGGGGCGTTGACGTTCGCGCCAAGCTTGATTAACTTATTAGCTATACCATAGTAGCCTTTGGTAGCCACAAGCTGAGTGCCCCCCCCTAGAGTTGTTTAACCCACCCCAGAAACCCCGCCCCAACCCGCCCTAACCCGGCCTGGGTTGGGTTGCTGGTCTAGAAAACCCAGTGGGTTCTGGGTCCTAATTAGGCAACCCATGGGGTATAGAGTAACCCATTGGGTAAATAAATTACTACATATTATAGTAATCCTATTATATACCTATACTAATTACTAATAAATCACTGTATTTAATATAGTATTTTAAGTATTAATGTAGATCATTGCCTAATTAGGATATCTGGCTTATTTGGGTTATTTAGGGTGGGTTATTAATATGGTAACCCACCCCAAACCCCGCCTGGGTGGGTTGCTTAGGGTCAAAAACCCGCCTCAACCCGCCCCATAACAATTCTAGGTGTACTGGCTTCCCGCCTCGCCGAATAAACCCAAGAATACCTCAACGGATCGGCTTTACGGCGGTGGGGAAAAGACTTCACATTCTCCATATCCATTCGAGCTAACGAGCGTTGCGTCTGCGCGTCGATGAAACGAAAATCGCTCTTGCAATAGATTCATCAAGCCATCGCTCTCAGCCGGGAGTTGCCATTCGATAAGAAGGCGTGTTCAACTCTAGATAGTTGAGGCTTGGGAAGCAGGCTATAGCGCGCAAATACTCGTATGGATTGGGTGGTGTAAAGCCATGTGTAGCTGTGTATACGCAAGGATCGCCCGTGACAGGGATATCTACCGCCACTCCTATCCAAGGCGTGATGGTCCTTCCCTGCAATAACTTATACTTCGTTGTTACCGGCGACAGCTGCTACTGTAACCAAGGACACACCCCTCTTAATATTCTATGGCTAGAACTTGATATCCACTGGTGCCACTTGAGCTCATCCATATCATACACCAAGTATTAGGGTCGTAGCATCATCCTCAGTGGATCCATGGGTTCCAAGTCGACTCTGCAGGCCCATGATAGAGGGCGTATATTGATATAAGACTCTGCCGAAAGCGATAAATCCCCGCTCTCCTCCCTGCAGCCAAGCCAGGCCAGGCGAGGCGAAGGCATTACATCACCTACGTTGAGTCATGGTCACCATTTGTGACTCACTAGCCAGATAGGTTACAGTACACGTTTTCACCTTGTTCACGTGTGCAAATTATCCTACAATCCGCTCACGGCGAGCAATGTAGATATAGAGAAGCAGGCCAGAGGAGAACTCGAGAGTTGGTCCTCTACTGCGTTGTAAAATAAAAATAAGCCTCGCACATCTAGCATTGGCCTTCAGCCATGGAGCTCATAGCGCCATCTTTACTTCGCCTGTCTGTCGGCAGTGCATCGTTGCCACCACTTACCACATTGTTCGTCCCCTTTTGCTTGTAACTGCACCCCATAGTCCGTTACGGTCACCTGGAACAAGGGACCTAAATTAGTTCATCCCGACCCCACTTATATATAGCTGGCAATGCTAACTCAAGCTGTCAGTCACGAGAAGGTAGCCCATCTAACTAGCTACCTGCCTTTGGGGCGCCTAGGAGACTTAAGGTCGACTGGTTGTATCTACGAGTGCTTGATGGGGTAATATAAGTCTGGTATGTAGGTGTTCGAATTCGACTTCGAACATGTGGGTGGTTCGAGGTGAGATAGTATCCAGTAGGGCCAGTGCAGAGGAGAGTAAACCTGCACAACGTCCTCTTTGCCTTCAGACATCTTTCAGCCAGCTTGGCTAATTGTTAGGTGCCGTAGACTCCTGAATAGCCGACGTTCACTAGTATCAGTTATGCGAGCAGAAGGAATTTCTAGAGTGGCATAAACTCCATCCATTCCTCGGGTAGGCGCAGCGAATGGTTAATCAACCATGCGCAATTTGACTAAGAGTAGAATGCATAGAAGACAGCCGAAATTCCGACGAAATGATCTGGGAGGGGGAGTTGCGAAGGAGCGCTAGAAGCGAAGCAGGAATGCTACAGGGCGCTCATTGCTAGAAACTACCTCCCGTCTGGCGGATTGGCATCGACTGAATCAGGGTACGTAGATTAATAACTGGGGCTCCATTGGAACTCCAGGAGCAAGCAGGGCTTTTCATCCGGGATAAGAATGATTGAGTTCGACGCACGTGGGACTGGAGAACCTGGAACAAGACCCTAGATTCCCAGACACCACCAACGGCGAGGACCCCAACATTTTCTAGAAGCGAGTGCATGCAATGAGGTGGAGAGTGTAGATGGGTCTGGGGCGCAAAACCAAGGCTTTCCATTGGCAAAGCTTAGCGTCTGCGGGCCGCTTGGAGCAAAAGCTTCTAAGCGAGGTGCTGCTGATACCCAATCACGTCGCTTGTTTACACATCGTGGCATGCATCCAATCTTTATTCCTGGCGGTATACTCCGACGAGATGTATAGAGTCTCGGTTGGAGCAGTGCTTCCTCTTTCCTTCACTATATAAGCTGCACCCCTGCGCCTCTGGTAGAATTCTCTCTTCTTGCCTATCGTTTCCCAATTTCTCTCTGTGAAGCAAAGTCGCCAAGATGCCCAGCTTGCTCAAGGCCGCAAACATGAAAGCGTTGCTCACCCGCGCGCTGACGCTCAACCTGCCTCCCTACCCCGAGAGTCCCATTCCCTCAGGGCTCTCGCTCTCTGAGATCGCGGCGGCAGCAGCAACAGCTGTGCCGGAGTCGCCTGTCTCGAATGTCCAGGGCCTCGCCTTCGACCGCTTCTACCAACTCTGGATGGAGAACACCGTAAGCACTCCTCTCACAAAGAAAGCAAGCAAGAAAGAAAGATTTGTTAACGCATAACATGGCCAGAACTACGAGGACGCCGCCGCCGACGAAAACATGCAGTGGCTCGCCTCCCAGGGCATCACGCTGACAAACTACTACGGCGTCACGCACCCGTCGATGCCCAACTACTGCGCGTCCGCCGGCGGCGACACGTGGGGGATGGACCACGACAACTTCGTGCAGATGCCCTCCAACATCTCCACCGTCGTCGACCTCCTCGACACGAAGGGGATCTCGTGGGGCGATTACCAGGAGCACCTGCCCTACGCCGGGTTCACGGGGTTCAACCTGTCGAACCCGCACACGCAGACGGACGACTATGTCCGGCGACACAATCCGCTCGTGCTGTTCGACTCGGTGACGAACAACGACACGCGCGCGCGCCAGATCAAGAACTTCACCAGCTTCGAGGAGGATCTAGCGAATAAGAAGCTGCCGCAGTGGGCGTTCATCACGCCGAATGTGACCAACGACGCGCACGACACGAACATCACCTTCGGCGCGAAGTGGGAGCGGTCCTGGATCGCGGAGCAGCTGCTGGACAATGAATACTTCATGAACAACACCCTCCTCCTGCTCACCTTCGACGAGGACGCCTACAACGAGAACAACAGGGTCTTCAGCGTGCTCCTCGGCGGCGCGATCCCGGAGCACCTCAGGGGCACCACGGACGACACCTTCTACACGCACTACAGCACCATCGCGACCGTCTCCGCAAACTGGGGGCTCCCCTCGCTTGGCCGCTGGGACTGCGGCGCGAACATCTTCGAGCTCGTCGCGAACAAAACCGGGTACGTGAACTACAAGGTCGACACGACCAACCTGCTCCTCAACGAGACGTACCCGGGTCCCGAGGCGATCGGCTGGATCGGGAAGTACTCGCCCGTCTGGCCGATTCCAGTCACGGATGCGCGGTGCTCGGCGGGCCATGGTGTGTTGGAGTCTGTGAAAGCTGCCTTTGCAGATTCGGAGCCGACGTATAACTACACGAGTCCGTACCCGTGGGATGCAAAGAATGGGTATAATGTTGGCGTTACCGCGACGCGCCCTGATAATGCAACTGCTACGAACACGACTTCGCCTGAGGGCGGAGATGACACATTCCATAATGGCGCTCCTGGTGCTGCTGGTGTTGATTCCGGTTCTGTGATCTTCGCTTTGGTTCTGACGGGCGTCCTTCTTCTCTAAGTTGGGTTTTCATGGCAGCAAGAAGGTCAACAAAAAAAAAGGTTTGAAGGCAAGCCTTGCTTAACATTATAAGGGTTTCATTAGTAGGTGGCGGAGATAGGCATAGTCCGGTAAATTGGCTATCATTGTCTTCATGAGGCAGAGCCGTGTAATTTGTAAGACAAAATTAAGTATCTGAGTATGACATATCATAAAATCTGGTCCACGAGCTTGTCATGAAGTTGGGATCAATAAATTATGGATAGTGAATTCTAGCCGCAGAAAGCACGTTATATCAATGTCATTGTTACCAGAATTTCTATTTCACCTTGAAGTAGCATGCAAGGGGGCAACAAGTATGATCATGAGCTCGTCATCCCTTCATCCCTTGCAGTATGATATCCCTACAGTGTATAAGGGATGACCAACACAGTCACGCACTCCCTCTTTTCGACCCATACAAGTTTCCTGGTTAGTGACAAAGGCAGGGAGTCTCATCAATACAGTTGTTTTGCTGGTCCATCTCTGTAAACTCCTCCCCTTTTACTACTCGGTTCTCATCTCTCTCCACAACCTAACCCTTTCTAAACGGCTATAATTAACAAGCAGCCTCTTTATCCAGAAAAATGCTGCTCCAGTGCATCCTCGACTGTATATCTGGCACGCTCGCTGCCGACCCTCCCCCCCTTGCACCTCCTAGCAACTCTCGAAGCCCCGCGTCCATTGCGTCCGATATCCTCGGCATAATACTAGCAGCCGATACACCATACAATATACATAAACTCCTCAACGAGCAAATCTTCACCGAGAGCTGGTCTGAAGCCATAGCAATCGCTCTTCTTCACGGCCTCGAGGGCGCCATCAAAACGGGGACCCGGATGGCGAAGGCTTCATCCGATGCGCTCGCACAGGCTAAAGATGCCGCGATTGGATTTGCCGAAGATCACCCCGTCTATGCGACGCTGATCGCATTGGGGATACTGGCTATCTTGATCCCATGGACGCTTGAGATTTTGGGGTTCGGTGAGCTGGGCCCGATTGAGGGATCGTTCGCGGCTGGTTGGCAGAGCAGATATGCGGGATATGTACCTAGAGGTTCTTTGTTTAGCTACTTTCAACGATTGTGGATGAAATGGCACTGGAGTGTTTGAAATACGGAAAACACACAAATGTCATAATATTATCAGCTTGCTTGTTCCTCTTCTCAATTCATAGATCGAAGGAAGTGTATATCGGCTAATCTGCCCTACTATTATCATGGCTTTTGGCGCGGAGAATCTTGCTAAAGTACCGAGGAAGTCGTTCCATCATATTCTCAGACCGTAGCGTCAGCTTACCTTCATAGATGTCTGTGAGCTGACTTTTGAGGAAGAAGAACGGTCAAGGTGTGGTTTATAACATATATTATACTGTAGCTCCTTACTCTCTAGAAACATCTATCGCCCTATAATATTCCCCATGAAGATAGCACCAAGAATAAAGCCTGTTGGTCGCCCCTCACTGGTTACTTAAGCTATTAGACTAGTAGTAAACGTACTGAGTTCCAAATCAGTATCCACGTCGTCTTGAATAAGTTTAAGCCTCTTCGATTTATCTACATATAAATACTGGTGGCAATTTAGGATTCATCAAACATGATTGTTAGGCATTTCACTCTCTCGTCTCTATCTACTCCTCCGGCACATAGGGCGTCTCGTACGGCCGCTCGGCCTGCGGGGTGATGCGAGCGAGATGGCGGCGCTCGCCAGTCGTCCAGTCGACGATCGCAGAATGCGCAGTAACGCGGTTCTAGGTATCTCGTTAGCTACTCATCCAAACACGTTATCCGGAGGAGAGAAGGAAATGATATGTTCTTACATCCCAAACAACGACAGTCCCCGGCGCCCACCTCACCCTCGCCTGGTAGTCGATCCCACGACCGATATGGTTCAGCAGGAACTGCAGCAGCGCATCGCTCTCTTCCTTCTTGAGACCGACAATGCTCCGTGTGACTATATGCTGTTAGTACATACACATCTCTCTCTCTCTCTCTTTCTCGAAAAAGGAATGAATGATACGTACATCCCCCATTAACAAACAGCGCCTTCTCTCCCGTCGCCGGATGCGTCCGCACAAGCGGGTGCTCGTTGGAAACAGGCTCGCGCCGCACAACGCCACCGCGCTTCAGGCTGAACTCTGCCTGTTCAAAACCGCTATGCACAGCCTTGAGCCCATGCAATCTCTCCTTAATAGCTGGCGACAGTCTGTTATACGCCTCGACCTGGTTGACAAACGCCGTGTCACCGCCGACCTCGGGAGTGTCCAGGATATACAAGAACGTCGTCCCGGGCGGCTGCTGCTCGTAGGTTACATCCGAGTGCCACGAGACCGTGCTATTGCGGTCCGCGAAGATCGCGTCGAAGGCGCCCTGATTTCCATTCCGGTGGACTAGGTGGATCTCGGGATACCCCTCAGGGGCGCCCGAGGTTGGGTGGATATGGTGGCGGCCAAAGTAGCCGCCGAAGTCGAGGGCTTCTTGGATGGGGAGGGTGGCGAGGTCTTGGTCGCGGAAGGCGACGACTTTGCGCTGTGCGACCAGCAGCGCGAGTTGGTCTTTGCCCTTATCTGATAGCTTGGAGAGTTGTACGCCGGTGACTTCGGAGCCCGTGCTTGGGGTCAGTTTTGTGATTTTGGATCCTTCAGGGAGAAGGTCTGAGAAGGAAGGATCGGCGCCGAGGCCGTGTTCGGTGTGTGTGAAGGGTTGTAGGGGTGGGTATTTCTCTGAGTGGTCCCAGATGGGGAGGTAGTTGGGGTACTATTCTTGTTAGCTGCAGTCGGTGGGAATACCGGATAGGGAGGTATACGGTAGCGGTAGTGGTTCCCCCCTCTTCGTCGATGACGCGGCGAATCTTGGGCTTGGTCTCTGTGGAGGCTTTCTCGGCGGCCTTGACGGGCACGACGACGTCGGCCTTGGGTGCTTCGGCGATAGATGGTGCCATAATGCGTTTGTACTTTTGAGGCAAGTTACTTGATGTAACAACGAGTACCTCCTCAAGCACCGCAGCCAGAATCGAGTATATATAACCCCTCCAACCCCTCCTAACACCATCATGCCCTCCAATCGCGCAAACAAATCATGCAACAGAACCGTCGGCGATAAGCGTTATATTTTCCAGGGAATCACACTTTCGGAGTCATTTGCGCTCCGTCGGGGATAAGGTATGACTGTCCCTGATCGCCGTTCATTGGCAGTTCTGCAATGACACCATATACTCCAACAATTGCGGGGGGACACGCGAACCATTGACGAGGAGAGGATAGCTTCCACGTGGATCTTGCGTGCTCTCAGTCACTCTAGCGTCATATTATCGTATTTGAAGGGTTTGTCAGCGGCGGACAGAAGTTTGGCAGATCAATCAAGGGTCCCTCAGGTCCAGGGGGACCCGATACGGAACGTTTTCTAGGGTTAGCCATAGTTGGTGCAGATAGAATATTTCTACTGATGTCCATACCTGGAGGCATCTTTGTCACACTATATTCCCATTCGCCCCCGATAAAGATCATAGGTATGTAAGCGAACCTGGGGATTGATTGTTAAATCCGATATCAGAAATAGAACAACTGGACAGAGGATCAATAAGGCACTTTCTTATTTAATATGTGAAGAAGATGAGGCCGGATGTCTTAGAAAGGTTAGTCAATGAAGGAGCACTGTTACTTTAAAAACGTCCTCCTCTCCTTCCCCCACCAGGATAGGGAAGCGTCTACCTCCCCCACCCCAACTATTGCACAAAATCAACATCCAAGCCGGATTCCATGCTCCGAGGGAGCACTGTAAATTATATAATCCAAATATTGGAATATATTATACAAAGGTCGGCAAAAGCGAACAAACGCTAACAATCGCATCCATCTTCTCGCGGTACGCGACGGTCCCCCGCTCGCCAGCTGCCAGATCATCCTGCACCCAGAGCGCTTTTGTCAACGCGCGCACGATATACAGTGACCGCGACACGGGCGATTTCTCCGTGCGCTCCATGAGCGCGAGCACCGTGCACCGCTGTTCGTCGGTCGCGGCCTCGGCGCCGATGATGAAGAGCGGGAATTGGCGCGGGCAGGCTTTTAAGGTGTGGAGGATGGCGAATGCGCGCTGGATGCGGGATTGCGTTGTGCTTTGGGGTTCGAGGGTGGAGTTCGTCATGCGGCTTAGGTAGATGGAAATTGCGAGGTGGAAGAGCTCGAAGGTGGGGTCTGGGTCTGGGGTTTCGGGACTGGTATACGGGAGCGGGAGCGCTTGGATTCGCTGGGTTACAGCTTGTAGCGCCTCGAACGTGGGGCTCGTGTCGCGGTCCGTGGTGAGGAGGTAGCAGGCTTCCTTGAATAGGCGGAGGAGGGCGTTCGTCGGGGTGGGGAGTAGATTATCGGCCTGAGACGGGTAGCGCGGCGCTACATCCGGACTGGGAGAGCCAGACAGGGATGGGGGGAGGGAGGAGGAACTCACACCCGAGCACACAGCCGACAAAGGATGTTCCTCCAACTGTGTAGCAGGCCGCCAGTGTAGCAGGCTAAACCGGCCGAGCGTTTCGTGGTAAAACACCCAGTCCATCAACGCCATAAAGGTCCTGTCCTGCCGGAAGGGGAGTAGCGCCGAGGCGTTGAGGACCTGTTTCACGCCGGTGACAAACCAGCGCCACTGTGACGAGGTGCACGACGCCTTGTGGATCTCGAACGAGCAGAGAAGCATCCCCGCAGCGACATGCTGGAGTGCTTCCGCGGGTCCGATGTCTGTATGCGTGGCTTCGTTTAAGGCTGCTATCGCCGAGATCTTCAATTCAAAGCATTGTGGCGTCAACTCGTAGCGATGGAGTGAGGAGAGACCGAGGAGGGCGTGGCGGACTGCGGTGGAGGAGGGGGAGGAATTGGCCAGCGCCATGCGGATCAAGACGCGGCCTAATTCTATTGGATTGTGGCCGAGAATAGCTAGAGATTTCGATGCGGTGGATTCGACTAGATCGGTTAGCTGAGTATAGCGCATGCCGTGCAAGGGTACCTGCAGTATTGGAACAGCTGGCCGTCTGTATCGGTGACGTCTATAGGAGTAAACGGGATGGGTACGGTAATAGATAGCGAGTGGAGATCTGTAGCGCGTAAGGATACCTCATCGCTTCCATGTCATGTGTGAAAAGACACACCTGATGGCAGTGCACTGGATAGGTAGTAGTGCATCTTGATATCAAAGTCCGAGACCGTAACCAGACTGGAACTCAGACGCTGGCGATGCGCCCGTCGAGCGTGAGACGGGATGCTCACTACGGCACGTCTCGAATCACTTGCTTTCGGCCACGAGAGGCGTATCCCGTAGCCCTTGCAAGCCCGGTTCGACCGAGCGCATTGCGCGCAAGTGGGCGTCGCACGATCACAGGAGATCCGGCGGTCTGCGGTGGGTATTTTGTCAGCACCTGATCCACAGCGCGAGTGCAGAGCATATTCTAGAAGATACCTCTACACGTTCCGCAGCTGCGTGGCATGTCTCGTTACGTAGGTGAAGATGGAATGATTCTCGCGCAAAGTTGCCTCTGATCAGACTGGGGCTGACGGGCGGTTTTAACCTCAAATGTAGCTGCTTTAGCGCCGGGCAGGACGGGCCAATTTGTAAGATCTGCAGCCAATGACATGGATTATACGTGCTTGGCACCCCGCTAGTATTGTGGAGACTGGGGATTGAGAGCAACTTTTCGCGGCGCTAACCCTAACCAGAACACCTGGAGCCTGATCTGGAGTATACGCTTGCGAGGTGCTTTCGAAGGGTTGGGTCATGGCTTTGAAATCATCACCGAAATATTAGATTTGAAATCAAATGTAGTCTTCGAGAACATGATCCCGTCTGCTATAAAGTCTGGCGATTTGTCGGTATCATCATCCCATCGCAGCAGCAGCAGCAGCAACGACAACAACAACAACAACAACAATATACCGCATAACAGCACCAACCACTCTCCAACACCAAACATGCCTTCCTACGCAGTCACAGGAGTCTCACGCGGCATTGGCGTACGCAGCACCCTTCTTAGCCAAGATATCAAACTAACTCTCACAGTGGGCATTCCTCAGCATCCTCTCCAGCAACCCTAGCAACACGGTGATCGCGCTCGTCCGCAACAAGACCGGAACCGAGAAGCGCGTCGCCGAGGAGCTCCCCGGGCGCAGCAACATCCATGTACTCCACGCCGACTTGACCGACTACAAGTCCTTTGAGAGCGCAGCCGCCGAGACTGCCAAGATCACCGGCGGAGCTCTCGACTACCTCATCGGCAACGCAGCCTACCTCGATGTCTGGGACCAGTTTGATCCGATCGGTACACTGTACGTCTTACCTTACCTACTACTCTCCATCCATATGTCATCATCAACCCTACATCAGCACGCTAGCTAGCTATACCTAACAATGAAAAAAAAAATATAGAGGCAAAACCCCCGACGCACTCGAAGACCACCTACTCCTCAACTTCAAAAGCAACGTCATCGGCCAAATCCACCTGTTCAACCTGTTCATCCCCTTGATCCTGCGCGGGACCGCGAAGAAAGTCATCGCCATCTCGAGCGGCCACGCGGACACCGACTTCGTCACCGAGTACAACCTCCCCAACGCAGCCACGTACGCGATCGGCAAGGCCGCGCTCAACATGGCCGTCGCGAAATTCAGCGCGCAGTATGCGGCTGATGGTGTCCTCTTCCTTGCGATCTGTCCGGGCATGGTTGAAACGGGGCATTTTCAGGATTGTACGTTTTCCATTTTTCTTCCCAATGTGATCTGATATCAACGAGTCTTACTTTTTGCTTATGCTTGTGCTTGTCGAATGCTGATCTTCCTAATCGCGGAGCAGTAACCGAAGAACAGCTCGCCGGGGCCGCGCCCATGTTCGCCAAGTTCCAGGCGTACTCGTCGACGTTCAACGGGCCGCGGCAGCCGGAGGACTCTGTCAATGATATGCTCAAGGTCATTGACAATGCGACTGTGGAGAAGAATGCGGGTGCGTTCTTGTCGCACAAGGGGAACCGCACTTGGCTTTGAGAGATGTGCCCTTGATCAATGTGAATAGGATATTTTGGGGTGAATGAATGATCCCAGCCTCCTATTTGTATCTTGTTGCATCATGCAATTGAGGCTTCTATTTAGTTACACTATTGATAGTTTTCCAGATTGTTATCTTTCCTTACAGGTGATAGTGTAGCTTACTCGCCTTCCCATATCTCTACTTCAGCGAAACAGTCAAACTCCCCTTCCCACCCTTAACCCACCTCCCCTTACCCCCCGGAACCTCCACCCATCCCCTCGTCCCCCTCGGCGTATCCCAAGTAACCTTAACCTTCTTCCCCTTCTTCTTCACCACCTCAAAGCTTGCCCGAAACCTCCCTAACGCCGTCGAAAACCCCGCCTGAGCACTCTCGAGTCCCTGCAGCCCAAAACTCGCCGGCCTGAGACTCCACACCTTCCCTTGCGGCTCCGTAATCCGCAACCCCACCGCATACTCCGTCAGCGCGCTCGTCGGTCCGCTACTCCACCCGTGCGCATGCGACATATACCGCGGATCGTTCCTGTACCCACGGTCGCCGCGATACGTCCACGAGCCGTCGACGAGGAACCCTTCGGGGACTGTGCTCTGCGTCCCGTTCGGGTGTGACAGGTACCAGCCCCACAGGCGACGAATGAGCTCGATTGCGCGGTCTGTGTGGCCAGAGGCAAAGTGACCCTCGAGCTCGAGGGATGAGATGAAGGGGGAGATGTTGTTGGGCAGCTCGGGAGCTTCGGGGCCCAGGGGTGTCCAGTTTGAGTGCAGGTAGGCGGAGATTGAGTCCGATTGCGTGCTTCCGGGGGCGAATAGGGAGAAGGCGAGGGCCATTGCGTTGGCATCTTGTGGGTACAGGGTTGATGTGGGGGAGTCGCGGAGGGCGCCGAGTTCGGGGTCATACAGGTGGGTTGTTATTGCTGTGCGGAGGGAGGAGGCGAGCGAGGCGTAGTCTGTGCTGTTGGAGTCGGAGGCGTAGGGGGCGAGGAAGGAGCTTGTTGTTAGAGCGCGGTAGAGGCTAGTCAATACTTGTCAGTGTCACCCGAAAGAGGAGAAGTGAATATGAAGAGGAAGGTGGAGTACGCACAGCATATTCGCCGAACTAGCCACCGTATCATACGTCCACCTCCCCCAGTCCGCGGGCTGCGTCGCATTCAGCAGCCCATTCTCCATCACCTTCCCCAGACTATAGTCCAACGCCCGAGTATACTTATCCCACACTCCAGTTAGAAACTCCTCATCCCCACTGAACAGGAAATAGTTATACGTCCCGATAACCGTCCACAGATGATACGTATCACTATCCGCTTTCAGGTATGGTGGCCCCGCCTTGGGCAAGAGCCCCGAGGGCGTCTGGTTATCCCAGATGGCAAGAAGTGCATTCTTCGTGCTCTCGAGATCCCCCGTGCTCACCGATGCACTGGGGACGGCGACACCCATATCCCCGATCCACACCCAGCGGTCGCGCTTCGCGCCGTCGAGGAGGATACTCTCTCCGGGCCCGCAGTTTGCGTTGTTGTTCCAGCCCGTAGATGAACTGACACTCACGCGGCATGTGCCCGCGGGCACCGAGTTTGTCTGCAGCGTGTAGGCGCCTGCGTACCAGATTTTGTTGAGCACGGGGTCGGACGAGTGGAAGTAGCCCTGGTAGGCGCGGAGGCTCTCCCACGTGGGTTGGAAGGCGATTTCGAGTGAGACGCTCTTAATATCTAGCGTGGTGTTTGTGGGCGAGGATGCGGAGTCGAGGAAGACGGTCAGGTAGCGGAAGCCGCCGCGGAGCTTGGCATCCTGCATGGTATACGAGCCCTCTGTCTCAGTGAGGGTTGCAAGCAGGGCGAGATCGGCGCCAGTGCCGCCGTTCGAGTTGTCGGATTTCCGCCCGATGAAGTCCTTTGCTTCGGTGAATGCCAGACCGAGGGATGCATTCGCTGCGGATAGAGAATACTCGATCGTGACGATCCCGCCGACTTCGATGCCAAAGTCGAATACTAGTCCTTGATCACTTGTGGTGATGGAGGGCGTGGTCTCGGAGGGGTAGTCAGACGCGAAGGCTCCTGCTGGAAGAGAGAGGATAGACTTTGGCTGCATGGACGCGCGAATCTGGCGCAAAGTTGTTTTCGTCCCAGGGCCCCGGGAAGGCGGCGGATGCTGGGCCGGTGCAGGGGGTATTTCGCCAGCACGAGGCCAGCGTCCCCGGGGCGAGACTTAATATGGGGAGGAGGCGCATCGTTGCCGGTGTAGAAATCTTAGGCAACATGACTAGTGCTGTTGGGTTTATACTCTTCTTTTTAATCCTCGACCCGGATCAACGGAAAATCCACGGTAAAACTGCCATTAGCGAGGTCTAATTGTCCGTCTTAGCTTGGGCATTACCCCAGAATTAACTGGTGATCGGCTTTTTACACCTCCAAGACGACTCCACACTCGGTGGATCTCAGCCCGACCTCGGATGTCGATCTGTTTCCGCGATGCAAGAGTGTGGGGTAGCAGCTGGCACCTTGATCAGAATTTCTGAGTCCCCCCATGATAGCTATAGGCGTGGTAGGAAACGATATTTCTCTGCGAGAGACTGTCTGTCCGTCTGATTAGGCACAATGAGAAGTCTTCTCAACATCATTGACCAACCTCCTAGAGAATTGCATTTTGCTACAGGACTAACAATGTCAACAGCAAGAGAGATCCATTGCAGCCCATTCTACTTCCTTCGACCCACATTCTCCTCATCTCCATCTGTCTGTATATGTAGTACATCTGGATTCTAACACTCCCCCGTCGCACTCCCCCCCTCACAAACAGGCCCCGTACACTCAAACCCCCTCGGGTCTTTAACATTCCCACAAAGATACTCTGCCGCTGCCGTCCCATTCGCAAACTCGAGATCAACGTCCAACATGCCCAGATTCGTGCACGGCGCCACAGCACTACACTGGAAGCTCGCCACCCGCTCAGACTTGGTTGTCCCCTTCAGGTTCGCGACCGTAATGTCGCGGATCTGGAATTGCGAGTTTGTGCAGTTACCTTGCCCCGGCGCGCCGCTGAAGCGCGTACATTGGCTGATTGCGACGGCGGAGCCGCGGAGGCCGGTTGCGTCGAGGTTTTTGAAGAGCATGTCGGAGGCGTCTATAATCACATCCGTTAGACTGAGTCATAGATTGTATCTTAAGGTCAATTAACGGGAAACGTACAGCCGAGTCCACCACCCCCGCCGTTAGGTGGGTATCTGTTCTGGTCGTCAGTCCAGGTTTTGAAGTAGACCTGTCAAAGTCAGCAAACTAAACTTATTCCCCCCCAGTACTAGGAAGAGCGTGGCTTACCGCGTGCAGCGTATTCTCATACTTGATATTCTCCACTTTGATGCGCTCGACAGTCTCGTACTCGTCGTTGAGTTGGCCGATGCTACCGATCGCCACGCCAAGTCCGTTGTAGAAGTGCGAGTTTGTCAGCGTAATGTCTGTGCTATTCGCTTTGAACGAGATGCTGTCGTCGCCGTTGTACACAGTCAGGTTGTTAAAGCTGAGATGCGACGATCGGATCGTGTCTGCGCCGTCGGTGTTGGCTGCGATAGTTAGCGGGCCGCTGCTCAGTACGATCCCATCCTAGGACAACGTACAGCTATCGACTCGGTTCCCGGTATTGTTCACCAGGATATCATCAAAGTCGACGTGGTGCGAGTAGATGATTGCCAGCGTCCTAGACAGCCAGCCACAGTTAGCCTCGTCTCTCCTCCAAATGTATATAGGAAACATACCACATCTGACTCCTCAGAAAATTCACCCCCCTCACCACCGAGTTCGTCAATCCATTAAACGTCAACGCAATTGGCCTCCCCGGGTAATTCGACGTATTCGGCTGCTCCCGAATCCACTCGTACCAGTAATCCCCGTTGCCATCGAGCGTGCCGACGCCATGTCCGTTGATGCGCACATTGTTCCCGCCGAGGATCCACGCGGTCGACTGGTTCTGGTACCCAACCTCGAGCGAGTTGTTCAGCCAGTAGGGGATGTCTGTACTCCACTACATGCGGTACGCTGTCAGCATCCCGTTTCTTTCCAACAGATATGAGACAGGACGAACAAGTAGGTTTCCCCTCAAGTCAATCTCGACGTCGTCAAGCCAACGAATGTCCATCACCGAGTTGACATGGTACGTCGTGGGCTTGAAAACGACTTTCCCGCGGCGCCCGCAGCGCTTGAAGGCGTGGATAATCGCTGGCGCGTCGTCGGTGGTGTTCGATCCTGACGCTGGGATGACGCATGTTTTGCGCTGCCAGGGGAGTGTCCCTGCGGAGGCGCAGGATGCCGCTGTGAGCAAGGCGAGGAGGAGCTTGGGGAGACGCATCGCACGTTACTATGCTTAATGGTTGCAACGAAAAGAGCTTGACTTGACTTGCATAGGACATTGAGACGAGCGCCCTTGAAGCAATAAGTACGGCATTTGTGTATTGCGCATTGACTGTCAAGTGGCGTCATATTGTCGAAATCGCCCAACAGCTTTTGCGCGCGAGATTTCGCACGAATAGAATTCTTGCTTCTCCAAATCGCTCTCCTGATTTCCTGCACATCCTTTCCAGAACCTGAGGATCACCGCCGCTGGTCCCCTAGTTTTGCGGGGTTGGGGTCAAGCGAATTCAGCCGAGCTTCAGCTTCGGGTTAATTTGGCGCGAAGGGCCTGATCCCCATGCATATGGAGATCGGCCCATTACGTTGTCCTTGTCAAGTATAATCAGCTATGTACATATAGATCTAGATTTTCCCGAGGACAAGACGGTCTCTCGAGTCTAATAGTTCCACGTATAAGACCTTGTCTTGATGATTTATGCGTTAAAATGATGGGAACTCTGGCACGGAGTCTATCTATGTCGGACGAGGAACTACTCCTCCGAGATCCGTGCTGTTATTCTTTTGACAAGCACAGTGTCTATTTGTCTATTTACCTTGGCAATATTTGTGCCTCCCTCATGTGTTGGCGAGAAGGGAAAATGCGACTCAGGCCTTGCTTCACCAGAAATGAAAGCTACCAAGGTAGTTCCTTCCGTCGTTAACCTTCAGTATCGTACCTTCTGTATTTGGGCAACCCAAAGTCGCGACTTCCCTAGATTTCGGTCTTCTATTTCAGGCAGGTGCGCTCCGTGACTCGGGATGATATGGGGTCGCTCCTTCCTCAGCTATTGGTAGGTTCAGATTTATTAACGGCAGGTGCGGGTGCTTCCTATATTGTTTTCTAGGTCACTCTTTCTTATTTAGATATGGTTGTATCGGCCAGATAGGACCATTTCTCTGTCTCACCCACCTCGAAGTTCTCCCTGTAGTCGCCGATGCGAACGACAACCGACAACCGTATCGTTCCCTCCAGCTCTGCCTTCCCTATCGTTCTATCTTCAACTTCGCTGCAAGTACGCCTGGATCGTACCCGCCTCGCGGACTGTTTTGGTATATCGTCTGGGGACAGAAGAAGTGAGGGGCTGTTTTGGTAATGTTTAAGCATTCTATAGAACGTGTTAAGGAGCGGGTGGACGATGGTCAATTATACGTTATAATCCTACAAAAACCTATCTATAGTTACACCTTCCCTTTGACACTGTCTTGTGCGCTAAGTAGTAGTTTCTCCGCTTAGGTGAATCACCACACCTCCTTCGTCGTGGTGGAGTGCAGCGACTGTACGGACTCAATACTCAAGGAGTACTTCAACTGCCCGAATTGGAGCTTGTCTCGTACAAGTCCAGAGCAGGAACAAGGTCCATACGTACGTTGCATCGCAGTACAAGCCGGGCACCTGGAGCGCCCGATGTCAGCCACAGTTCGTTCTCTCACCTGCGATACTCAATTGCCCCATTCACTAGATGGTGGTACGTTAAGCTATAGTACGATCGAGGAAAAGAGCGAACGATAACTGGTTCCTATCAACTAACTAAGTATCGGATGAGCAATGGAAAGCAATTTCAAATTAACCAGGCGACGCACTCTGTGTCTCTCAGCGGTCCAAGTTACTCCTCCTCCTCCTCCTCCTCCTCCTCCTCCGAGATCATCCCCGCTACCTCGTCTTTTTCCCCTCGGTATCCAACAGCCCCTTCTTAACAAGCACACCCTGAATTCTCGGCAGCAAACTAACCAGGTCCTCAGGCTCGTCAATCTCCTCTGTGTTTTCCCACTCTCCCCCGTTGAGAATGTCCCCCAATACATTCCGCCTCAAATGGCATCCGACGAATGTGCTCCAAGCAGGATTCCAGAACGCTTCCGCATATGTTAGCAAATACAGCCATCTACGAAAAACAGCAATGGTAGCAGTAGCAGCACGAAAACACTTACCTTGCGCAGCCGCGGTAACCCAGCTCCGACTGCACCCGTGCTCCCAGAAGATAAACTTGCCACCGGGTTTCAGCAGCTTCCACACATCTTTCATCACAGCGGCCGGATCCTCGACCGCACAGAGGACCTGGATGCACAGAACAGCATCGAGACTCCCCTCCGTGATCCCTTCTTTCTCAAGGGCGTCACTATCTTCAACGCCGGCGACTATAAGTCTATACTTATCCCGCAGCGCAGCGTTCTTTTCCAGCGCCAGCTTGCCGGTAATGGTATCTTGGTAGTACCGGTTTGGCTCAATGCCATAGACGTACTGCACGAGCGAGGTGTCGAAGCGATGAATCTGGTTCCCCGGCCCAGGGCCCAGGTCGAGAACAACCCCGCCCGCGGCTGATACGAGTGAGGGGACGATTGTTGTGTCTTCAAATGTGACGAAACCGGTAGCTGCGTTTTCGTGGGTAAGTTGGGCTCATCCAGAAGGGTTTTAGTAGGCGGAGCGTGGAGATATGAGGGGGGGGGTCATTGACATGCCAAAGTGGACGTGGGCTGACTTACAAAGGGTGCTAAATAGCTTTGCCGAAGCGGCGTCTCGAATCCGGTGTGGATGCGCGAGTGCGCGGAGTCCATCGTTACGGATGGCTTCTTTGAGAGCTTCCCAATGGACTATAAGACAGAGAGAAATGTGGCGGTCAGAAAAAAAGTGGTAGAGGCGGTTTAGTAGCGTGCACTTACAGCCGATCGAAAGCCATATCAGACCCCATGGACGGAGGAGGGGAGCAATGCGATCTTTAAGAGGCATGGTGATATCCACCAGACGGTTTGTTAGAGTTGTTGGCCGTTCGCAGAAAAGTGTGAGAGCAAATATGTAGAGGCGGGGCGGTCAATATCAGAAACGGAGGATTTTATTTATATCGGGGCGGGGGGGAGGGAAGTTTCGCGTACGGTGGGCAGGGCTCGATTTTATATGCACCAGCTTAACCTCCAGCCGCAGGTGATTAACCCTATGTCGCGTCTCACCAAGGGGATCCCGGACACGTACGGCTTAGGGCTTATGGGGCCTATCTTTGGGGTCTAGTGGATGATATGTACCAATAGAGTGCCATATCACCCCGCCAGGGTGCTGCTCTGATCGCGTCATTTCGGAGCTAGTGTTGGATACTCAGTATGTCTCGCCACAGAGGATTTGATGGGACGGTTCATGTACGGAACCTCGAATGTCAAATGATAAAGAATTGAATTTTAAACACTTCAACGGAAACATTAACATAAGAGGAGGTATAGATAGGACCAGAGGGCATTTCCCGGGTATTGAGGCATCTCCGTTCTAATGGTCATCACCCAACGGCGCACCCACCATCTCAATAATGATATCGAAGTCCACGCAGGGGAGATAACCCATCTATCTCATCTGCGGAACTTATTCTTCGTGGTTTATGAGAACAGATGGGTGTCGATTGTCTTCGCAGAGACCAGCTTGTACCCTAGAAGCTTGGCTACATGTCGAGCTCCGCAAACGATGGGGCAGACATAATTAGAACAAGGACAGGTTTATGACGAACGGTAGGAAAGCTAGAACCTGAGATGTAAAGCAGATATGGATTGAAATAGGACGCTTCATGGGGAGCTGATTATATATGTGATGTTCCGAGGTCCTGGGCTTGAAGCGTCGGTTCTAGTTGGAAAGCTCCAATGTTTCAGGCAAGGCAGGTCATCTGATCCACCTTGCTGGCCAAGCAACAGTCACATCTATATATTTGGCGCCGCACCCTCGCATTTTCTCATCTGAATCAAGTCGCGTTACATGTTGCCGACCATGGCAAATATACAGCTTCAAGTCCTATCGGATCTCCACCTGGAATCTCCAGCTGCCTATGATATTTTTAGTATCGAACCCAAGGCGCCGTTTTTGGCATTCCTAGGCGACATTGGATATGTTAAGGATGAGGGTTTTTTTCCGTTTCTCCGCAGACAGCTGTCCATCTTCCGGGTTGTCTTTATGGTTCTAGGAAACCATGAAGCCTACCATAGCAGTTGGACAGAGACAAAGTCTAACCTGGAACGTTTCAAAGAGGAACTAGATGAGGCTCCTCGGAGAGGTAAGGCGCTTGGGAAATTTGTTCTGCTTGACCAAACGCGGTACGATATCTCACCAACACTCACCATTCTCGGCTGCACATTGTTCTCTTATATCGCCGAAGAACAAATGGAGAGTGTCAGCTTTGGTCTGAACGATTTTTACCACATTCGCGATTGGTCGGTTGAAGCCCACCGAGAAGCGCATGCTGCAGATCTTTCCTGGTTGAATGCTGAAATTGACTTGATTTCGCGCTTGGAGCCTGGCCGAAAAGTCATCATCTTAACACATTATTGTCCATCGACGCATGAAGAAGTCGTCGACCCTAGACATAACAACAGCAAACTTTCCTCTGGATTCATGACGGACCTTTTAAATGAGCAGTGCTGGCAAAATGAAATTGTCACACTCTGGGCCTTCGGACACACCCATTTCAACTGTGATTTCCGAGACGTAGCGACAGGGAAAAGAGTGATGACAAACCAGAGAGGCTATTACTTCTCACAGTCTACGGGATTCAATGCGGAAAAGGTGGTGGAACTGAAAGATACCTAAAGGCGACTCTTCAGTCCTTAGGCAAGGTCAACCTGACGGTAGTTTGGAGGGAAAGCGAACCACTGAATTAGACAACATGGGTCGTATCGGTCAACCTTTTTTGACTTGGAGGAGTACTCCTAAAATTGATTGCTGTCCAGTACCCCACAGCTATGTAAGCCGCAGCCCACCACCCACCTCAACTTGTCCTGCTCTCATCGTGATATCTAAAGTTCTGACCAGTATGAACAACTTTTCTACAGATATATAGTCTTATTCAAATGTCGGTCCTTAGATGAGGGAATAACCTCTCAAAGATGCCAGATAAATTCATATTCAGCTATCACCTCCTCGCCTTCTTCCTATCCGGCTCCGGCTCATCATCATCATCACTCAAGTCCCGATAAATCGGCGTCGGCTGCGTCTCCTGCCACGCCTTGGTAAAGATCGGATCCTTCTTCGCCTTCTCGGCATACTTCAGTAGCGCCTCGCGCGGATCCTCATCACGCATCGAACTGAGTGGGATATTCTCCCGGATATGCTTCTCATCCGGTTGCGACTTTGCAAATGGCGTTAGCGCAGGCAGGTGCGGTCGCCTCGGGTCGCGCGACCGTCCTGAGGCTGTAAGCCCGATTGTCGGGTGGCGCGCGGACCAGGTCGCGGATGTGTAGTGTGGGACGCCGTTGGAGCCGACGACGACCGAGTCGCCGGAGATGCCCTGGGACAGGTTCATGGTAAGGGTTGGGTCGTCGTCGATATGCCGGCGTTTGGGGGCCTTGGACATGACGAGGGCGGCGCCCTTGGTGGAGATGTGGGGGTTGTAGAGGACGTGGGTTTCGGCGTTGGCGGAGCCGGTGAGGATTTGGTTGAGTTTTTCGTGCCATTGCACGGTGATTAGAGGTGAGCCGGGTGTTACTGGCGTTACTAGTTCTGGTTTCAGGGTTGCTGGGTTCAAGATGTGCAGGTGGCCTGTCTCTGAGCCGGTTACAACGTTTGCAGATGTCGGCGAGAATACTATGTTCGACGTGGGGAACCGGGAAGAGCTCGATGGATGTGAGACTGTCGTGATCGGTACCTTAAACTTTCTAGTGTCCCATAGCTTGATAGTGTCGTCTCCACCTTTGGTAATAACCAACCTGCCATCACTGCTGATATCAATGCCGCTCGTCCACGTATCTCGCGTATGCGCCTGGCGAACCTCGGCCGCGGGCCGTGTGAAAGGTCCATTCCCGCTCCACATCATCAAGCTGCCATCCAGCGCAGCAGCAACAAGAACATTTGGACCCCCTTGTTTCGGGGAACCCCACGCAACAGCTGTCATCTTGCTCCGACCAGCGGAACCCGCAGCTCGCGACTTGTGCATAATCACCTCCTTCTGCGATCGACCAGTGTTGGCATCCCATATCCGCACCGTGCTGTCCGTGCCCGCGGTCGCGCACAGGTTCTCGTCAGTCGGAGACCATACGCCACTCGTCACCTCCGATATATGGCCCTTGGTATTATGGAGGTCCCGCAGGTACATATCGCCCTTGACAAACTCTGTAACCGTCTCGCCATCGCGGTCTAGGATTCTCGGTTGCGGTGTAGCGGAGACGACGAGGACGTATGCCGGGGTGATCGGGTTGAATGCCGCATAGTGAACAGCATGCGTTTCCTGCGCCGCAGATGTCTTTTTCGCGGAGGGGTCGACAGACTTGAATGAGCGCACGGTGGAAGGGGTCATGGAGGCGAAATCGTGTAGTTTAAGGGTACAGTCCGTCGAGCCGGTGATCAATCGCGAGCCGGAGGGGTCAACGGTGATGGTGGTAACTGCGCGCTCATGCGTTTTCATAAGCAGTTCATGCGACACGGGAAACTCGTCCTCGTCATCGTCGTCCGAGTCGGAATCCGAGTCGGAATCGTTCGAGTTGTCCGAGCTATCACTTCTCTCCGCAGCCACTACTTGTGGTCCGGCCTCGTCGTCATCCGAATCTGATTTCGCATCGGCATCACCGCCGGCGATCACCTTGGGTTTTTCGTCACTGCTCTCGGGCTTGGTGGCGCGTTTTGTCTTGTCGATCTGGGCGTTGACGTCGGTCTTCTTTTCCTGCTTCCCAAAGCTGGAGGGGAAGAATTGCTTAAAAGCCTCCTCGTCGAATCCTTCCATTGTAATAAACTTGATGGGAACGTTGCTTGAATTTGCGACGGCGACGCGATGCTCTCATGAAGTGGTCGGCGTTTGTCAAGTTTCGCATGTTTGCAGTGTTTGCGTTAAGCAGGGGTCCTTTATCTTATCGCACTGGGTCCGGGCTGCGGCTGCCATTATGTATGATTGGATCCCGTCTCACTGTCTTGATCAACACTCTCCAGATTCCCAACCCTCGCTTTGTTGTATCAGGATATCGAGACTGTTCGATATGGCGTCGACACTGTCACTAGGTCAGACTTTGAAAGACCGAATGGTACTCTATACGATTCTCAAGCAATTGCAGGATTGCGTCTGGCTTGCTGCGTATACATATTCCTTTGTCTCTGTGTATGTATTACCCGTGGACACTAACACCCGCACTAGAATCGAAAATCAAGAGAAAGTTATCGCAAAGAGTGTCAGGTATTTTCGATTACAAAATGAACGCGATATCCTTTTGCGTTTTCAACATCGAACACCATATATTCGTCCACTGATTGAAGAGATTGAGGGATGCAAGGATTCCGATACTCCTCCCATCTCATACTGAAGTACCTTGACGATGATGCGCTCCAGGCATTCAGCAGATAACGTCTTACTCGACCCGAGGTGAAGTATGTTGCGAGAGGCGTTCTAGAAGCACTCTCTGCTCTACACGAAGAAGGATTTGTCCACACCGGTCACGCTCAACCAACCACTTTCATTCCCACGATATAGCCGGGGCTGACAAACTACATCCAGATAACTATAAACCCCTGCAATGTGTTGCTGGACTACTCCCAAGGCAACACCCGGTTTAGTCATGTACAGTTGGCCGATATTGGGAGCACAGTTCACAGGGAGTCCGTCCACGCGCAGCGCGGCGACCCTATTGGCACGTTTATTTTCAGAAGTCCGGAGGCCCAACTGGAAATGAAGTGGGATACGTCAACTGATATTTGGTCCTTTGGCACGACGGTAAGTTCATCATCCACTGTTACGTAGTACAACAATAGTATTGACCGGCCTTAACGCGAATAGGTTGCTAGTCTTCTCTACGGAGATAGTGACACAGTCAAAGCAAATAGTACCTATTTACACATGCTAATGGAATGGCTGGTGGTGTGTTAGTGGACAACACATCCTTGGATCTGCATCGTTGAGCTCGGTTTTGCGTTTAGGAAGAATTAGTCCCTAATGGGCTGAGGGTAACTACAATATGGAAAATGACTACTAAGGACGAGAAAAGCAACAGGTGGAATGGTAACGGGGAGAAATTCGATTAGGCGACGCTGAACTCCCAGACGCATGAAAGAAAACACACTAGCCGAATATTTATATATATTTAGTGCTTCCTATTGACTGTAACGGGGCGAAAGAGGAAGCGTGGCAAATTGCCATAAACTCGTCTGGGGAGTCCTACAATATCTACATATAAGTGGGTGGATACGTTTTGACGAACAAGATACAAAGATGATGGGTGTATATCATAAATTTGCCAGCTTAGAGTACACTAGTCTATGGACAGGTAAGTCGTGGAGAGCGACCACCAACAGCCATGTGCATCTACAAGTACAGTCCCTCCACAGGACCGCCGTCCTGTTTCGTCTTCATAATCCGTTCACGAGCGGCACGGAAATCGTCCATCTGCACCCTCATACGACGCTCTCTCAGAGCCATCAAACCAGCCTCCGTACAGATGGCGCGGATATCGGCACCAGAGAGATCGTCCTTCTGGTTGATGAACTCGTCGAGATCGACATCGTCTCCGAGAGACATCTTCGAGGTGTGGAGGGTGAAAATCTTCTTCTTGGTGTTTTCTACATTATTATTAGTAAAATGTTGGTTAAGTGTGAGGTGGGTAGCTTACGATCAGGGTTCTCGAACAGAATTTTTCGATCGATACGGCCCGGACGAATCAAAGCCGGGTCGAGCGTTTCGATCTTGTTCGTGGCCATAATCACCTTGACATCTCCGCGGTCGTCGAATCCGTCTAGCTGGTTCAGAAGCTCAAGCATGGTTCGCTGGATTTCACGTTCACCACCAGAAGTTGAGTCATAACGCTTGGTACCGATAGCATCAATTTCATCAATGAAGACGATGGAAGGAGCATGTTCTGCAGCTACCTGGAAAATCTGTCGCACCAAACGGGGACCATCTCCGAGGTACTTCTGAATCAGTTCACTTCCAACGATACGCAGGAAGGTAGCACTAGTTTGGTTGGCGACTGCCTTGGCAAGCAGTGTTTTTCCGGTTCCCGGAGCTCCGTAGAGAATGACACCCTTGGGCGGCTTGATACCCATCTCCTCGTACAACTCGGGATGAAGTAGAGGAAGCTCGACCGACTCTCGGACTTCCTGGATCTGCGACTCAAGACCGCCAATATCCGCGTACGACTCGGTTGGAGCCTTGTCAAGCTTCATCACTGAGACTAGCGGATCCGACTCCTCCGTCAACACACCAACCACTGAAACCGACTTGTGATGCAGGAGAATGCTAGCACCAGGCTCGAGGAGGTCTTTATCGACGAACGACATGATGGACACGTAGTACTCCGGCCCGGTCGCGCTCGAGACAATCGCGTGGTCGTCGTCGATCAACTCCTCCAGGTTACCAACGCCCATGGGGCTTCCTCTCATATCATCCACACGGCTACGCTCATCCGCATTTCGGTCCGTAATGTCTAATTCACCCCGGCTAGCCGAGTCTGAAGAACCTTGTGCCTTGGACTTTCGCAGCCGCTCCATGTTCTCGACGTATTCCTCCTCTAGCAGCAGGTGGTCATGGACGCGTTGCATTCGAAGATACCGCAGCTTACATCGTGACGTCGGATAGATATCTGGGAGCTTGGAGGCGGTGCTGGGACCGGCGGCCTTGCGCTTCTTGCGGCCGATGCGAGTGGTAGGTGGTGGAGGCGGCTCGTACTTGGGCTTGTCCTTCTGAGAAAGGAGTCAGCGGTGACATCCACCCTTCGACCGGAGACTTTACCTTCTTGTCTTTGTCATCTCTTCCATCTCCTCCGGGACCTCCGCCGATGTTGGACTGTTGATTACCCTGTTCATTGCAGGTTTGTCAGCTAAGAGCGCGGTCAAGAGAAGACTGCGACCACTAACCATCGTCCGAGGGTTTGAGAATTAAGTGAGTAGAATGAGTTGCAACAATAGCAAGGAATTTGCACTAGAGTGCTTAGATCGAGGAGAAATGATGGAGATGGGGTGGAGGATGGTCGAGTGAGGAGCTTGATACGTAGCTTGCTGAGGTCTGGGAGCAGTTGCTGTTGTCGCCATCTGCTCCGTCGGTCTTGGCGTTGATTACGTGTGAAATAGCACGTGACTTTGATTAGCTCTACAAAGGTACCGACTCGGTGTGGCTTGGACAACCACCAAATCGAGGGAGTCATTAGTAAAGTTGGGTATTCCTACGATCAGGCATATGCGTTAGTGCTACTGGCTGGAGGTAGGCGCAGTCAGTGCAGACTTTAGAGTGGTCGAGTCACTGCTTAGGCCGGAATAGATGTTGCTCAGCCTGTTAAATAGTCCGGACCCGACTCAGTCAACTACGGATGCGAGACACTGTCGGAAAAGAAGGGAAAACAAAGTTTCGGTGACTGGGAATTAATTCTGCCTTCATCCAACCTGCTCATCTCTTTATCGTTCCACACCAGTATCACTCTTAATCCATCGACTCATCGAGTTGCTTTGTTTTCAGTGGCCTATCCCCATCCTCCTTCCCGGCCCCTCTGCTTCCCCTCCAACCCGGGTGAGGCTCTGTCGCAACCCAAGGCGTTCCTACTCATATCTCCAGCGCAGCGCAGCTTCCACGTCATCCACCTTGGTAACTCGATTTCTCTATCACGTTCTCTCTCGTCTATTTTCTCTCGGTCTCAAGTTCCTTTCGAATACTCTTCCGGGTCTTGCCTAAGCATCACCATACAGACCGCTAAGCGCGCAACCCCCACGCACAGCTATTCCAGCCATTTTTCTTTCGCTCTGGTATCCCGAGTTCTCTTGCAGAAATAGCATCCATGGCGTCCAACCGCACTCGTCGTATCGCAAAGGAGATTGCAGATATCCGCGCGGATGTTTCCTCCCAGATTACTGCGGAGCCGGTAGGCGATGACGATGATATCACACACCTCCGCGGCTCGTTCCCAGGGCCGCCTGGGACTGCGTACGAGGGCGGCACATTCAAAGTCGACATCAGAATCCCAACCGAATATCCTTTTCGACCGCCGGTGATGAAGTTCCTGACCAGGGTCTGGCACCCGAACGTCAGCAGTCAAACGGTGAGTTCCTCTCCGCCTTTAAGCTGCGGTTGATACTGATAGGTTCTACCTCCTAGGGTGCCATCTGTCTCGACACTCTGTCTTCCGCCTGGTCCCCTATCCTTACCATCAAAGCTGCCCTCCTCTCGCTGCAGTCGCTGCTTAGCACACCAGAGCCCAAAGACCCGCAGGACGCCGAAGTCGCTGGCATGCTGCTCCGAAATCCCAAGGAGTTTGAGCGTGTGGCGCGGGAGTGGGCAGCTCAATATGCAGGAGCACCCAGGACGTTTGCCGGAGAGGGGAGCGGTGGTGCAACAGACGCGTCGCTCCGACAGCTGGAACAGAAGGAGAAAGCAGATCGCGAGAGGGAGGATCTTTCCAAGTATGCTTCCCCTGTGATACCGGTGGGGATTTTTGACTTACACCAGCAGATATGACGGATATAATAAGCAGTTGATCGATCGATTTTGTCACATGGGCTTCGACGTGGACCAGGTTGTGGCTGCGTTCAACTATTATGGCATCGATAGAAATAACGGCGAAGACTACGAGCTCGAGGAGGCCTACATGGGCGATGTTACAGCACGGCTCCTCGGTGAACCATAGATTGCAAGATCTGGAACTATTCTACTGGAGATGGATTTGTTTTGTATCGGCGGACTTGATGATGAGCACGGTGCCTGGCGAATTTTGAATTTGTGGCCCTCTTGGGCTTTGGCGTTAATCAGAAATAATGCTGTGATGACTGATTACTGCATACTAGTACCTTTTGATTTGCATATCAAGGTTTAAACCTGTCGCTTGGATAGTTCGTCGTATCTCTACTCTTAGCATTTAGCCTGGAATTGCACAGTTATTAACATCTTTATAAAAACAAGAGAACAAACTTGATCTGTAGAATACTCAGATGTTGGTGAAACCGTCAAATCTTGTAGTTCCATGTTGATTACCAGATCGGGAACCGTATCGATAAGCACGTGGATCATCCAACAGCTCTGGCGGGCCTCAACCTTTCTTTGACCTCCGCAGAACATTTTCTCGACCATGAATCCATGAGAACACCAATGCTCGTATAACGAGTACCCGTTCTACCCTTTGAAACCCTATTACTTACTCCTGACTCTATACCACTGTCGCTACTACGGTTGACCGACCCTCACTTGCCGATCGCCATGATTGAAGACGATTTTTATCGCACCTCTTCACAGTTCCGCCTGTGGTCCTTCACAGAGGACTCGCTGCGGTCACTCCGACAAGACACCAATAGACTCGCAAGTGACCGCGTACGGGATGCACTGCGCAGGGCGCGCGAGGCACGACAGTCAGCCAACTCGTCAGCGGTCGGCACACCAAATCCAAATGGGAGCGATGCGGATAGCAAAACCGGAGATGAAAAGGATATTGAGTGTTTGACGCCAGAAGAGGAGCAGGAATTGGTGCGGTACTTCTGTGAGCAGATTGTCCAGCTGGGAGAGAGCTATAAACCTCCCCTGCCGACAATAGTGAGGGTACAATTTTCTTGGATAAAACACTCGACAGTGGGACTTTTCAGCTAATGATGAGCTTTTTAGGCCACCGCAATCCAATACCTTCGCCGCTTCTACCTCACAAACTCACCCATGACGTATCACCCGAAAACTATCATGTCATGCGCCCTGTTCATCGCTACAAAGACCGACAACTACTACATGTCCCTCCGCCAGTTCGCAGAGGGGGTGCCCGGCGACACTTCCGCAGAGGACATCATCGCACCCGAATTCCTTGTTATGCAAAGCCTCCGCTTCACCTTCGACGTCCGACACCCCTTCCGCGGCCTCGAAGGCGGGATAATGGAGCTCACTGCAATCTCCCAAGGGCTAGGCGAACCAGCGCCACATACCCCTAACCAATCGCCTGACGACCTGCGCCGCACCATGATCTCCCTCTCACCACCTCCAAACACCCAATCCTCATCCTCAATATCCGACCGCCTCGCTCGAGCGCACCACAACACGCGCGAGATCCTCAAATCCGCCGCGCAGATGACAGACGCCTACTTCTTTTACACGCCTTCACAGATCTGGCTCTCCGCCCTCCTCCTCGCAGACCGTCCGCTCGCCGAATTCTACCTCGACACGAAACTCAGCGCACCGAACCTAGATAACACCCACCCGCTCACACAACTCCGCGCCAAACTCCTCACAACATTGAATAACTGCTCCGCCCTCCTCTCATCATACAAACCTCTCGCCTCAGACCCAGACCAGAAAAAGGCCCTCCGCCGGATAGGTAAGAAACTATACCACTGTCAGAACCCGGAGAAGGTGAACCTGGCCGGCCAGAAACGCATCCCCGCGGCGGCTACCGCAGCAGCAGCAGCAGCAGCATCTATGAGCGACCCGGCGACGCCGGAAAGCGAAATGGAGCGGTTAGCAAAGAAGCGCAAACTAGAGAGCGAGGCGAGGCGAAGAGATGACATTTTCGGGGGGGAATTAGTGATGGAGAGAACACGGGAGAGACAAGGTTAGCTGGACGATTCCATCTGTGCCGCGAACTTTGAAGCGGGGCCATGCCATATATACATATAGCGTTACATGTACAGCGATTTTGCATAAGGAAGAATACATCAAAGACACTACAATACGTATTCTGCCAATTTCGTTGAACCCAGAATTCTAGTACACCTACCTCTGCGCTAAACACCCTGTCCTGGCCTGAGAACTCATCTAGATGGATCTAGATCTCGATCTCGATCTACAAAGCCTCTAAACAAACCAAGCTAAGCCCTACGAGATGACTCACTGGACCTCATGTAACCTCGCAACCTCAGTTCCAATTTTTAACGCCTGCCCCTGACTCATTTACACAGAGAGAAGAAGTAGGGGGCACGCTTCAGCGGATTTCTGCCTAATGGGGATCCAGGGCCTACTACTTACTCCCTGGCGTTGAGGGACCGCACTACGACACCTATAATGGCAGATAATATGACTTGAAATAGTCGATTCAACCCACCGCACTGAACGAAGTCTAGATAATTGGGGGATGAAAGGTATGAAACAGGCCATCTAAACAAAGCACCACGACAGAAAAGCAAATTGATAGTGGGGGAAAAATAAAAGAAAATGGAATATCTCCAGAAGCAGTCAAAGCAAAACCAGGGAATGTATAGTATTCTCCCCAATATATCATCCATCTGTGGGACGGGTCATCACTCCCAAGACTAGAATAAAAGTAAAATAAAAAAGAAAACTTTTTCCTCTTTTCCCGAATTGTATTTGCATCATCGTCTCTAGCATGCCAGTCGTAAAAGAGAAAAAAGGGGATAAAAGACAAATTCAAGAAGCCGTTTAGACAGCACCCTCCGAAATCATCTTCTTGCGCAGGTGGTCCTTGTAAGCACCGATCGAGCCATCCCAGCGGCGCACGGTCTTGTGCTCGCAAACCATGATGTCCTTGGCGATCTTGTCGAGGAGACGGAAATCGTGGGACACGACGACAACACCACCGCTGAAGGCGTTGATGGCATCAGCCAAACTGTCGATTGTCGGGATATCGAGACCGTTGGTAGGTTCGTCGAGCAGGATCATGTTGGGCGACTCGATGGCGAGCAGGGCGAACACGATACGAGACTTCTGACCTTCGGACAGGGTGCCCATCAGAGCGGTTTGGGCCTCTCCAGAGAGACCGTAGCGGCCGAGCTGCTGGCGCCAGTACTGGAAGTCCTGAGACTGCTCGGGGAACTTGTCGCGGACGAACTCGAGGGCGGACTTGGTCAGGTCGAGCTGTTCGGCGGAGTGCTGGCTGTACATGCCGAGCTTCAGGTGGGTGTGACGGCTGACACGACCACCGATGGGGGAAAGCTTGCCGGTCATGAGACGCAGAAGAGTGGACTTTCCGACACCGTTGGGGCCGACGAGGGCAGTTCGAGAGTCCATGTCAACACCGAGGTCGAGGTGCTCGTAGAGAGTATCCTTCCATTCACCAGAGTAGGAGAACGAGACGTCATCGAAGGAAAGGACAGGGGGGGGAAGCTTCTCAACATCGGCAAAGCGGAAGCTGAAAACACGGTCGGGGATGACGGGCTGGATGAAACCATCTGCCTCCATCTTGTCGAGAATCTTCTGACGAGATTTGGCCTGACGCACCAAGTTGGCGTAGGTACCAGCAGAGGCGATGAACTTCTTGATATGGGCGATTTCTTCCTGCTGCTTGTGGTACGCCTTCATCTGGTTGGTCTCCTGCTCGGCACGGGTCTTGTGGTAGGAGTCGTAGTTACCACCGTAGTAGAGGAGCTGCTTCATGCGCATGTCGAGCATGGTTGTGCAGACACCGTTGAGGAAATCCTGAGAGTGAGAAACCAGGACGAGCGTACGCTCCCACTTCTTCAGGTACTCCTCCAGCCACACGCACGCCTCGAGATCCAAGTGAGCAGTGGGGTCGTCGAGGAGCAGCAGCGAAGGCTTGACGAACAGAGCCTTGGCGAGGGCGACACGCATACGCCAACCACCAGACATGTCCTTGGTCTTCTTGTGAATTGTCGTCTTGTTGAATCCGAGACCGGTTAAGATGAGAGAGGCACGGGTGTGGAATGTGGAGGGGTCCATTTTGTCCATACGCTAGTTCTGTTAGCAGTAGTCTTTTTAAACAATTGGAGGTGACATACATCGTACAGATCCTCGAGGATAGGGGTGTCGGGGCCCTCCTTCTCCAGGATCTCCTCAGCCTGCTTCTCCATACGGTCAAGCTGGTTCTGAGCCTCAGTAACGACCCACTCGAGCGCACCGAGGTCGCTGGGAGGGGCACCCTCGTTGAGAAGGTAGATATCAATGTGGTCGGGAATGGGGAACTCGCGGGCATCGATAGCCTTGAGGAGCGTCGACTTTCCGCAGCCGTTTTCACCGAGGAGACCGTAGCGGCGACCGAAGTTGAGTTCGAGGGTGGAGTCGGTGATGAGGACCTTGCCGTGGAAGACGAGGGAGGCGGAGGTGATCTTGACGTCGCGAGACGAGGCCATGGACGAAAGCACACCGGTGGTGACACGATCAGACAGGCCGTGCTTGTCCATCTGTGCTGTGAGCTTCTCGACCTCCTTCATCTTGGCGTCGGTGGTGGCAGGCTGGTCGTCACCACCAGCGTCAGAGTCAACGGGGGTGTCATCCTTCTTTGACTTGCCGACTTTCTTCTTGCCTTCGCCATCGGCGGCGCGCTTTGCCAGACGGGCAGCTTTGGAGGCGGACACCATTTTGTCTGAGCGGCGTTTACGGGGTGTGTAGAGGGGGGAGGAAGAGGAGAGGTGAGGTGAAGACGAGGTGAAGGAGGGAAAAAATGAATGAGGTGGACCAGGAATTAAAAATAGCGGGGACGAGCTTTCCTGTTGCTAAGGTGGGGGAGGAGTCGAACAAGCCCTTATCAATAGTATACTAGTTGAGACTCGACGCAGCCAGACAAATGAAAGAGGCTGGAGAGAGATAGAGGGCCAGAGATACTTAAATGAACAAGTACCAGGCAGGCAATAGACGAGGATTGAGGGGCGATAAGAGAGCAGCAGAAGCAGAGATTGTGATTGTGCTTTTTGAGCCTGAGAGACGCGGCCAAAAATTCCTTCGGTGGTGGGCCGCCAAGTACCGCTGTCATTGGCTGCTCTACGTCATTCGAGGGCCGGGCGTGGCGGGGCTTAGCCCGATTGGGCATTAACAATCACGTGATAGCAGGATCTTCGCAGCGGAGTGACTAATCAGTGCCATCCCATTGATCGTTCAGGCACAAAAATAGTGGGAGCAGTTGATGTGAAGATAGATTTTGCTGATATGTACAAATCGCTAAATAACAATGCATAAGAATATTCTACGTCCCAATTACTCCTGCATCCGCTCACAGATCCTCTCTAGAACCTCCTTCTCATCAGCGTCTAACCACAGGTTATCCGGCACCATGACCCTGCCATCTCGAATGACAACCTGCATCGGTTCCGTGTAGCCAGTGACAGACGAGCCGGAGTCACTCTCCTGCTTGATCTCAGGCGCATGTTCGATATCCTGGGGCTTAGGCTTTTGCAAATGCCTCCCTAGCGGATGTGGCGTCCACCAGTAGATCGGGAACCGCCGCTGGATGTTATTCAGCAGCAGCGCCACCGTCAACATCAGCGAGCAGCCCAGAAGCATGATCGGGATCAGCCACCAACCCACCACGTGGAGCTCGGTAGCGGCAAGGAGAGCGGTTGCGCCTGCGGGCGGGTGCACGGTGTTTGTAAGCACCATGAGCATCGTCGTGATGGCGCATGCAAGGGACCCTGCAATCTCAGGCTTGGCCTGTGCGCTGGGATTCAGCGCGAAGAGCTTTGCGATTCCGACACCGACGATGCTTGCAATTAGCTGGCTGAAGAATGCATTTCGCGGTTGAGCGAAGGGGGACTCGATGGCGCAGAACTCGAGAACTGCCGCGGCGCCCTGGTGAACGTTAGTCCAAGTCTTATCGATAAAACCGAAACCATGGATGGGTTGCTACGCACAAAACTGCCCACGATGATAGGCGCATGGTTGTTTCGGAACTCAGGTATGTGCAGTGAAACCTCAGAGATTAGGAGCACGCCGCAGAAGACTCCAATGAGGGACCAATACGCAATAACAAGGTTTCCGACGGCTCTCGGTTGCTCGTCCCCTCTATACCCAAAGAAATGAGAGACTTGGCGAGGTAAGTAGTGCCATGGCGGCCGAGGGAGATATGGATTCAGCACGGCATCAATGTCTGCATGCCAGCGCGAAAAGTCGATGCTGTGCCGGCGGTGTTTATGCATGGACGGCCGCGAGGAATGCTGCGAGGGGCCACGGTTGAGTGACATGTCTGCCACACCTTATTCTGTCTGCGACTGCAGATGTTGGGAATGGTACCGGTACTGGCCCGCTGGATCCTCCACAACGTCGACAATAAATGGTCGAAGCACAACAGAGCCTTGTTTATCTAATGGCGATGAAACTCGCGGGAAGACGTGACGAAATCAAGACGTGAATAGAACCAGCCGCCAAGTACCATCCACCAGCGGAGCAAGGGAGAGAGAGAGAGAGAGAGGGAGGAAAAAACGACGGCCTGCAAGTCTCCCACTCCCTGAGCGTGGACAGCAGACTCGATATATACCGGCGAACACTGAACAAGCCAAGCCGAATTTACCCCAGAAAACGAGTGGCCAGGAAACGGCGGAGCAGCCCAAGGTATGCAAGCGTAAGCTCGGGCGACTATCACGTCTTTTTCCCTCTTCAAGTGCAGTGGTCACCAGGCCAGAAGGTAATAATGCGAGCGAGGCGGACTCATTTTGAAGGCCTGGCAAAGGGGCCCAGCAGTAACCGTAATAACCGTATCTCCGCGGAATCAAGCGTTTCCTTATAGATTTTGTAGGTCCGTGTGAGCAGCAAGAGGAGAAATGAAAACACATTGACCAGATCCTGGCAGTCGTGCAAGGACGCTCTTTGCGACGCTTCTGGTGGCTCTTCCAGTCATATAGTTTGGGTTGGGTAACAGAAACTCCGCTTGCGGTTTAGCGTGTAACTGACCGGGGCTGGGCTGGCGATCCGTGTACGTAATTTTACGATGAGGTCATGCTTGGTATTTTTGGCGACCACAACTACCACCTTGTGGGCAAAGAACGGTGTGGAAGAAGCGGTGATTTGCCTTGATTACATGCGTTGTTGTTACTCAGCATTGCCAAAGTTCGCGTTCGATTAACTAAGTGTACATGTACATGTCTTATTCATCTCTGCATCTAGGCTCTGGAGGTGCTCGGGTGTCACGGGATACCCCGATCCACCGCCGAGTATACACCGATGCAAACGGGCGTGCGGCGGAGGTGCGGAGAAACGGATGATCATTGATCATTGATCAGAAATCCAGCGTCTTGCCCTGCTTGGAACTCTCCTGCACCAACTCGATCAGACGGATAATCTCTGCTGCCTCGGCACCGCTGGCAGGGAGATCTCCCTCGCCGGACAGAGCGCGGGCCAACTTTCTGTAGTATTCAGACCACGTTGGCGGCTCAACTGTGGGTGTCACTTCGCGCACGGGCTTTCCGTCTTTGATGGTGGTGAGTGTGCCTGCAAACGTTAGTTTAGCGAGTGAGGGGATCATTGGGGTCGGGTGCGGGGTATTGGTACCATATCGCTCTTGTGGCTCGCGTCCATAGCCAGAATCGCCCGGCTTCACACCAGCCTTGAGCTGGTCTTCTTGGCAGTCGAGGTGGAACTGTTCCGTCCGTCAGTATCTACTTCCGCAGCTCGCCATCAAAAGACCAAAAATGGCAAGACAAACCTTCTTGAAGCTTCCCTTCTCACCGCGAACCCAGAATCTCAATTGCTCCTCCTCAGCACTAACGACGCCAGCCTTGGCCGTAACCAGGATTCCGCTGTTATAATGTAGGAGAACCGTGAACGAGTCCTCGTATCCAGATGTGTTGACCTCACGCTGAGATCCCACGAATCCCGTCACACGGTTCGGCTTGCCGAGGAGATAGACAGCCTGGTCGAGCAGATGCGAGCCGAGGTCATAGATGGCGCTGCCGCCGGGGACAACCTTGTTCTTCCATTTCGAGACGGAGGCAGCGGGCTCTTGCGGGCGGTGGCGGTCAAAGTGTGTTTCGAATTCGACGACGCGGCCGAGGGCGCCGGTCTTGACGAGCTTGCTGAGGGTCACAAAGTCGGCGTCCCAGCGGCGGTCTATACGTTAAGTTAGGGGTTGTGTGCGCTTTCTTGCTTGGTAGATTGTTATTAGAAGGCAAGTGCTTACTCTGGTAAACAGCAAGATGCTTATTCGCCTTCTTGGCGATCGCGACAAGCTCTTCAGCCTCCTTGTACGTCGGTGTGAACGGCTTCTCGCTGACAACTGGCAGTTGTCAGCTCATATCCAATTAACTCCCAGTCCCACAATTGAACACGCACCATGCTTCCCAGCCTCAAGAGCTAACTTCGCCAGGTAGAAATGCGAGTCCGGCGCGGTGGTGATGATAACTACGTCGACCCCCGCATCCTGGACGAGCTCCTCGGCGCTGCGGTAGGACTTGATTCCCGGGTGGTCCTTTTCGGCATCATCTTCGGGCTTCGGGGTTCGCTGGACGACAGCGTACAGCTTGAATTGTGGGACATCCTGGATGAAGGGGATGTGGAAAGTTTTGGCGCTGAAGCCGTAGCCGACGATGCCGACGTTGAAAGTTTTGGAGGCCATGACGAGGGGTACAGAGGGGTAGTGAGGGGTTACAACTTTGAGAAGGGCGAGAGGGATGAGTGAGGGGTCTGGAGAGAAGATTCAACAGAGCAGGATCGGGGTCCAAATATATTCAGCAAGACTGTCTTATCTACTCAAAATAATTTCTAATCGAGTGACGTGCTGTAGAAAGGTCGCCGGTGTGGGGGAAGGTCCTGGCGACGGCAACTCTGGCTCTGGCGGGGCTGCCCACCGGTTTCTGATTTCCGATCGGCCACTCGCACGCTTCCGAATCTTCCAGGTTGCAACAAATTCATATTATTCTCCAGTTTCAAGCCTCTTGGATTCTGACACATCGCGTCACCTCAATTGCATCCTAGACCATGATTAGCACATGCACATGAAGAACCCCACATCCCGGGGGGGAAACACTCACCCGACACCCCTCGGGCTGCCTGAACACGCTCTCATACACCAAATTCGGGTTCCCGAGAATCTCAAACTCGGGTACACTATCACTACCCATAAATGACTGTACCGTGCGCGTCGCGAATCCTTCTGTTATGTACGACTTGACGGGGCCCTTCTTCGCTGCCTCGCGCTTCTTCTCCACTGAACTCCGCACGTATTCCAGATATGGCGGGTTGCCCGGGTATATCACGTTATCGGCGACGATGATAGACACGTTGGGGACGATCAGGCCGAGCTGCTCGGCCAGTTTGAGGTCCACAGTATACGCGGGCTTGTAGTGGTCGATGAAGAGGAATGGGATCTGCTTGATGGCGCCAGTCGCATGTAACTGATTCAGGGAAACATCGCTCCGGCCCACGAGGATGGTCACAAAATCACTCAAGCCGGCCAGCTCGACCAGCGTCGTCGCAATGGCCGCGAACTCCGGGTTCAGCTCGAGACTGTAGTACTTGTTCCCACCGGCGCGGCGCACAGCGTCGCCAAAGAGGATCGCCGAGTAGCCCACGTAGCAGCCGAGCTCGATCATGATCTCTGGCTTGTGCGTGCTGATGAGGTCGGTGACGATGGGACCCTTCTGGTCGCCGACGGTCATAAAGTGCGCGCCTTGGACCTCGGAGTACTCGTCGATTGCGTCGACGATGCGCTTCGGGTTGTTGCGCAGGCTGTCGATGTCCGGATGCGTTGTGAGGTAGTTGAGGAGCTTCTGCTCTTTGCCTTCGGAGTTGTTCGACATTGCGATGGGTGGAATCAGGTTTATTTGTTTCGTTCGATTACAGACGGTCCAAGCGTAGATATCTATTCTGCACTGACCAGAGACCACGTTTGAACTATTTATATTGCTCGTCCGCTTCCAAAGCCACGCCAAATCCTCGGTCACGAGTAGCAGTGACATTCCGCGCACCATGACGTTATCTCCGCATTTCCTCCCTTGCATTGATTGTCTGAAACCCGAGTTCCCTCGGCCCTTTTGCATGCGTGGGGAATAGACGGCCGAATGGCGCCACTCCAATCAGGTACATATCGCCGAGTCTCGGATTTAGCGGGGAGCCCCGAGGACACAAGCACCAAAAGGATCTGGAAATGGGCTCGGCCTAGCCCTGTGAATGACCCAATTTCGGAGATGTGAGTCAACCCTTGCGGCTTGAGGGGGGAACATCGGTTGTTGAAAGATAACGACCCGTCTTGTACTCATCAAAGTGTACATCGTGAGGTTGTTATCATCTGGCTGGAGATAAGCCGGGGTTAATGCCATGGGCTTGGGAACGAGAATTTTAATTTAGGACCAGGATAACAAACATAGCTATAGCTAGTATGTGGAATGCACTGCAGTGTAACTGTAGGCGCTCGCACGAGATGGACTTTAAGTTTAGGGCTGCCCAATACAAAAAGCAAAGCTGATCTGATAAGATTATCCTATCAACAGTTTTCGATCTAAATATATCTATCGCGTGGGGGTTCTGTTCGTGCATTTCCGACCGCTGAAATGTCAACGAACTGTGGATCTTTTGTTCCGGAATGGACAACCTAGTCGAATACCGATGATATTACCAAACAAACAAACAAACAAACAGAAATAGCAGGAAATATACATGGCTTCTGCCTGATTCCCGACGCTATAGTACGGGGGGCTGGGGCTTCCGTTCAAGATATTTACCCGTCGATGACTCGCAGCGTAAATGGAGAATTCGTGTAATAACTTATTTTTATACGAAGCGAATATTTGTGTACATAAGAAGAAACGATGGTTCCTTGCCTCCCCACAGAGCAACCTAACATGAGGAATGCGGTAGGAAAGGAAGGGGCTGAGCCCGCGTGACCTATGACTAAATACTCGTCACTTCGCTGGCCCTACACCTAGTGGGTATGGGAGTGGGAATGTACGGAATAAGGCAAGTACGACGGTCAGCACTGCAGTTGGCCATCCCTTCCTTCCTAAAACGCGACACAGTGGATGTGCTAGGAAGGTGCGACCCTGCAAATCATGCAAATATGGAAGGTACGAGCGTCGCCGCGTCAACAGTGTTCCTGGTCGCTTTCCTTCCTAAAAGTAAAGGTTCGGAAACCGCTGAGGAAGGGGCGATCCATCGTACAGAAGCGCACCTGCCTCACACGAATAGTTGTTTTGAACCAGTTGAGGAAGGAGCGACCCGTGACAGGAGATCCTAATGAACGAGGAAGGTGCGATTAGTCGCTCTTTCCATTCTGATGGAATGCTGTCTTAGGAAAAATCAGGAAGGTACGACCCGATCCCGTCATATAAAATTAACGGAACCCGGAAGATTTCCACAGTGCATTTCACTAGTAGATACCGAGCTGTCAACGTACTAGTACGACATATCTAGGTGCTACCTAGAACTTGCGAGTAAATCGAATCGCCTTGATATCCTCAACGGTTTCAACCCAAACCCTCGCGCTGCGAATATCCTCCCTCGCAAGAATAGCCTCGTACACGGGCACAAAATCCGACGCCTTCGTCACCCCCTGCGCCACCGCGACGTCATCGTATAAGACTCGGAAGGCAAGGTAGACCTCGTTGAACCGTACATTCGTCTCGGCGGTCTCGCGTGCCGCTGCGGTCGCGAAGGAGAAGAGAGCGCCCTGCGTCATGGCGGGGAGGGCGTGCGTTCCGATATCGCCCTGGGAGCCTGTGCAGACGGTCCAGGTTGCTGGGTTCGGTTGGGAGAGGAGGTAGGGGATTGTAGCGCGGTAGGCGACTGCAGTGACTCATTATAAGTAAAGGAGTGTTGGGCGGGGGGGATGGGTAGGGGTGGGGAGACATACAGAGTGCAGCTTCGAACTGGAGGTTCATATTCGAGTGGAGACGCTCGGTGGTTATCTCAGTGAGCGGGGTGGTAATGTACTCTCCTCCAACTGAAGTCAAACATAAATCAGTTCTCCTTCCAGCGTCGACACGATAAATCAGAAGCAGGGAGTACTACTCACCGCAGGAATAAACATGCTGGAAAGCCGGCAACTCGCCCGCGCGGACTTTATCAACCACACTCTGCACTCCATCGTCGGCGGCGACGTTCGCCTCGACAAAGGTAATCCCCTGTGCCGACCCAATGTATCGAACGAGCTTATCGGCCGAAGCCTGGCTGCGGACGATGGCGAGGACTTTTCGACCAGTGTTTAGGGCTCCTCTTATGACGGAGACGCCAATGTTGCCTGTGGCACCGACGACGAGAACGGTTTCCATGGCGAGTGGTTGAGTATGGAGTGAAATGAAATGGAGTTGTGGATGATGGTTTGGGGTTTTCTTTGTCTCATGAGGAGATGGATATTTGATATTTTACCGTCATTATATACATGATGGGAAGTACTATATCTATATCAGTCTTGGCATGTTTGCACAAGGCTGACCTGGTTATGGGGATGACGAACCTTGCGCCTTTGGGCTTAGCGGGAAGGATATTGTTTGGTCTTGGTATATTTGCACCAGTTTGATCTGTTTATGCGAGGATAAACCTCGCTGTTTCGGGGTTAGTGGGCCGTATATCTCTTGGTCTTGGCACGTTTGCACCAAATTGATCTGGCCATCCGATGACAAATGGGGATCTCGCGGCCTAGGGCGTAGGATTTAAGGCGCAAGGCTGCAGATCGAGCTGCTGACAAACTACTATTCTGAAGGATGTGTGCGTTTGTTATAGCTGAGGTCTACCAGTAACTACTGGGCACTTGAGCATCATTTATTTACTCTGCCTCAGGTTGTGGAGGATTTCTTTTCACGGGAGACTATGAGGCTTGGTTAGGGCTCTTGGCTAGCTACCGTGGCTCGAAATGGCGCCGTAACGTTGTAGCCTCGATTAATTCTGCTTGCTTGCTTGCACCATTAACAACTACTAGTAGGATCCTGGTAGGGCGAAGGCCTGGTCGATCTGGTGCGTTGATATTGTGAGAGAAATACGCAGGGTTGTTTAGTCCCAGCCGCCTGCTCGACTCGTGTGGTACATAACAAGGGGACATGTTATTTTTGCTTTGAGTTGGGAGACGTGTGAATCACCGTATAGGTAGGTAGGTGAACTAGGACCCCTGTGGTGGTAAAGAGGTAGTGAAGTAATTCAAGAGACAACTTCATAAAGTAGAGTGGTTCGCAGGTGCCTGTGTATATAAGCCTGCGGCGTGTTCCATTGTGGTATGTATTACGGTTATCTTTGTGATTAAAGATATTTTCCTACTCTTTATATCTTGTACCCACCCGCGGAAAACATTTTCCTCGCCTTGTTGTGGACGGAAGCCACGCCATCTGGAAGATATATCACGATCATTATTAGAGAAATCAACCAAGAATCAAGCACGAAGAATAGAAACAATCTTGGGAACGCATAGTACTTGGGTTCTTAATATAAGGTTAACCGCCTAGGGAGCTTATTGACCTGACCCAGCGCTAAAGTACGGACTACGATTTGCAAATACAAGGTAGCGCTCTGGCGATGGTTTCCCAGAATCTTCGCAACGCAATAGTAGACTTGGAAAGACGCTAGTATTTCACTACGCAGACTGAACGACTAAAGCAACGCGAGATTTTTGTAAACAGCACGAGGGGTATGACATGACTCCAATCTAACGACCAGGCCTAGACAAAAGCGTTGCTCTGTGGCAGGATATTCACCCCGAGCTGTATGCACTGCTTCCCCCTATGCCTATGCGTAGGCTCATCGGAGATTTAGAAATCCTCCATGTGTCACTTGTATCTCGCGGTGACCTCCAAGGAGCTTAGGTCTCATGACGGAAGACATCTCCCGTTGTCTATATGTTGAAAGATAAGGAGCTGATAGAGGAGGTGATGATGGCAAGATAAGAGTTACACACGTGTATAGTACCATGGGGTTGAAAACGGCAGGTGCATTTAAGGCAGCGCCGAAATCATGGCAGAGAGCCTGTTATAGTATGAATAATCTCCTCCTAAGCACACCAACGATACGATGGTGCTTACTCCACGTCGATGCCTTATGTTTGCGGCAACCCTGGGCTCAGGTACAGCCCTTGGATAACTATCTAAGTAGACTATAGCTGGCATCCTCTCCGACCGGAAGTCTAGGGTCGCTGGTTGGATTCGAATCAGGATACTTGAACGGTATTCTGGCGAGTGACGACTTTATCCACCGTTATGGGCAATCGGACGTAAGCGGGAATTGGACTTTAAGTGCTATGACTCGTTCGTTGTTCACGTCCATGCTCGTCGTGGGTGCTTTAGTTGGCTGCTGCTTAACTCTGTGCGCGCCTTCTGGATTTCGCAATGGTTGTTCGGCTTCGTGACTCCCTACATGGTCGATGCGTCTGCGGGGGATCTGGGTGCTAACATGATGTATTTCCTTGCCGGGCTTTCACTGCTGGCGCTGGTCTGGGTGTATTTTTGGCTACCGGAGTTGAGTGGCCTTACGCAGGCGGAGGGAAGCATTCTCTTTCCTGGTCCTCTACTTGCATATTTCTCCCTCCGCTTTCATCACGGCTGTTGTAATACATACTGAGGAAGAACTGTAGATGGACAGGCTATTCCAAGAAAGAGTCCCGGCCTGGCGGTCCAAGGCGTGGAAACGAGAGCAGGTCTTCGTTGTTGTGGAGGCTGTGAGCCGGAATGGCAGCTTGCAAGATATTGAGGTCGTTGTGGCCAAGTCCTGATTCTCTCAACATGGCATACGGTACGGACCTTTATTCGAAGAGAAGACGGCCCAGGTTGGCAAAGCACGAGAGAGTTACTTACTGGAGAATCTATTACTAGAGAGGAAACCCCGGACGATCACAAATCTTCGTTCTTCTTTCCTCTAGGAATTAAATCCCATTCTGTCGCACTGCACGTATGACATGTATTCCGTTGGTAGGCCGGACTGACGCCAGGGCAGGTTAATCACTTTGCACAACGCTGTATTCCACAGAGAGATTCAGATTCATGGATGGATGCCGGATCAGGCGCCCCACTTGAAGAGGCTTAGCGAGCTTGTTGCGTGTTGGTGAGAGCTTGGCTCAGCCCCAGCCCAGTCTCCACCCAACTTCAGCGCTCGTTGCCTCTTTGGGTATACGGCTCGCGCAGCCAATTACTGCCTCACCTTTATCTTCAAGACGTTTTCAGGGCTGCATGTGATCTGCAGTGCTGACACTGGGATTCCTGCGAAGGATATTTCTCAGTCGTTCTCAGTCTGTTATTGGTAACCTGGCTTGCACTAGTGCCAGCGTAACCGAATCTAGTATATAACTCGATTTTTTTTGCCAGAGACATTGCTATACATAACACACTTTACATGAACTGTGGGCGCAAGATCGAGATATAAAAGAGTCTCCATCTCATTTTTCCCTTTGTATAGTTCTCCCTCCCTGGCATTACTTTTGCATACCGACACGCTTGCCTGTCTCTGGGATTACTAGCTCCACTCCTTGAAAGCCTCATCAATCATATCATTGAACTACTTCGCCCATCCTTCAGCCTCTGATAATTCCTCCTACCTCCCTCCTACCTCCGCCCCATCGACCAAAACCAACCTGTGAACTCAACATGTGCCTCCTCATCCCCTTCCTCTACGCCAAGAAGAAGCGCGACGGCGCTCATTCCATGGGACAGAAGGATCAAGCACCAGTTCCCAGAGAATTTACACCCGAGAAAGGGCAGAGGAGAGGATCTGTACCGCATCAACACCGACAACATCGACACGAGAGGGAAAGCGCCAGATAGGTGGCCTCGGTCATTAGGAGTTGGGAATTAGATCCGTTGAGGTGAGAGATTACTTTCCAAAGAACTGATTTCATATTGTATCAATTGGGAGCTGTGCTTAAATTGTTACGTCTCGTGCTAGGATTTCGTTTCTGCCAACTTATTAACGCCGATGTATCATACCTTCTAGCTTTTGGGGACACGGAGAGCAGCGATTGGGATTTGGATCGGGATTTAAGTTTTATATATAAGATGAAGCGATTGTCATTAGAGGACATTGCGCAATGCAGTTCAGTCAAGTCATCTGCTCTTCCAATTTATCCCAAACTAGAGTATACTAGACATTTTTCTCCTTCCCCGGAATCAAGCTCATCCCATGCCCCCCACCCCGAATCATCCCCGCCATAAGCAGCGCCTGCTGCGCGCCTGTCGACGCCGCCAGGCGCTCCAGAACATCCGCGATCCACCCCCTCGTTCCCTCCGACGCTTCCGTACAGTCCGCAGCGACGAAGAGTGCCCAAGGCAGCCGTGCAACAGCCGCGTGCCGCTTTTCGTCCGACGTGAAGAAGTAGGGGGCGCTCGCGCAGATCTCTTTCATCATTTGCGTGGTGATTGTGCGTGACTGAGCGAGGAGGAGGTGGTGGTGGTGGGTTTCCGGCATGGATTTGGATTTGGATTTGGATATGGATGTGCTTGCGCACATTGGGCGGAGCATCTCGTGCAGCACGATCCGGGCGTGGCGGTAGTGGTTCCAGAGGGCTGCGACGACGAGATTGGGGTAGAGATGGTATTCGGAATCGAGCGGGGTGAAGGGGATATCGTTATTAGTGTTAGTATTTCCATCTGTGGTAACTGCCGTATAATGCCACGAAGGGTCCAGCGAGATCGCCCACGCGGCCAGCTCGGCGTCGAGGCGTAATGCTTGCGCGATTAGCGGTGCCGTGTTCCCGCTGAAGCCATCGTGTTTATGCGCGTCTTTTATCGCAATCGATAGCTCGTTGAGCGAGATGAGAATGGCATAAAGCGATTCCATCGCCTGCGAATCGCTACCGGGGATGGCCGCTGCAAGTTTGGATAGCGACGCTATTCCTGGTGAATTGTAGTATCTTGTTCGGTAGAATAAGTTGCTCATCGTCTAGCACTCGATGTTAATGCTCGAGGACTCATATAAAGAGGGAAGCAGTGCAGTGACTGACAATTTGTAATCGGACAATTCTAAACAGCTCGACTCCGGCAGGCGATTCGAGCTGTTTATTTCCTCGTAGCTCGAGGAGCTTGATTGAACCCTGGACATGGTTGTACCAGCCGTGTAGCATATCTGATTCATGGCACTCGATAATCTGTGACTGTTAGAAATCGCGATAGCCTCCTTTCTGATGGACAATACCTCATACAATCCCAGCAGAACCACAGTCGCCAAAGTAGAGTCTGATATAGCCGTGCTCGCATGCTGCAGATCCCTGTTCGTCGCCCGTAGCGCCAGACAGTACTCTTCGCTCGCCGATCTCTTCAACCCAGGGAGATTGTGGAGTCTGGAGATGGATGCGAGTCCGATAGCCCTTAGTGTCGACAAGAGCGCATCAGAAGGATCCGTTCTGAGCAGCTCAGGCAAATAGGAGAGGACACCTCGGCTCTGGTTCGTACCAACATAGCACCGCAGGCTGTGCGACATGGCCTGCTCGTGGATGGAAGTGGGCAAGCGAGCTATCGGCAGCTGGAGCGCCAGTGCAGCCGCGCGATCTGCTGCTGCGGCAGCCTCAGCTTCTCGCTTTTGAGCCGCCCGGGCCTGTGCTTTGGTCGCAACGGCCTCTGTCTGGTCGAAGAACCGCAGGGCGTGCAAATCCTGGTAACCCAAACATTGCCGCTTTACCCTCAGGCACTGCGAGCACGAAGGCTGGCGCCGGTCGCACTGCCTACCTAGTCAACCGAGACGTTCATTCACCTGCCAGGGAAACATTACAGTATCGCTGACGTACTTTTACTCGCCGCGTGCGACAGAGTGCACAGCCTGGACTGGGCTTTCCTCGGTAGACCATCGCAGTGCCCTACCTATATGATTTGCTTGCGGCACGGTGCGCCGAAAAAGGCAACAGGTTCGTCAGACTTTGGGTATATGTCCCCGGGCGCTACGGCGCACCAAACAATTGGGAATCTGTCTGGCTTTAAAGAGCGTGGGGTTGACGCGTAGAGACTTGGGGGCTGACCTGACGACCCCACTGTGGCTGGAAGAGAGTGTTTCTATGGATGGGGCAGATTCTCACAGCGTATCGCATGCTGAAAGGGGTCTGGTGGTGGCTTTTTCTAGGTAGGGCTGCCCCTAAACTAATTCACGCGCAGGTTCAGCTGGGCGGGGCGAGGCTTAGCGTTTGCTTGAATGCTGCGGGCTGGCTTCACGAGCTCGATGCCTAAATAGGCAAGTCTATGTAAATCCGTAGGTACACAATGCAGAACAGAACATATGTACTTGATTTTCTACAAGGGTTGATGGCCTTCCCCTTCCGTTTTAGTGCTCACCCCTCGCTGCTTTTTGCTCACTGAGTAGATCTCAGCACGTCCTGAGCACGCTCTGAGCAGCCTGAGGCGATCACTGAGCACCGGCTGAGCACCGGCTGAGCAGAAGACTGAGCAGAAGGCTGAGCGCCCTGGGCAAGGAACCTCAATAAACTGCACCCTGACTGATAATCCTCTTCTTGCCCGGTTCGCCACCTCGCCCTCCACTTTTGCCCGCCACACTCCTCCCCCTTCAAACCCTGGCGCTGCCATCAGGAAAGCGATGTATAGTTGGAGCTACTATTCCTTCTAATACCCGAGTAGGACTCTGCTGGAGGTGATCGCGTTCCGCCACCACGGCATAAGATTTTTGGCGGGCTTTCTTGGTTGGAATTAATAGCACAAGTTCTGATGTTCATGGGGGCAGCTCTGGATATCCCAAGAGTTAAGGGATCCCTAGTATGCTAAATAGTGCTAGTCTATAAATACATTTTAGGATGTAATATTTATTAGGTTATGACAATTCTCGCCTGGAGGGTTTAATATCTACACTATAGAGGGATATTAGATTTGTTATAATATATTAAAATCTCTTATATAAGGCTCTATACCTCTTTGTCTGAAGCACTGGCTTAAGCATAGGACGATGCCCTAGCATTATATAGGCATAGTAGCATAATAGCTGGTATGTAGTACATATGCAAGTAGGTATATTCTAAAGTTCGCACTAAAGTTGCTAATGTAAGATTATAGCTTACGCAAGGTAGTAGAAGTAAAATAGTAGATCCTAGGAATCCCAAACTTGCTCTAGGGATCCTTGTAGGTCCCTACCTGACTGCATTCTTCCGACAATATTATGGTTAAAAGAGCTATTATCTTAAAACTATTTACTCTTGCAAAGTGCTCCCCATCTAGCATTCTAGGCCATTTTAATCTTAAGTGAAGAGTGCTTAACTACTCCAAACTCCCCATTAATCAGACTGTTAAAAGAGTAATTAGGGATATAAGAAGGCATTGCCCGCGCAGGGGGCGATTAGTATCGGATTGTTGTTTGCCGGTCAAAGTCTAGTTCTGGTGGTTTTGTACATTTGACTTCTGTCCTTTCTCTTCAATCGTTCTTTCTTCCTTCTTCTGTCCTGAGTGCACACAAATGCACATCTTTTCCTGCTGCAGCCAGCCTTTGTGTGGATTTGTACTTGGCTAACACTTATATAGGTACCATGTATGTTCTTGTAGTAGACAAGAACGGCCACCTGTGCCTTGGAAGCGGTGGACAACGCTACTTGCATCCCATGGACATATCTACGGACCAGGCGGACAGGGTGTCATTGAGGATAAGCAGTATGGGCCTGTGTTGTATTATTATTTTGTAGACAAGTTGATTGGGCTTTCGCGGTTGGGATGGAACGAAGAATGGCCAGTTCGCCGAACCGTTTTCGCAGCCAGGCAGTCCACCTTAGTGATGAGGTCAGGTTATAACATCTAGTCGACCAGAGCATGAACCTTGGACCTAATACTATAGGTATTACCCCCCGTCAGGTCACTCCGTCCTTAATTATTATTACTTCGCCGCCAATTAAGCTCCTGCGACCGACCCTCCTTGGCGTAAGGTGGATATTTGTTTTTAAAGCTTAGTAAAGAAGTCCTTCCTATTTGCTATTATATTTACTATGCAACCCATTAGTTACTAATCCTGTACGCTATACAAGATAAAAGGATTATACATTTTAATCCCCATGATCCTCTAGCTTGGTTATTTACATCCTTGCCTTAAGTTTGTAAAAGAGATATTTTGGCGCTAGAGGTATATCAAAGTTGGTGGTTTAATTATTGCAACGTGGGGGGAATCCAAACCCAGTGTTTATACAAGGATATCTAGGGCCTGTACCAAAATCACACCATAATTAGCAAAGGGTATTATACAAGCACAGGCAAGGAACAAAATTATACCCCTTTTTAAGGAGGCAGCCTTGGCCTCCACGGTTAGAGTTGTTATGGGGCGGGTTGAGGCGGGGTTTCTGGGGTGGGTTAAACAACTTGATGCATGCCATCACACGAAGTAGGTTTTGCTTCACAGAAGGAGGCCATTGAAGACTTGCGCCCTTGTGGATAGTAGTTACAAGTGGAGGGATAATAATCCCCTCAAAACCATGACTCTTTGTGGGGGTGATGCTCACTGTGACTGCTCATTCGCCCACCGACTTTCAATTGTTCCTGCGAGTCAACACGTAGGTCTCATGATCCAGTGTATATTCCAGTATAGTACCTAGGTCAACTGTGACCAAATTCGTCAGACTTTCTTTGGTACAGTATCATAAAGTTGGCTAGTTAAGGACAAAAGCCAGCCGAGCTAAGTGGCCGATATAAAGGAGGCCCTGGTCCAGAAAAGTGATGCCAGAGGTCTGTATAGCCTGGATATAGTCAACAGTCAGATTTGTCATATAGACCACCGCCTATGGCTGCTCCGAATATTGCCCACGCCATCTTGGCGTCGATACTCCTGTCTTTGGCAACTACCCGTGCCCTGCTGTTAACCCGAATGTTTTAATAGCACCCGCTCTATTAATACGTAGATATTACCTCCTCGTTAGTCCTTGTGGCCTTCCTTATTGCAGTGGTCGCGCTCTATTGGAGCCGTTCCTATCCGCTCAGTTGGGTTCCCATAGGTCAAAGCCACAGAAGTTCCCAACTGACGATCCTGTAACAGGCACAGAAATCATGACATCTATTATGGGCTTCTTCCCATCGGACGACCTTCTTGCGTGTCACATGGGTAGTTCAGTACCTGGCAACTGACTGTCATGCCTTATCCGTGACACATTCGAGCTAACAAGCGGCTAAACTGTGTGAGAGAGAAAGATATACAGGCAGTTGACTTGCTCCGCTCGATCAGATGGTCTTTCCGTAGTGGTTACCGCATGGCGAAGTGCTTTTCGTGAATGTATTCACCATACTCTTTGATCTAACCAAAGGAGCACCAACAGGCCAAATATGAGCCTCGGGGGCCAGTGCAATCTTGCTTTCAAGTGGTCGAGTTGCTCATTCGGCCACAGATACACCGAAGATAAATCTGCTACAATGTGCATGCAGCTCCGCGGTGCACCGACGTTGGCGGCTAAATACACGGCGGAGAAGGGCTTCCACCCGTGGACTCTAGACGGCATCCCGCGTCGACAGTCTTGGGGGTCTTTTATGTATTCCACCACCTGTGCTACGAGGTCAAGCATGGGAAAACAAGAAAGAGATAATTCAAGCTGAGCAAGTGTTGCGTTGCAAATAACATGCGCGCAATGATTCCAGCCCTGGTTGAGCAGGCCAGAATTGAGACTATCTCCAAGAAGACTGAGTAGGCGTGGGACTAAGGCTGTACGAGAAGGGCCACCTAGTATCTCACTTCCAGGTTGTCCGAAACGATCCCCACATATTGCCGCGGCTCTGGCTGCATGGACCCCGCTCCTCGATGCAAGTTCCCTGACCCAATCATTGGTTTTTCGCTTTCCGCCAGTTGGGCGGACCCTCCGTAGGGTCTAGCATCTGGTCCCCCTACTTTCTCCAGGCAGGGACTATCTACTATTGGATTTTGCTGGAGGGCTCGCTAGATCAGAGGCCGAGGGTTCTCAGCCATGTCTCACCGGGCAAACCGCGGTGAAGGCCCGATCACCGTGGGGTCCAGTCAATTGCGGTATATCTCACGTACGCATCCAGACCCCGAAGGGCTAAGGCTTTCTAGAATCCTGCACTTACCGTTATCTTTACCTAAATGATCACCTTTCTGGCTAATCGGCCTCGTGCGTCTTTGCACAAATCCTGCATCACGGATCCCCTACATCGATATTCGGTCATCTAAAACGCGAGACGATCTCAATTCTAATGCGTGTACCGTTGATAAAGAAGTATACAGTTCAGTCATTGCTCCTTGCCAGACAATATAACAACAACATTGAGGCCATGGTGTTGACCATGCTCCAAAATCTCATAATTCCCGGCTTTGCACCGGACCCCTCCATCGTTCGCATCGGCGAAGAGTACTTCCTTGTCACTTCGAGCTTTCATCTTTTCCCGGGACTACCCATCTATTCCTCAAAGGGCCTAGTCACCTGGAAATATTTTGGTCTGTCTGGCTCCGCGGACTGGCTTATCTGGACTGTTACCGGAGCTAACTAACATCGGATTTAGGCAACGCCATAAATCCAAACTCACAGCTATCGCTTGCTGGCGCAACTACACTCCTACACAACTTTAGTGGCCCGTCGAAGAATAGGATTATTGGTACAGGCGGCTTGTGGGCGCCCACGATTCGACACTACAAGGGCACAACGTACATTGTCTGCACCAACGTCAAGCACACTCACCACGATAATGATAACGCAAAACCAGATATCAATTTTATGAATTTCGTCATCCACACCAACGACATCTACTCGGACAATTGGAGCGATACGATCTACTTCGACTTCTGGGGGATCGATCCCGATCTGTCCTTCAACGATGACGGCCGCGCATTCGTCTCAGGTTCTTCGTGGAAGACCGACCCGGGAACCATCGACTGTTTTGAGATCGACCTAGAGACTGGGCGAAAACTTTCCACCCAGCAAGTAATCTGGGAGGGACATACCAGAGTTATACCCGAAGGTCCTCATATCTACAAGTACGGCAAGTGGTATTACCTCCTTGCTTCTGATATGTATCGCGAGGTCTGAGAGTATCGGGCCGGTGCATTATGGGGCGCGAGACCTTTATCGCGCCCGTGCAGTGCCGCAAGACTGCTGGCCTGTCATTGAGCATCCCGCACCACGCATAAGCGAGCTCATGTCCATTCCTAGACCTCTAAGGCCACACCTTGACCTTGTCTGGATTCGAGACCCAGACCTGGATTGTTACGAGTCTATCGAGGGTGGTCAAATTATCAAAATAATACCATCCACATGGGACATTCACGACCGTGTGGGTCCTATTTCCAGACCGTTGCGACAATACCGCCGTCGACAATATCAGCGACGTCCATTTCGAACCGCGACGACGAGATGCTCTCCTCCTCACCAGGCAGTCTGCTGTCCCTCCCGTACCCCGCCCTCAGCGACTCCACGCGTGCGACCTCTATCATGTCCGACGCCAACTTCCCATCGGATCATCTGGGGACCTTGTCGGACAGCTTCCTGTTGTCCTTGCCACCATCAAGTCTGGCCTCGAGCGGGCAGCAGCATGCGCAACAACACATCGGGCTCGGGCCAGGCAGTCCCGCACCGGACCCCCCGGTGGGCCCTGACCCGCTAAGCGATGACCTGTTGGACAGCTACAATTTCCTCCACCAGTGCCACTTATCTCTACCAATGGACGTAGACCAGCTGGAACAGCAGCCCAGCCAGGAAAGCGGAGAATGCGACCAGAACAAGACCGAGACGCAAAGAGCCCTCGGTAACCTTGCAGCACCCGGAGAGGACAGAACCTATGTAGATATGTATATTATCCAGTCATTCTCCCACTCTTGAATCATCACTACCAACAGAGCGCTATGCCTCTTTGCGCTTTTGCTCATCAGAAGGCTGCCGAACCACAGCCGCGGGGTGTCTCTTGCTCGCCAACACCTCTTCACGATACAACCATATCACCCCCAGCATAGCCCCATCCCCCGCAACGACCGTCAACACAATCATCGCGCCCAAACCCTTCCACCACGGGGCATGGATCCACCCCTCGCTATGCAGATCACGATACAGGAGGCCAATCCACGCCATATTCGGCAGCACAAAGAAGACCTGATCCCACTTCAAGAACTCGGCGAACCGCGCCTCGAAGCTCTAGGTGTGCACGCTACGGAATCCCAAAACTGGGACAAATACGTCTATTAGCGACGACCAGCCGCGGTTGCTCCAGAGCGTGTACTGCCACACGCCGCCTGATATCGCGCATAGGGCTATGATGGGGAGGTCGCGCGTGACGAGGGAAAGCCGGTCCTCGTGTTGTGTACTTGGGTGCCTGAGCACGAACAGCGCCTGGCAGGCCGAGAGTCCGACGGGGAACAGTTCCCAGAGAAATCCGGCTGCCTGGCGGTGGGCGGAGGACGGGGTCAGGTAGGCTGCCGTAAATGTGGCATAATGGGTCGCCAGCAGAGAAGGCAGAATCGTCTGCGTGGTCAAGCGGTTCGTCCGGCGCATGTCGGCAGCATCAAAGGTCGACAGCGGCGTGAGCACGTAGTTTGTAAAATAGTATATTGGCACGACAAGGGCGATCCCCCACATATTCAGGATTCCCCACATAACGGCCCTAAGGTGGTTAGACAAGTCAGGATGGGTCGGCGGCGCTTGAAAACTGAGACTCACAGACGGAGGATAGTAAGTTGGTGCGCTCGCCGAGTGGACTCAATCAACATAATTCCGTACCACACTCCGTAGTCTGCGAACAGAGTGAGTGGCTGGAAGAAAAAGTGCGCTCTACTGACGATGAACCGGAGGGGACTTCCGCGGGAAAAATCGTCGAGCAGCCGGATACGATAGAACCGATCTTGCAGCTCTACATCGTGATAGCGACCACTGGTCAGGATGGCAGCGGCCTCTTCGAACGGGGCCACCGAATACATCGTGGCAAAGGCGGCCACAGCCATGAGAAGCAGGGGAAGCGCCCTCAGTATACGTGCCCATCGCCGTTCGTGTCTCCCAATCCCACGCAGTGGATTAAAGGGCATGAGCCCGGTCATGGAGCGAGCGGCAAGTGGCAGATAGTCAATCTTCTCGCCCCCAATTGCATCGTCACAGAATTGATCCGCACGCAGATCCCCGGTATAAGGCAGCAGATAGCGAACAATCAAGGGGTCCAGGGCACCTTGGAGGGTCTGTAACCGGGCCACGGCCCCCGTCGTCTGGATCTTTGCAGAGGTACGACGGTGCCGAGACCCATTGTCGTATTTTTCCTTTAGCACTGTTTCGATCTGAGTTGTGTCAAGAGACTGGCCAGACGAGTGGACTTGGCTAGCCATCTGAGAAATGGTGTTGGCCAGCACAGCAGCATGCTCGATCGCTAGCATACCCCAGTGCCCGTATGCGGGGTCATCTTGTGGGCGCTGTCGCCCAGGCAGACGATGCGACCGGCTGTCCAGTGCCCAAAGATGGCTTCTTCCAGCGGCGCCATTGTTGCTGTTTCACGACGGTCCCAAAGATCTTTGAAGGTGACTGTTCTCGGCTCAGTTCGGATTGGGAAGTCGAAGTGATGCTCTGCAAAACTGGCGGCGTCGGCGGCAGTAAACCTGGGGATTTCGTGGCTCTGGTAGACTCGAGACATTCGCCGGAAGAGAAACCAGAAGATGCGTCCATCTTTGCCGCTTGCGACGACCGTCGACACGTCCCTGGCGAATGTGTCATCGCTCATGCCCAGCTCCATGCCTGCGATCGGGGTCGAAATGCCAAATAAGCATTGATATTCGGCCGTCATAGCTATCACCACAGGATTAGCAGGCTAACCACATAGAGGGTCAAAGATTGGCTGCTCGCCGTGTCGTTCTCGGTGCACATCAAACCCAGTGCCACACGTACCCTCCCCAACGGCTTTCCACATCTCCGCGCGTGTTCGGCTGTGAGCCCCATCAGCCCCCACGATCAAATCCCCCCTATAAGTAGACCCATCTGTGCAGACGGCCGTGATAGGCTGTCCCGGCTCGCGGGAGTGGTCAATCCGATCAAGTCTCTTGCTGGTGAGTACTTGGTCGGCATGGACGAGGCGCCGATATAGCGCCTGTAGCACACTCCGGCGCTCCACCCAGCCCAGGGGGTAGGACATGCGAAGCGCCACGATTCTCGCCGTGTCGCTACGCTTGGGAAGCAAAGGTTGGCCTTGGGAATCACTCACCGCGCTGCTTTCTACTGGGTGCACTAGTCGAGCCAGCTCGTCGTAGACATGGAGCTGGTCGAGGACCCGGCAGCCGCTGGGTGCGAGAGCAATTCCTGCGCCGACCTGGGGCGCAATCGTGTTGCGAGCTTCTAAAACCACGTAGTCGACTCCAATGGGGGCTTTTTCGAGCGCGTTTGCGAGCGTCAGCCCGGCGATCCCACCCCCAACAATAACCACCTTGAAAGGGCGTCGTTCTTTGTGCATGTCCATGATGAATGCTGAAAGTATGATGCGACAGGAGGCAAATAGTCTGTCTTTTAGCAAAATACTGGATCCAACGAGTCTTATTAATGAGCATTCGGGAACTTGGTCGCTCCGCCAGAGAGGCCTACGCAACTATCGGGCACTCGGTAATTACTTGCATCGATAGAAAGCTGATTGAATTATCTGAACCTAGTCCATCTGACCCGCGTTTACTGGTGCACTGCTCGGTCTCTACCATCCAAACTCCTCGTAGATATTCTCATCGTCCACAATCTTCCCAAACAACTCGTCCGGCGAGCCCTCGACAGCCGCGCGGACAATCGGCTGCGCCCCCTCTTCAGGATCCTTGACCCCAGTATACCCCCCAAAGGCCGTCCGACAATAGCCCGGTGCAGCCAAAACGACAAGGATGCCCTCTTCGCGGAGACGCACAGCGTCAACGGCGGTGATGATGTTGGTCGCGGCCTTGCTGCCGCGGTAGACGGGCAGCTCCCAGACCTTGGCGCTGTACTCCGAGGTTGGCGAGTATGCTATTCCAATCAGGCCGAGGCCGCTGGTAACGTTGACAATGCGGCGGTCTGGGTACTGCGAGGCGCGGAGAAGAGGGAGGAAGTTCTCGGTTATAATGGCCGGTCCAAAGACGTTGGTTTCGAAGACAGCGCGATAGGTCTCGCGCAGCGTGGCGTCGGGGTTGGGCGATCGATTGATGCCGGCGTTGTTGATGAGGATGTCGAGCGATCCGAAGTGTTCTTTCACAAACACAGCGGCGGCCTCGATGGACTTGTCGCTGTCCAGGTCGACGACCACTGGCGTCAGACCATCGGAGCCGCCCAGCTCCTTCACGGCCCCGTCGGCTTTTTCCTGGGATCGGGCGCCGATGAGCAGACGGTATTTGCCAGTGCTGACGAGCTGTTTGGCGGCGGCGAACCCTAAGCCCTGGTTGGCGCCGGTAATGAGGATCAACGGTTTGACGGTAGTCATGATGGCGGATGAGCAATGGAGGATGCGATTAATGATGATGGAGAGATAACCTTAAACGTATCGCTCGATAGACTTTATACTACCCCTCTGGGCGGAGTTAAGAAGGGACCTTTGCCCCGGACTTAATCGGACTTGATTACAGACACCTGCACGCCCAGTGATTTGTTGCTGTTGGTGCTGCATCCCCGAGGGTTCCAAGGTTCATTCACTAGATCCCCGATTTGCCGGTGGCCGCACCTCTTTTTCTTTGTCTCACTTCAGCGCCAAGCAGGTGGTACGTCACTATTATTGGACACTAGGGTTTTTCTTTGTTTAAACTGCGTGGATCCAACAAATAAGCTCACGGCTCTACTCCGGACTAAAATCCTTGCGGGTTGACCTGGTAGGCGCCAGTTACAGCCGAACCCTTATTAGTAGCTATAGCTAGCTGGATCTCAAAAACCAGTGCTCGCGTTCACATGTGCTTACGAATCGCGAATGATAAGATGCTCTTATTACACAAGCTCATATTCTGAAAATAATTAGTCCAAGTCTTGTCCAGTTTGCAATCCATCACAATACGCCACCTCCAGCTCTTAGGCTCTGCCCCATGCGGTCACTAGATGGGGACTGGGTGCTCGTTAAGCCAGTGGAGAAGACCCTCATGAACTATATCTTGTAACGGGGTGGCCACTCCTTAACGACACATCGCTTTGTCCGCGTGCTGATGGAGGTAGTATTCAATGGACTTGAAGTCTTCTCCCTCTCAGCATGGTAAAGCAGACAATCGCAGACCAATGCATGCCTCCACCAGGTATAAGAGAGTGCGCATTCCATCAATATTAGGATGCTTGCCTTCTCCATCCATCCTCTCTTCCGCATAGCCGAATCAATGATGCGCGTTACTAACTCGACTAACGAGTGCATGTAATATCGCAGACAGCACACAAATAGGTAGGAGTTGGGGCTCGGATCAAGACTACCAGGAGATGGTATTTGAGATTGGTTTCATTTGCACTGACATCGACAACCGCTCCTGGACCACTCGATCAGAGTCACGGTTCAGATGACCTGGTGGTTGCGATAAGACTAATGAACACCCGTTTTGTTTAGGGGAAGCGTAGGTAAACATATATACTCTTGACTTGGCGAGACCAGTAGCTTGGCGATCTTCGATATATTTATCAATCGGTTCGCCCATGAATTATTCACTTCGAACTCTTGCACACACACGAATCCTTATTGATCCAGTAGATTCGGAGCAGAAGCCCTAATATCGGCCATCAACTAAAAGGTGTGTCGTCAGTCAGCGCCACAGCCGCGAGTTTCTATGTTTGGCGCCCTTATCCTTACATAGTCTCCACAGTGCTCATGTTCCTGCCGGAGGCCCTTGCTACCGCTATGATGCTCATTGTCGGGTTTAAGACGAGGCATTTGAGGGCGCTGAAGAGGGTGGGCCGGGTTTAAGGGGGTTTTGATAAGGTGTCAGCGTTCTTCCTTCCTTTCTTTCTTTCTTTCTTTCTTTCTTTCTTTCTTTTTTCTCTTCCGTTTCCCGATTGGTAGATGTTGTTACTGTAATACTTGATTGGAGAGGAAGGATGTCTAGATAGATTGGAGTCGGGCGCTCACTATTCAACTATGTGTATTATCACCGTTTTCCTAACCGATATGTTATTCATTGTACTAGATATCATAAAAGTCAACATAGACAGTAGTCAGCGAGATCTTCTATCTCTACATGGCTCGTGTGAAAAAGAGTTTATCACAAGGCAATAACATTGCGGAGCTAGACACCTAGGCAGAAAAATTTCGCGTAGTTGTAAGGACTATGAATATAAACAAATCGTCTTATTATGGCTTTACTTACACGCGCAGGCCGTCTGCTTTCCATTAGATTCACCTAACCCACGCATTTTGATAGAGGTTAGAGCTGCTGTTCCTCCCCCGTAGCTGCTACTATTCGCATGGGCTCTCGGCTTTGAAACCATGCACTATACTAGTAGTATCGCAATAAAAAAAAATTACGGGTACAACTCATGCAGCCGTTCCAAGAAAAACTAGATACCGTCCAGGGTAATGGTAGCTTGGCGCGTACTTTTGGTTAAGATTTAACTATTTAAATAGGCTACTATACGAATGTGCATCATGTTTTGTCAAAATCAAACCATATTGCCACTGGCAACAGCACCATCGTGCGGGGCACGGTTGACGTCAAGTCGTGTATCCCTCCATCGTGCTCCTGTATATGTGGAGATCTGGAGTGACCGCAAAGAGACTCGTATAGAACCTAGCGGTTCCATCCGGGCTCCCCGACAATAGCTGTGCGTGGCGGACATGGGCATAAATACGCTATAAGATGGCGCTCCTATAATGTATACCTAAACGAAGGGATCTGCCGGTCTGTGAGGTTCATAAAGTCTTCGGTCACATAGTCAGCCTCGGCTTGCAGGTGAGCAGGCCCATACTTCTTGTCCCGCCGCCGGTTCTCGTACTCGTAGTAGATGAACAGCAGGATGAGGAAGAAGATCGCCAGCGCGAAGCCAGCGAGCACGCCGCGGAGACCGGTCTATATTTCGAATTAGTTCAGTCAGCAAGACGCATTGTGTCGCGTCCGCAACAAGCAGCGAGCGAGCGAGCGAGCGAGTGAGTGTAGGAAAACTCACAGGATACTTCGGGGCCTCATCCGAAAGGAACAGCTGCGGACCAATGATATTACCCGTGCAGTACGCAACAAAAAGCATCGCGGAGACGGTGGCCTTTTTCGTGAACCCGCCGACGTTGGAGGTGATCAGGCTCAGGGAGATCGGAATGCTTGTCGCAAAGGGGCCCAGCAGGAAGATGCCGACCCATCTGCCCCAGCGGTTCGAGTCCGGCAGCGTGTTCATGAGGATGACGCCGACGAGTGCGAAGAGAATCACTACGATCATCGTGATGATCCGACTCTTCTTCACGTATTTAGCTGTCAGGCAGATGCCGACTATCGCGGCGATTTGCAGCAGGCCGCTGGGTGCGGAGAGGAGGAGCGAGTTGAGCTCGCTGAAGCCGAAGCCGTTGATAATAATACTGCTAAACTGTTCCTTATGTTAGCACCGCTTGACTTCATTTTTCATCTCGGTTTCAAAATGCATACCGAACTAAACCCGCCATTGGGGATATTCTGCGTGAGACTGTACCCGACAAGCAGCCACGCCTGCGGATCGGTCAGAGCGTCCAACATCTGCGAGACCTTAAACTCTCCCTCATCCATGACGCCAGTCCGATTCTCGAGCGTGCGGTGAAGCGCGATCTTCTTCTCATAATCGTTGAGAAACCATGCTTTCGAAGGCGAGTCCGGGAGGACGAAGACCAGCACTATCCCGTAGAATATAGTCACGGAGCCGAGGATAATAAAGAGCAGCTTCCACGCTGCGATGTGAGAGTCGATCCGCCCGATTGCGTAGGCGATGAGGCCCGAGACGACGTTTGCGACGGCGTTACCGAGGAACCAGAGCGCCATTCTTTGCGTTACATATATGTTAGCATCCTGCATCCCTCAATTCTTCTTAAGAGTAGGTACCTACCTCGACGGTTGCTCCGAAGTCTTATAGAACATGCCGGTGATAAGAGAGAACCCCGGCGCAACAGCCGCCTCCGTGATACCCAGAAACAGCCGCGCAGTCAGAAGCCCAGCGAAGCTCTTGCACCAGGCGTGGGTCAGCAGGACAAGGCCCCAGACCGCAACGGAGGCCCCGAGGTATTTCCCCAGCGGGAACCGGACGGAGATGTAACTGCTCGGCCAGCTCCAGAAGAGATAGCCGAAGTAGAAGACCGAGGAGCACCAGCTGTATTCGCTGCCGTGGAGGTTCTGAACGACCACAAATATTGTTAGCCATGTGCGCTTCATTTAGTTCGTGCTCGGCACGGGGCTCTGAAACGTACGAGATCTTGCCGCAGATTCAGTTGCGTCGCGTAGCCGAGAGTCACCTTGTCCATGTACTGGAGCATGTAGCACAGGCCCATCACAGGAATAATGCTATTATGTGGTCAGTCGTCTGGGCAACAGCGTGTTCAAGCGGGCTCTTACGTACTGCCAATCGATTTTCCGGAGAATTCTCTTCTCCTCCTCGGGCGTGGCCTCGGCCTGCAGGACCTCGATGACCTGAGCATCTATAGCGGGCTGCTGCGGCGCGGCGTTCTTCTCCATGGCTGGGTTTGGTATCACACTTGGTGGTTGAGAACCGGGCGCTGGATTCCTTGCTGGGAGCCGAAATATCCTGATACCGGGGTGCAGAATATTTGTACCTCATTTCGCATGTCGCGAGCGGCCGCCAAAATTCGTAGTTGCTGTTGTCGCCATCAAACCCATGTATTCGAACATAGATATGCTTTGTCTCGTCAACATGGTTGGCTGAAGCTTGGTTCCACTCAAGCATGACAAGAAGCTCGGCATTTGGAGTATGCACTCCAAGTGGGCTAGAACCCCCACACAGTCATGGCGTGGTTGATAAGCATCTGTGCCGTGATAGACCCGATGGCTCGCTGCAGAAGCTTCACTTCTATAACCCGAAGCTAATTACGACTCTTAATTCAGATACACAAGAAGCATAATGTAGCAGTCTCCCCTCAGCACGTGGTTTGCCCTGGATTTATAACAGATAATGTCCTCCACTAAATATGTCACCGGGTTAGGGCAGTAGCAATATTGACTCCAAATCACAACATCGCAGAACACTAGGCTACAGCAAGGGCAGCAGGAACGGGAGAAGTATCCCAAGACTGAATCTCACTAGGCACGACTCCAAAGAAGTGGACCCAAATGTTCGTTAAGAAGATCAGGTATGTATCGTTGGCGCGTAGCTAAGGTCACCTCTGTGTGATTTTCCATATGTATGGGCTCCCAAAAAAAGGAAGAAGGAATCAATGCAGGAATTGAATCCACAGTGTGATGTGGGCCAGAATTATCGGCCCCAATAACGAAACCAGGACACGTTCGGTCCCACCTGTAAATCAGCGCCTGTATAGTAATCTGGTTTCAACTTTTTGCCTACTTATTCGAACACCAGCTCCGACTTCACTAATACCTGGTTACACCAGCAAGAAATTTTGTTTATGATATTTGTTCTATGAGGTTCATCAGAAGGACTATCTATCTATGAAAACATGAAACGTGCCGTTGCATACATACCACTGCTAGAGCTCCCCTAGGACCTCCCGTTGGGATTGAAGAACTCGACGGGGGCCGCCGCGGTGTCACCACCATCGTGCTGGAGGTTGACCTAGGGTGTTGACCATCTCCGCGACGATTTCGTCTGGATCCCAGGCAAAGGTTTCGAATAGTGGGCGCTCACCGAGCGCACCATACAAGACAACGCCTAATGTCCATATGTCGGCGGCAGTTGGAATGGTGAGAGGGGCTGTGGAGAAGTCCTCGGGTGGGGCGTATAGAGCGGGGGTGTGCAGTGTTGGGGATGGTGTCTGAGAGACGACGAAGGAGGTCCCAAAGACTGAGATGATGATTTCGGGGTCTGTCATCTGGTGTGAGGGCATATTCCAGACGATGGGATGAGTGATCCGTGGCGGCGCGTGCGGCGTGCAGGGCTGGCTGTCCACTCTCCGAATCGGGGCTTCATAGGGTGACCCATAGCGATCGTACAACTCAAGAGATCCAGATTAGGAGCCCGAAGGAGGAAGTTATGCAGATGAAGATCTATCAAGTGTAAGCACAGCCCAAGCCGATATCATACACTAGGGCGAGGTTATCTTCCTACCTCCATAGCAGACATCATGTGAATGAAGGTAGGACAAGCCCATGGCCAGCTGGGCCGCGATGGAGCGAGCAGCATCCGCGGGAAACATCAGGTCCCTGCTATTTTCTTTCGAAATCGCTACACTATAGCCTGCAGGTTCTCCAACCAGGCACCGATGCTGCCTGTTAGGTCCGTCGAAGACAAACTCGTCCAAAATGGAGGGAATGAATTGCTTTCCCGGCGATCTATGCTCCCCTTCAAACAGAAGCTGCAGGATGCGACTTTCAAGACTGCTTTATGATTCATCCCCGATCAACATATTTAGCGACACGTACCGCCGAAGGTCTCGGTCCCATGCAAGCCAAATCGTAGAATAGCCGCCGAAACCGAGTTTGTGGACGACAGTGTAGCGGCCATTGCTGAAAGTATCTCTAACGAGCGTCGGATGGTATCCTCCAGGCCTATATCCCTCCAGGTTTTCGGCATCCACCTCCGGGTAGTAGATTGGCTCTGTCGCTGTTGTTCAGTGAAGCCGCCGAATGAAGGGTGCTGCAAGCCGAGAGTGGGCCACAGGTTTGGTTAGGGACATGTATAAACTATATTGTCGGGTGGAGGATAATAAATAGTTAGAAGAACCAAGGTTATTCGCAGTAGCAGCCCTGCAGTGGAGGATCATCGTTGTTGCTCTTTGTGTCTGGGGGTCAAAGAGAGGTGAACTGGAGAAACACTACAGATGTACAATGTCAGGTTGCTCTTAGCGCTGGGTGGCTGGTCAAGCCACAAAGAAAGCAGTGCTTTTATCTAGATCTTCTGCGCCTTACCATTCCCATCCCCATCAATGATGGCCCGTTTTTACAGATACTTTAGAGCTTAGCACAAGATTATGCACGCGAATCCGGAACACAATTTCCTCGAGCCTCCCCAGACATGAGATCATTGCTTTAACAAATATCAAGCATAACACTCATTCCTTTTTGTAGTATCTAAATTGTCCTAATTGTGCAAACCTCCACCTTGTTTATAGAATCCAGTACTTACATAGATCGATATGATTTTTTAAGCTAAGCTACTAGGTAGCAGCCGAGGCCTCCCAGTTCAGCCAGTCAAGCGTTCCGTCATTGTCCACGTTTCTCATGAATATCGCAAAATCATTTTCGAGCTGCGTTGTTGACACCGGTGAAACGGATGCAGCAGCGCTCGCATGGAACGAGTTCCAATCAAGCAAATCACTATCAAGTACACCAGAAGAATTGTATTCCAGCGTATTCAGGGGGGGGTCTCCTGCTGGGAGTCTGACGGTAGTAGTCTCCGCCTCTGGTATTACTGCTGCATCCAAGCGCGAGATCACGGATCTCGCATGCTGGACAAATAAGCTGGCGATACGCTCCAGTTTCGTCGCAAGCGAGCTGCGGCTACTTATGCCCTGCAGAAATATTGGGAGTCGCTCCATCGCGGCAAGAGCTCTTTTTCTCCGGTCCAAGGAGGGTCTTGCTGTTGTATTATTGGACATGATGTCGCAGAATAGAATCAGAAGAGGCGTGAACGGGCAGCACACCAGCTGCCAGAGGATCGGGTGATAGGGTTCGTTGGATTCGGGCGCCATGTCTTGGAGGGGGTGGAGCATTCGAATTGAGGCGTCCAAGCATGTGTCCTGCATGCAGGCAGCGGACCGCGTGAGAAGGATTTTAAGGTGCATAAAGTGGAACTCGATGGTGTGTAAGGCGACGTCGATTGACTTTGCGTTTTGGGTATCGCAGAATGGTTTCTCGGATAGTGCTGCACCATCGAGAATCTATCATCAATCAGTGGATCAGCTAATGGCCTCTGGTTTTGCTGTGGAAAGTTCTGCTGCACCTTTCGTGCCTGATCATACCAGGAGACCAGGTTATTCAAAGCGGCCTCAGTACCGGCGCAGTTTAGTGCCACTTTGCCATAGATGCAGTACCAGATATCAGCCATCAGACGGGAGAGCAGAAATTTATGATACACATAGTGGGCTCCGAAGAACCCGGACGTGCCATTGGCAACGAGATGAGCTCTAGGCGGCTGAATCTGCTCTAATGTAGGCAGCTTAATCTCCTTCGTCTCTTCGTGATGAAAAGTCGGGGCTTTCGCAAAGATGATGGCGAGCCCTTTGTCCAGCAAGTTCAGATGCCAGAATTGCATGACGCGTCGCTCTCGGTTTTGTTGGTCGAGGAGGTGCACATCCATCCCTAGTGCTTGTAGCATCCTGGAAGCGCTTGTTGCAAGCATCCAGCAGAGTGATGGCCCCGCCATCTCGGATACCTGGCCTAAGACAAGCAGGATTGCCTGGAGATTGACCTCGCTGGGCCTAAGCAAAACATCAACGTCGCTAAGAGCAAGCCATAGATTCTGTTGCAGCTTCTCCTTGAGTGATGGAAGTATCCCCGTATTTAGGATAATGCTGTAGTACATCACAAGCCAGGCTCTTTCACAGACTTTGTTCGGACGGGCGACTCTAAGATAATGCATCACATCTGGGTGCGGGGTGAGCATCAACGGCGCCCTTTTGCGAAGAAAATTCTCAAAAACTATGTGGGAGAAATAAATCAGAACATTGATATGTATATTTATACTAAACCGTACCTTCAGTCCATTCAGAAGAATGTTGTTCAAATCGTGAAAAATACCCAGTGGCCACTCCAAGCCTCAGGGTTTCAGGTCTAATATCTTTTCTGGAGCAAGTTTCGGATAAAGAACTGAGTGCTTCTAGAAAGGACTGTCGTTCTGGAGCATCCAGTCTCTCCAGCCGCTCCCGAGTTGCTTCGATATCGGCTGCTAGGTGGGAATCAGCCCCGCTAGAACTGCCACCAACTGTTGCCGGGCGCGAGTCGAGCTGGCACTGTGAATGAAGCTGATCACGATTTCGATTTTTCCGTTTTCGTTTCCGAGAGATCGTGCCGGACCGCGAGTAGGTACACCTGGCGCTGGTCCTTCTGCAGCGCTTGCAGCCAGAGTGTTCCCGCGTGCACGCTACCTGCGTTCTGTCAAAAGCCGAAATAGTGTGTGGGCATATTGTACACCAAAGCGCAGAGATACCTTTTTCGATCGACATGCGTCGCACGCATATTTTTCAGCTCGCGTATCATCGCCTGGCATAATTATCGCGGTTTGGTACGTTGGGTAATCGTAGGCCGGGGGTTAGAGGTGAATAGTCGGAAGTTTGCTGTAGGTGGGATGTTGCACGTACATAGTTACCTAACCTCCGAGTCTGACAAATAACTTCCGAGCCCTCCCTCCCGCAGTAACCAACGCGTGTTCTTCTCCCGGGGGGTTATATCTCAAAATCCGGCGGTTGCTCATGTATATAAAGGTGTATGTAGTAGATACTCATGGAACTAACAAATTCAACCTCTCATCCGCCAACAAGCCACTCTTAGCACCCTTCTCCCTGCCGATATGGATATACCAAAAGTACCACCCATTGCCATTATCGGCGCCGGTCCTTCTGGGCTTATTCTCGCTCGCCTCCTCGAACTGGCTCATATCGGCTACGTGGTATTTGAGCGAGACGAGTCCGCAACATGGAACGACGACGAGCGTCCAAGCAGCAGTGGCACCCTCGACATCCACAAAGGTTCGGGACAAGCTGCCTTGAAGGAGGCCGGACTGCTCGAGGAATTCCAGTCGATTGCCCGGTCCGATGTGCCGACTCGAATCTGCGACTCGCAGGGTAATGTCTGTGCTGAGTTCTCAGAGACGGACAAGCCGGAGATCGATCGTGCGGATCTACGGAAACTGCTCCTCGCATCCATCCCGGCGGCTAGGGTTCGCTGGGGGTCCAAGATCGAGCGCGTGGAGAGAAATGTCGGCGACGGCACTGTCTCGATATATCGTTCACGTGGTAAAGTAGTCGAGTCTGGATTTCGGCTTGTCGTAGGCGCGGACGGCGCTTGGTCCAAGGTCAGGAACCTGGTGAGTAGTATAATAACAACCAGATTGCCCCTACTATTATGTACATATCTGATCGATTCAAATACACACAAAGGTGACAACTGCTCGACCGCAATACTCCGGGACACACTTTTTCACCACACTCATCAAGCCCCACAGCCCAATCTACGCCTCCGTCGCCGCAATGGTGGAAACCGGCAATTACCTGGCGTTGGAGAAAGGCCGCCAGATCTTCCTGCATTACCTTGCTGACGGCTCATATCACCTCTCTGTTGGGGTGAGGAAGAAGCTGCCTGAAATATGGTCAACAGCGAAGTCTACCACCACAGGTACCCGGGAGTCTTTGTCTTCGTGGAAATCAGCGCTACAGAGTGAGTTCCACGAATGGGATGAGAAGCTTGTGGGGGTGGTGGCCAAGTGCTATACTAGCAACCAGGATTTTCGCTCGTGGCCATTGTATACCCTGGCAGCGGATGCTGTTCCCTGGGAACATTGCCCCGGGGTGACGTTGCTTGGGGATGCAGCACACTTAACGTGCGTATATAACACTTGCAGTAGCAGCAATACTGTATTCGGTTGACCAGCTCTCGGGACTAACCTTGTTAGGATACCATCCGGTGGCGGTGTTAACAATGCCCTTCAGGATAGTGTCGAACTGGCTAGACAGATTGTCAAGCATGGGGTCGATGGGTTGGAGCCCGCAGTGCAAGAATACGAGGAGACCATGTTTCTTCGCGCAGCAAAGGCTATTGAGAAGGGCCAATGGTATTTGGAGCATTTCCTTGGGGCAGATGCGCCTGAGACCTTTCTCCAGGCTGTTGGAATGCACGGTGAGAAGTGAATGCAGTGACATTACTAAAGGGGTCAGCGATGATAGAGGGATTATACATGATCTTGACAGTATTGAGGCAGATGAATAGCACATTCAAACTCGGGTAGCCAAGAACTACCCCGCCTGCCCGCTGCCTGATTCCTGCCTCACTTCTCAATGTACCTTCACATTGTTCATGCTTTGCAGGAAACATCATGTCCTATGATATGTGCATGCATTGGCCTCTTAACACGCATAATTGGTTCACAACGGGAAGGAAGTCTCATCAGATACGCTTCTTTCGTTTATAACAACTGCTGCAAAAGATCATATCCTGGCAGAGAGAAATGGTTCAGACATGTTAGAAGTCAGGTAATGCTTATTATTGGTCAAGCATTCTGGGGGTCCGTGAGCTGTCTGCGGGTGTCTCTCCGAAGATACCAAAATCTGCCTTGCGCCTGCCATCCAAGGGGTACAAAATGCGCTGCTTACTCGGCTCTTCATAAAGCTGTCACCATCGGTCTTGTCTCCAGAAATCCAGCCTTTTCAAGGTAACAACGTTCCCTCAGCCGAACAAATAGATCAGGCACCACATGCTGGAGGTACAAGATGTGCGAATCGGCAGCGGATAGCTTTATCGACTGGATGTGGTCTGGTGTTGACATTGCTAATCTTCAAATGTTGTTACTACCATGGACGCATTGAACCAGCACAGGTGTTAGCACGCACCTTTACCTTGGAGAACTCGAGTACCACAACAGTGGCGCATGCTGCGAAATTCCCGGTGCCGTCCCTGTCCGACGTAGTGCTCATCTATCACCAGCACCTCCAATGCCTTCTACAAGCCGAGCCTTACGTCACAGTCTCGCATGTGTGGGACAGCGAGATAGCACAGTTCCAGCACAATCGAGGGCTCGCATCTCTGAATGCGCAGGCCGTGGCGGAGATTGTACGGGAGGTGCCTCCTCGCATCTCTCGCGGCGTTTTCGCTAGCACCGGAAAGCCCATGGAGATGTGGCCTGACTACATCAGCGTGCCCCAGTGGCAGCCGACGCTGAAGCATCATATCCTGGAGGCAATTCCGCGGCTATACAACAGGGCTCAATTCACGGTAGCGCATCTCTATGATATTGACCCAGGCAGCTTCGAGGCCATGCGAAACGGCAGCACCGTCCAGGAAAGATGGCTATGGATCAGCAACATCTGCAACTCCAAGTGGTTCACCCGGATATGGACAGCGATGGAGCTAACGCGGTGTCGTGATATCCGGCCCATGATCCGGGACTTTTCCCTGATCCCGCGGCCGACGGAACCCCTTGACTTGCCAGGCCCCGAATGGGCGTCCGTCACCAAGTACAACCAGCTTTCCAGGTCCGTCTTCATTGGAGAAGTCATGATCGCCTGGGCGACGGAGTGCGATCGGCTAGACAGCGCCTATGATTCGGAATGGCGAACATCCTCGTCCCCTAGCAGCTAGGCCGACTTGAACTCATGCGGATGCAGACCCGAAGGGGGGCCCGCATCCTCTTTGCATCGGCGCACGAGCTGGTCGCGCGCCGGTGCGTCACCATACCACGCGAGTTCTTCTACGCCATCCTAGGCATGCTGAAGCTGCCTGGAATGAGCGTGACAAACATCAGCACAGACACATCCGAGGCCCTGAAGCAGATTGCACAGGCCAGCCTCAAACAGGGGGACTATAGCTCAATTCTGATGGTCCCTAAATCTGCTCAGGTCGAACTCGACGACGCGGATCTCAAGACCTATAGATTTATTGACCTCAACACCTTTACCCTACGTGCGGAGATGAGTGCGCCTTCCATCACGCAGAATCATGTGAGCGACGACAAGGCTACCATAACGGCAGAGCTCATCGGCGAAGTCCAGACGGTGACAAGCGCCCCCACCACGATGGGAATCGACACCATGCGAGAGTTCGTCAGGCTTGTTAGCCTCACTCTAGATTCGAGCCGACCCAGTATCCAATCTCTCGTCGACACAGTCGGCGCGCGGCTATACGCCCAGGAGCCCAGCAATGTTTTCGCGCGCCTCGACGAGAACCTCTTGGATCAACTGTGCACCAAACTAGTCTCCCTCTACAACCCGCCGGCCGCGACTTCGTGTCCCGTCGACGTAGCCGAATGGATTGCCGACGCCATGGGCCTCTCGAGTAACGTACTCTGCAGTAGCATGACGTTCCTCACTCCGCTCAAATTCTTCGAAGCGCATGGGGGCACAGTGCACCTAGGCGCGAACGCAGTCGTCTTGAGCGTGCAGTGCCCGTCGTGCCTGGGGATGTTCCTTGTCCGCGCGGGGCCCTGCGGATCTCACGAAGACATCCGGGGTGCCGCCGCGTACCGGTTTCCCAGCTTGAAGTACGAGTTCACGTTCCAGGACGGGGTTGGCTTTTTGGCTAAGGATGGTCGAACGGTTGGCCGGCTCTTTTTGGCAAGCCCGACGTGCGCGTGCTCCATGATTACTGCGTTTGAGCTGCATCTCGAGGCTGTCATGCTGCCCTGGAAGAATCACTATAACTACGGAGAGCAGCATGACGCGGAGTGGGCTCCGGTAGCCCAGAAGAGAGCACTGGCTTCAAATCGTCAAGAGTCGATAAAACCATGGTCACATCCTCCGTTTGAATCTAGTAATAATGAGTGGCTCTCAATGATAGAGAAACAATCTCCTATATACCCGACGGTAGCAGAATAGTGATAATATCAGCATAGAACCTTATCTCTCTGAGATTATTGCCCAAAGTCATATCGTGGCGAATTAGCCCTGCGGAGTCGAGAACCTGATGTACGTGGTCCGAGAACTGACACGGGGACTCCTTGTGTTGCTTGATCTTTTGGCGGAGAGTATATCTTCAGCCTAGGAGATGATCTGGAGGAGGATATCTGTTGGAAAGTGCATTGCAGCGTCTTCAGCTTTGTTTCAAGGTATAAGCTTGAGATACATAAATTTCTTTGGCTCTTTCATGGTCGGTTTAAAATTGGAAGTTGATTCATTATGAGCAGTGGCGCCGGGGGGACATGCTAGCAAAATATGCAACCATTCGCTCTATTTATATTGTGGTTGGTCGCCATAAACAAAGTACTATCCAAGGTTTCATTAGTTGGACGAAAACAGATCCAAGACACAGAGTATGAGATTGATTGATTTCTATAAAGCTGACCCTCTCATCAAAGCTGGTGCACAATTGCATTGCGGCGCAGGATCCTGTGCGTATGTCAAATGGTTATGCCTAGTAGCCTCCAACTCAACTACAGTGGCATGACAAAAGTTTTCGCTATCCCAATTGCCCCACAGTAAGCACTAGCTATCAACCGCTTCCTAATTAGGCCTAGTTAAAGCTATTCTGCCGACCAAAACAACGCGTAGATGCATTAT
>JAPDEI010000087.1:0-90211 GCA_027569055.1 Aspergillus baeticus
TATTAAAAATTAAAGCTTTTTAGGGGAGGGGGGCAGTTAAAGTGCCCCCCTCCCCCTATGCCAAGACTTTATTTTGCGGCCCCCCTCCCCCAGGGGGGCACCTTAGCGTGGACAGAATAAAGTTAGTTTAGCGTGGTTAAGAAGATTACCTATATCTTATTTATAGGGTAAAAGTACTAGATTACCTACCTATTAGGTTAGCAGGGGTGGAGGACTAATACTAGGTTTATAACTAGGTTAGGAAGGGGTGTAATTTACCTACTATAGAATAAATATAGCCATGGGAAAGTAAGAAAGAATAATTATTTTATATAGGGAGCCATCTAGTATTAAAACCTGTTTTTTAATTAACTTATATAGCATAGTCTATTATATAGAATTTTTAAGGATATAGCCTAGTTTCTGTTCTACCCTAGAGTATATAGGTTATATCTCCTATTATTTCTAAGTTATATCCTTCCAGGTCTAAATAAAATTATCTAGCTTTTTTATATAGTAGTAAAGTATAGTATACCCAGAAAGGCTGGCTATAAGCTAGACCTAGTAGACAAGTGATTAAAGCTATCTAAGCATGTGTGGTTTAAGGCCAGGCTGTTATATAATATCCCAAGCCAGCCAAGTAGTCTGCTAGCATAACTAATAAATTACTACCTTACCCTCAGGCATAAGATTATACTTAATATCTTAGGGGATAAGCCAGGGTAGTTAAAGCAGGGGCTACTAGTTCTATATACTATCCCTGGTATACTAAATAAAACTACTATCCTAGAGAATAGTAGCTAGTTTATTAGTAATAGCTATAATATTAAATCTAGGCTTGTTTTAAAAGTAATTAAATTCCTGGCTAAGGTGCTTAATATTTATAGATTAATAGTAGGATAGGGTTAGGTAGGTTTACTAGGAGTTATATTTAAAAATATAAAAATATACAAGAAGGTTACTAGGGCTTTTATTAAAGGGGGTGCCACTAATCATCCAGCATGGCAGGCGTCCAAAGGTGTTGGCCATGATCCAGGCCATGGCCGCGTACGCACGCTCCTCATGGCTCTTATCCCAATAGATGCGACACCACGGCCGGCTGGACATGTAGGCAAGGGGGGGCCAGGATTTGGACCCAGGACTATTATTAGGAATAGACCTGGATGCCTCTATACACAGGGGTTTATTAACATGGGTAGCATAGCTCTAGGGTGTTATAAGAATTATATACTAACTACTTTTAAAGGGATATTCCTAGGCAGGTAGTTAAAATTAAAGGCTTAGCTAGCTAACTAAAGTATACTACTAGGCTAGCTACTCTTATTTAGGGTTAAAAGGGACCCTATACTAGCTCTTAGACTTCTATTTAGTAAGTATAGTAATAATCTTATTTATATTCTAGATTATAAGGTATTACTAATACTTAAAGGGTTTTAGGTATATAAAGTTAGCCTTTTTATATTTAACTAGCAGCCAGAGCTATAGAACTAGATAATTTAGATTTATATACTTATCCTATTATTATATCTAGTACTATACTAATTTAGCTAGTATAATAATTAGGCTTGCCCCTAGGTACTAGGGCCCTATTTTATTAGTAGGCCCTTAGGGGATATATAGGCACAGGTATAGAAATCAGGAGGCGCTTAGGTAATGGGTTTTAATACTATTTATAGAGAGATACTAATAGTCCTAATTAAATATATATAATTCCTTAACCTTGTTAAATATCTTCTAGATCTAATAGGCTATAATAATATATATAATAATAATAATTATTTATCTAATAATTACTAGTAGATTAGCTTCTGGTTAGGGTAAAGCTCCCTATGTGCCAAGGATCTAGTTAGGTAAAACTTACCTTGCCTAAACTAATATTATTAGCCAGGAACCCCCTATTAAATAATCCCTTATACTTAAGTATATACTATATAGTAAAAGCCTAATAAGGGTATAGTATAACTTAAAGGCCAGGGATAGTAATCTTACTTATTAGACTAACCCCCTAGTCCCTGTTTAGCTTAAAAAACTTTTAAAATTTAATAAGGTTCTCTAGGAAGGTATACTTTAGCTAAAGGGTATTATTAAAGTTTTAAAGGCTAATTAATATCCTTTATTAGGGCTATATTAATATTATTATAGGGTATAAACTTATAAGGCCTTGGCAGTATTCTTGCCCTTGTTAAGTTTATTATTAGTAAGTTTACTATTAGCAAGTTTACTCTTAGTAAGTTTACCCTTATTAAGTTTAGGATTAGTATTTCTACCCTTATTAGATTTATTATTAGTGCCTTCCCTTTTTTATATATAAGTTTAAATTAGCTAGGTTACTTTTATAAGTATAAGTAGGGGTTTAAGGGATATTATACTAGATTCTAATATAGTAAGGTCTTTACTACTATTATTAGACCTAAAAAAGTTATTATTATTAATAAAGTTCTATCTAGGTGGTAGGCTATCCTATATTATAATAGTACCTTGGGTGGTTTATCCCCTCCCTACTATCCCACGCGGGGTTAGGGTAATACCCTTAGGAAAATTATTTATAGGGTAGGAATTAGTTAGCTCTAGTTAAGTATTAGGAGATCTAGTACTATAATATAATAAAGTAGTATATTAAATAGTATATCCTTGCCCTGCTATCTTATATAGGGTTAGGGTAGTAGGCTTAGGAAGGTTATTTATATAATAGGGGTTAGCTAGCTATAGTTAGGTACTAGAAGATCTTATACTATAATATAAAAAAAAAGGTAATAAGTATAGTATTATATCTATTTTATTACTAGTGCCCTATCCCCTAGGGGATTATAAAGTTAACTAGGTTAAGATAGTAAAGGTAATACTTTAATAGCTATCCTGGCTCTCCTAGAAGCTAGACCTGTACTACTTCCTTAATTTCCTAGACTTTAGATATATAAATTAGGTTATTAGCCTTTTTATTAAAATATAGTTCCCCTTTCTAGTTTTTATTTTAGTATTTACCTTACTACTAGTTAATATAAAAATAAATATAGGGATATATAGTATTAATTATAGTAATCTAGGTTGCCTATATCTAAAGCTTTATCTAAAGTAATAGTTATATAAGGTTAGATAAATCCTTGGCTAGGTAGAATAGTTAGTACTGCTATAGGTTATAATAATATTATTACTATACTAATTATATAAATTTTTCCTGGTTAAGGTTATTAAACTAGACCTGGCTAGACCTGCTACTAGTAGATATACATTAATATAGTAAGAATAGCCTAGAATAGTATATTTCTACTATATTCTCTATAGTAATACTATAGTTATTAAAGTCCATGCTTAGCACCTTAGTAGTAGTAGGGTTAGGGTTAGTTACTAGTTTAGTGCCTAGCTAGGGGGCTTTTAGTTATTTAATATAGCTATACTTTTATAAAAGGGTAACCTAGTATAATATAATAAGCACTAGCTCCTTTTCCTTATTACTAACTTAGGCTATATTAGTAATTAAAAATAGGAATTAGGCCAGGGATTCTATAATATAGGTTTAGAGGTATTTCTAAATAAATACTACCTTAAAATTAATAGCTAGGAAGCTATATTACTTTAGGATACCCTAAAGGAGCTACTTAGAATTCTTTTTATTAATATTAGAAATAGTATTAGCAGGAAAGCTATCCTAGATCTCCTGGTAGTTAGCACCTTGTTAAATAGTTTATATACTATAATAATATTAATTAGTATATATTAGGGGTTCCTGTTCCTATAGTCTAGATAGTTCTATTAGTATATTACTACTAGGCAGGGGGATTAGGCTTATATAAGTTCTAGCTAGTTAAGGATAATAGTACTAGGGATAAAAAGTATTAGGTAGGTTAGGCAAGTCTAGGAACAGGGACTTATATAAAAATACTATAGGATTAGGAGGATTAGGATATACTAGCTATACTAGTTATAGTTATAAAATAGTTTAGGATAAAAAAAGTAGTAAGGGGTAAGGAAAAAAAAAAAAAATTTTTTTTTACTAGGCTACTATAATATATTACTTAGTAAAGGTAGGTAAGAATTAGGTTAGTATAATAGGCCTATAGGTGTAAATAAATATAATATAGGAAAAGGATATATTATAAAAGGGGTTTAAAAGGTATCCTGCCTGCTTAGCCTTTTTTTAGGTTAATTAGTACTAAAGATATATACCTATTAATATTATTAGTATAATAAATAGTAATTAAATAGATCTTTTTTTATTTATTTTTATTATTATTAATTAGCAAGGGTATATTTATTTTTAGTTAGCAGGCAGGGGCCTAGTAACTAAAAAAAAATAGGGAATAAAAGGTTATAGGATAAAGTAAATATATTAGATTTAATATTTATTTTATAAAAATAAAATATTCTTAGCCCCCCTAATATAAACAGGGCTTTACTTCCCCCTGCCTGGAATTACTATTATAAAGGCTTACTATTAGTAATAGGTATATTTAAAGCTTCTAATTTAGGTATTTATATTATATTATTCTCCTAACCTACCTAGGTATTATTATTTACTAGGGCATGGTTATTAGCACTAGGTGCCTTAGGCTAGGCTACTATTAATCTAGTATTAAGGTATGCAAGGATATTAGATACTATAGGCGCGAAGCTAGTAGGGACCTAGACCTAGTAGCAGGCAGAAATTAGGTACTAGATAACTTTATATAGTACTATAAGCTAATAATAGAGCTATATATTATTATTTAGAGGGTATTAGAGCTTGCCTATAGCCCTAATAATATATAATCTAGCACAGGCCTGGCTAAGGGTAATACTAAGCAGGTTTATATTAGTAATAAAGCAGAGCCAGGAGCAAGCTATTAGGTTAAGGATTATAACTAGGTTTTTAGAACCCTAGTATCTATAAATAATAAAGACTTTAACTAGATATAGCACCTGGCTAGTAAGTAAAAGGTAATTATAAAGGTATATCTAGGCATGGTATGGTATAAGGATAGTAATCTAACTAGAAGGGATATTATAGGTGCTAACTAGGTCTTTTACTAGTATAATAATAGTAGTATAGTTTAGGGGATTAATAACTAAAAGCCCACAGGTATTTAGGGCATCCAAGCTATCTATAATATCTAGGAGGACTAGGGAGTTATAGGTATAGAAAATATTTTAATTATAAAGGGTTACCTAGGTTTCTATAGCTAGGATATCTAGGTATAGTACTATAGCTATATAAAAATAACTATTATAAAATAATTTACTAACTAGGCTGCTAAGGAAAGGGATTATCTAGTACTATTTAGTAAATATTATAGTAAAAAGGCTATTAAAATAAAGGTATATAAAAAGGGAAAGAGCTAGCTAGAAATAAAATAGGTTTTATACTAAATTAATAAGAATAAATAGGTAGAGCTACTTATAGTCCCTAATTAATACTAATTTATAAGCTATAGGATACTAGGTAAATAGGGGCTAGAGCTTTAGCTTAGTAAAATAACTAGCCTTATCTACTATAATAGCTAATAGTAAGAAGTTATCCTAAATAAAAATATTAAAGAAGATAATAGGTATTTCTATAATTATATAGGTAGTATAAATTATATTATTATATAGTTAATAAAGGGTATAGTAAAAGTCTTTTTTAGCTACTATATTAAATTTAAGTTTATTTTTAAACTAGATATACTATTCCCTAAAGGTAGTATACTATACTAGCTATAAGTATAGGGAATTAATTAAATTATTATATTCTAGTATTTACTAGCCAAGACTTAGGTTAAAATAAATAATATATTAGTTTATAACCCTAGCTAGCTAGGTAGTTTCCAAGGTATGGAGTTTGGCTACTAGGTATATAGTTACTATTTCCCTAAGTAGTATAGTATCCTAGTTATCCTATCTATAGTTAATAATTAGGGGGTGTAAGTTAGGAGTAGGCCTATATCTAGTACTGGCAGAGGCTAGTACTAGTAACTCCTTTATAGGGATAGTATAGTACTAGATTATAATATATTATTACCAGGGGTACCACCTATTAAGGACACCCTAGAATATTTATATAAGCTTATCTACTACTATATTAGTAGGACTAATAATTACTACCTGGTTTATAGTATTATATAGGGGCATAGCAAGGGTAATTAGCAAGAGAATAGAATAGGCTAGCTAGAAGGTCTTGCCAGTGCCTGGTAGGCTATAAATAATAAATATTAGGCCTGGGAGATAATAAAGGGTATAAAAGGCCTTAAGCTACTAGCTATTAAAACTAAGGCTATAGCTCTATAGTTTAAGATTAGTAGTAACCCCTATAAATAAATCTACTAGCTATAGCCTATCTAGTTTATTTAAAAGTAGGTAAGTATAGTAGGGAGTACTAACTTATATAATATAATAAAGGGCTATAATCTACTAATAAAAGAGATAGGAGGATAAAATTACTTTAATATATATTTCTAGGCTAGGTTAGTTAGTAATAGCCTAAAGGACACTAGTAGGATCTAGGTAAAGATTTATATCTAGAATAGTAGGCTTTATATATAGTAGCTACTAGCTATCCTTAGTAGACTAAGGGTAGGTTAGGAAAATAAGGATAATTCTAGGCAGGGTAATAGGGGTGGGATTTATAATAAATATAAACTAGTTATAACCTGGATCTGCTTTATTTATATTTAAGTCTATAATTAGCTATAGCTAGTCTCCTAGGTAAAGCTTGGTACTACTATATAAAAGGGAAAGGAAACTAAAGTACTTATAGTAGTAGGTACTAAAAATTAATACTATATAAAGCTTAACTAGCTAGTCCTTAAGCTAGTTTAGAAGTTTTATTTATACCTTATATTTATAGATTAGACTATAGCCTAGGACTATTATATATTTATTTTAGGAGTAAAATAAGGTTTTTATTTTCTAGTTAACTACTAGGTAATCCCTAGGTTTTAGATAGTCTTTAATCTAAAGGAAATAATAGTAAGAATATCTAGGGTACTACTAGTCTAGTGGGTCCCTTTACCTATTTATATTTATTATATATTATAGCTAGGTAAAGATAGCCTTTAGCTATATAGTATTTATATAAAATATTTATATATCCTCCTGCCTAAGATACTATTAAATAAACTTAACTATTATATATTAGTTTCTAAAAGATTAGCTATTAAATAAATTAGCTTTATAAAAGTAATAGTATTAGAAATAGATAGTTAGCCTTTAAACAAGACCTTTATTTAGGAGGGTATTAAATCTAGGATAGTAATTTAAAAAATAGGATAGTATATATATAAGGCCAGGACCTAGGGCTTAATTACTAGGTATAACCTGCTTAAGTTATATATTTAGCAGGATATTAAATATTAGGTATATATATACTATCTTTATGGCCTGTTTACTAGTAGCTATATTAGTATAGTAAATAGCTAGACTAGGGTAAATAGGGTTAGTATACTACTACAAGATATTAGGGGGGTCTAGAGAAGGCCTAGCACTTACTAAAGTTTTAAGAAATATTTTATACTAAGCTATAAAAATAGCTAGAGGTGTACCTTAATACCTAGTTTCTTACTATACTAATTACCTAGAATAAAGTTTAGGTCCTGTATATCTAGGGAGTTATTAGGCTTACTCTTAATAGCCTTAATAGTCTTAATAGCCTTGGCAGTCTTAGTAGCCTTAGTGGTCTTGGTAGCCTTAATAGTCTTAGTATTAGTCTGGCTATTTTTATACTTAATTAGTAGAGAGTTTACTAGAGCTATATCCACTATATAATAAATAATTACCTAGAATAATAGCCTAGTAGTAATAGAAGGCTAATTAATAAAATAATTATAAAAAATATTTATAGTCTCCTTTTTATAGTTAGATATAGTAACTAAATAAAATAATTAAGTTAGTAATATAGTTAATTAAACCCTAACTAGAAGCTTACCTAAGGTATAATAAAAAATAAAGCAGGAGGTAAGTATAGGCTAATACTTTATAATTAGGATTAGGAGGGATTTACTATCTAGGCTAAAAAAGATTAGGTAATTAAGGTTTAGAGTAAGCAAGGAGCTTAAAAATTTAGTAAAGATTAGTTAGGATAGCTTAGGTAGGAGATAGTTAAAAAAAGTTATAGGGGAATAAGTAAGGTTATAGTAAAAAGAAAAATAGGACTAGTAAGGTTAAATAAGGAAGATAGTATTTTAGTGCCTAATTAATAATCTAGATAGATTTAGCTAGAGGTAATAACTATATAAAAAATAATATAAAAAGGAATAGGTAAGAGTATAAAAAATTAAAAAAAAAAAATAATTAAGGAGAGCTAGAGGGGAATAAATAAGAGTATAATAAAAAAAAAGGGAATATAATATAAGGTTAAGAAAGGCAGGTAGTATATTTAAAGATAATAGCTTAGAAAAGAAATTAAAAAAAGTAATATAAAAAAAAATAGGTGCAAGTATAAGAGATTAAGGGTATAAAAGATTAAAAATATAAAAGATTAAGGGAGGGAGATAGTTAAAAAGAGCTAGAGGGGAATAAGTAAGATTAAATAAGGGAAGTAGTATTTTAGTACCTAATTAATAATCTAAATATATTTAGCTAGAGGTAATAACTATATAGGGATTAATATATAAAGAAATAGGTAAAAGTATAAAAGATTAAGGGTATAAAAGATTAAAAATATAAGAGATTAAGGATATAAGAGATTAAGAATATAAGAGATTAAGGATATAAAAAATTAAAAAAGGGAGATAGTTAAAAAGAGCTAGAGGGGAATAGGTAAGGTTATAAAAGAGAAAAATAGAATAGGTAAGGTTAAATAAAGGAGATAGTATTTTAGTACCTAATTAATAATCTAGATATATTTAGCTAGAGGTAATAACTTTATAGGGATTAATATATAAAGGAATAGGTAAAAGTATAAAAAATTAAGAAAGGGAGGTAGTTAAAAAAAGCTAGAAAGGAATAGGTAAGGGTATAATAAAAAAAAAGGGAATATAATATAAGGTTAAAAAAGGGAGGTAGTATATTTAAAAATAATAGCTTAAAAAAAAAATTAAAAAAAGTAATATAAAAATAACTAGGTAAGATTATAAAAGATTAAGGGATAAAAATAATACTTTAGTATATATCTAGGCTAAAGGTATATCTATCTAGTAAGTCTAGTTTATCTAGTATATCTAGTATATCTAGTATATCTAGCTTACTACTAACTTGCTATACTATCTCCCTATTATATTTTTAGTAGATCTAAATATCTAGGCTAAAGGTATATTTATCCTGTCTATCTAGTCTATTTAGTCTGTCTAGTTTATTTAGTATATCTAGTTTATTTAGTATATTTAATATATCTAATATATCTAGCTTACCACTAACTTGCTATACTATCTCCCTATTATATTCTTAGTAGATTTAAATATTTAGGCTAAAGGTATATCTATCCTATCTATCTAGTCTATTTAGTCTGTCTAGTCTATTTAATATATTTAGTTTATTTAGTATATCTAATATATCTAGTATATCTAGTTTACTACTAACTTACTATACTATCTTCCTGTTATATTTTTAGTAGATCTAAATATCTAGGCTAAAGGTATATCTATCCTATTTATCTAGTTTATTTAGTTTGTCTAGTTTATTTAGTATGTCTAGTTTATTTAGTATATTTAATATATCTAGTATATCTAGCTTACCACTAACTTGCTATACTATCTCCCTATTATATTTTTAGTAGATTTAAATATCTAGGCTAAAGGTATATCTATCTAGTTTATCTAGTCTATCTAGTATAACTAGCCTAACTAGTTTATCTAGTATATTTAACCTCTAGGCGCCTTAAATAATTTAAAATAGAATATAATACTAGTTTTATAATACTATTAGGTTATAGGTAATACTTTATAGGGACCTAGGGTATAATTAAAGATTTAAGTAGATTTATTAAAGTATAATACTAATTAAATAAACTATATAAAAAATAATACTACCTTACTAGTATTACCTAATATTACCTGTTTAAGAAGAAAGCTGGCTAGTATTAATTAGGCTAGGCAGCTTTTCTTTTAATTAATACCCCTTTACCCAGGTTAAGGTACTTAACCAAGGGCTGCCTATAAATAACCCTTATACTTCCTTTCTCTTATATACCAGGGTATTATATTTATCCTTTAAATTATTCTTTAATATACTTTAGTATACTATTCCCTAATATATTAAGATTAAATAGTATATATAATTAGTAATTAGTAATTAGCAGGTTTTTTACTAGTATAAAAATAAACTTATATAAGTAGTAAACTATTTATATAGTAAATAATAGCTATAGCTAGCTAATAAGTTTATACTATAAAAATCTTATAGTCTATAAATACTAAGTTACTAGGCTATAGGGTAAACCAAGTACTAAATATCTTCCTTAGTATTATTATATAGGGCAAGATATATATAGTATATTATATAACCTGCCTGCTAGCCTACTATAATAGGACAAGGACTATAACTTAGGCTTAGATATTAAAATAATAAGTAGTTCTAGAGAGGTAAGAAGGCTAATAATTACTTCTTACCTATTTTATTTATATACCTAACTAACTATACTAATTATTATACTACTAATAATTATTATACTAGTAATAGATTAAGTATAATATAAAAGTTATACCTAGAAAAAGGTAAAAATACTAAATAGTTTAAAATAGGGGCTTGGTTTTCCTAAATCCTAAGACTTTTTTAAAAATCCCTTTACTTTTAATATTTATAATAAGATAAAAGTAAAGGTTTAAATAATTTTTTATAAAGGTAGGGTAAGAAATTTATAAGTAAAGGGCTAATTAAAGTATATATTATATTTAAAGTAGCCTATTACTCTAACCTAATAAAAAGTATTACTAATATTAAATTAGGTATATTTATATATCTAGCTTTTTAATAACCCTTATCCTTAATACCTTGGGATTCCCTTATTATATTAAGTAGATTATAGGTTATATTTTCTATTACCTAGAGTAGTAACTATATATTATACCTAAAAGCACCTTTTTAAAATAGGTAATAGCTATTAGGACCAGGCTATAAAAAGTACTAGGGGCAAGGTTAGTTTACTATGGACTAGTTAATCCCTAGGGGATATTAGTAGCTATAAGGGTTAAATCTTAATAATAAAGGCTAATCCACATGGCATGGATAATTCTAGAAAAATTAATTAGGTTTACTATACAGGAGGGCCTGTGGGATTAGGGTTATTACTATAGACCCCTGCTATAGTAGGGTCCTCCAGGACCTAAACCTAGATATAGAAGAGGTAAAAGGCCTAGGTGCTAGTCTAGAGCAGGGCCTATATAGTGGCCACCTCCTGCCACCAGTCCTGCTGCTAGTAGCCAAGCAGGCCATGCTTCTCCTGGGCGTGGTAGTGGAAGTAGTATAGGGACTAGGTCAGGTAGGCGCAGGTACTATACCCACAGGTAATCCCGCGTACTAGCAGCACTAGCTTTATAAAGGGGGGCAGGGGGTTAGCCAGGGTTAGTAGCTACTGGTAACTCTACTCTAGCTATATAATATTTAGTGCCTTAAGCTTAGCCTACTACACTAGGGGAAGGGAATCTAGATAGACCAGGTGCTTGCCCATATACTATACACAGCTAGTAAATAGGATAGCCACCTAGCAGGGCTAGTAAAGAAGTATTTTCTTGGCAGGGTAGTAGCGCAGGAAGGTCCAGAGCCAGACCTTTTTAGTCTTACCACCACCCCGCCCAGGGTGATTATCCCTGGCTCCCTCTCCACCTGGATCCGCGCTGGGGGCCGCCGGGCCTGTACTAGTATCCATGTCCAGGTCCAGGTCCTGGGCCAGGTCCATGTCCATGTTAGCTACTATAAAGATAAACACCTGCTAGTTACACGAGGTATTACAGAAGGCCTTAATCTATTCCAGGGTTAGCCCCCGCGGGCTTGCCTGGTTAATCGCGTAGATCTAGTAGTAGACGGCCTGCCAGTAGCTGGCCTGGCGCGTGTAGATACTCTTGCCCAGGGCGCCTAGGGCGCGCAGCTAGTCCAGTAATAGCTTAACCTAGAGGTACCACTTAGTAATTATAATTACCATGTGGTAGTAGACCTGCATGCTTATAGGGAAGCTGTCTAGCCCCGTGGTGCTAGCGCGCGCGAGCCTGCGGGACATGTGGTGCTAGAAGCGCTTTAGCCACCACCTAGGGAGGTAAAAAAGGTAGCTAGACTTGGGGTCCAGCCACTGCTACTAGGCCTGGGCCTGGGGGCTGTCCTATAGGGCGGGCGCCAGGCCACAGGCGAGCCAGGGTAGCAATAGGACTAGCAGCCAGATATAGGCCAGGTACTAGACTATAAGGTCCCCCAGGCGCGCGGGCAGGAGGTAGATATTCTACTTTATAAACTTAGTATAATTATAGGTCTTGGGGTTATTAGTTATAAGCAGGACCTGGCTATAGTAAAGGTATAGATTACAGGTGTTAGCGTGGCTATTATACTAGTAAATTAATAATAGCTTAGGCTCGCGTGTGGGTATCCCCTATATTAGCTAGATAACCAGGGCTAGCTAGTCTAGGAACTACTTTACTATATCTAGGTAGTAATAGATTAGCCTAGCTAGCTAGTGCCAGCCCTGTACTAGTACTATAATACCTAGGGGTAGGCAGGTATAGTACTAGAGCATGGGCGCTACTAATACCCCCAGGTCCAGGTAAAGGCTTAAAAAAAAGAAGCCCAGGCAGGTATTATATATCTTATTATAGAGGTCCCATGCCTGGAGCCTAGGGTAGAAGCTAAGGAGGATTATATAGTAAAAGGTGGTAGTAAGGGTCCCTACCAGGCCCTGCACCCAGGCGCGGAGGCAGCCCATGCCCAGGTTATAGTCCACGGGGATATAGTATAGAATCTATATATCTACTAACTAGTAGTAGGTTAGCATATGCTACCCATGCTTATTAATTACCAGCCTATAGCTAAGGAGCCAGCCTAGCTTAGTAAAGGGGGTAAAGGTCTCAGGCGTGGCCTAGTAGGAGATAACCATGCACACATGCCTAATCTAGTCCAGGAAGTAGTCCTAGGGGTAGATATCCTATATATATAGGTAGTCCTAGTATAGCAGTATATACTCTAGTAGCAGGAGCTATACTACCTAGATCAGGCCTGCTACCTTAGACATGTACAGGGCGGGGGTCTCCAGGACCCAGTCCCCTAGGTGGATCCTAAGTACCATAGTAAAGCAGACCAGGGAGCTCTAGTACTTGTCCCCCATGTGCTAGATCTAGGGCATGGCTAGCATGCCCATGCTTAGGGAGAGCAGGGCCTTAACTAGCCACTCCTAGCTTATAGCAGGGAGGTTATATAGGCACTGCATGGACCCCGGGTGCGTGAGCAGGCCAGGGCGGGCTAGGGGGGCTAGGGGGACCAGGGGGACCAGGTGCCCAGGGGGGGTTAGCCAGCAAGGGCCCGCGTGGTTATTATTATTATTATAGCAATTACTAGTGTTACTATTACTACTTAGGGGGGACAGGCAATAGCTCTTGCCTAGAAAGGTGTCCAACTAGTTTAAGGCACTATTATTATTATAGTAATTACTAGTATTACTATTACTACTTAGGGGGGACAGGTAATAGCTCTTGCCCAGGAAGGTATCTAACTAGTTTAAGGCACTATTATTATTATAGTAATTACTAGTATTACTATTACTACTTAGGGGGGATAAATAATAGCTCTTATCTAGGAAGGCCTTTAACTAGTTTAAGGTACTATTATTATTATTATTAGTATTATTAGTATCCTAGGTACTCTTTATATCCACCTCCCCTAAGTTACTCGCGCTACCTAGGGGAGGGAGATCCCCAGGGGATACTAGGGCCTTAGGCGCGTGACCCTATTTTTTTATACCTAGCTAGGGCCCTGGGGCTATAGGGGGTAGTAGTACTTTAACTATAACCTATGGGTGGGCTGGGGCCAGGGGGTTAAACAGGGGTAACAAGGCCAGGGCCCGCGCCCGTGCCCATGCTTATAGGGGGTAAAGTAGCTACCCCTGTGGGTTAAAACCCCTATATAGGCCTGGGGTCTAGGCTATGGCCTCGCGGAGCTACTAGACCCGCGAGTGGTACTCCAGGCATACAGGCAACCAGTCCACCACCCAGAAGCTTGCCAGGCCCGGGTCCCCTATAAGGTAGCCCTAGATTAGCTACAGGAGCCGCTACTTGGACTGGTTATAGTACAGCCACAGGTGCGCGCGCGCCTTGGCCGCGGCGAGGGGGGCGCTGTGGTAGAGGTATATCAGGAACCACAGCCACAGCCGCAGGTACCGCTGGACTATCATAGGCTAGGGCAGCTCCAGCGGGTGCATGCCCACGTGCCTGTACCACCACCAGCCAAAGACCTCCTGTGTCCGCATGTGTGTCTACTGCAGGGTGGCCACCACGCGCGCGGCCAGCCACTTAAATGCCTTAGTAATAATCCCTAGTACCTCCTTGTTCTGGTAGTAGGCTGGCTAGTACCCCACGCAGGTATCCCTGTCCAGCCCCTTCTAGTGTGGCTGCAGGGCTAGCAGGAGCTAGGCCATGCTAGGGGGCAGTATAGCCACATGTAGCGCGGGCAGGGAGCCCCTATCTAGATATAGGAGCTACTTAGTAAACTTAATCTAGGGGGTTTACTACAGGGCCTTCCACGCGTGGTCTAGGACCAGGGCTGGGCCTACTATTATAGTAGCAGGGGGGAGGGAAAAAAAAAGGAGGATAGAGGGGTTACTACTACCTACCCTTATAGCCTAGGTAGAGGCAGGAAGTGGGCTAGATAGGAGCATGGCCTTGCTCTAGAGTATATCCTAAAATTAGGTATAGATTACTATAAAGCGCACGCGCGGGCTTAGGGTCCCAGGTAGCTATATGGGCGTTGCCTGGATTATAGGGGTTACCTAGGTTATAGGTAGGGTTAGCAGGGCTAGCAGGACTAGCAAGGCCTAGGGTACCAGGCTAGCCATAGGGGCAAGCAGGCTACTAGAGCCTGCCTGGCGGGCGCTAGAGGGTAGAGAGGTTACCCCTGCCTGGGGGGGCCATGGCAGTCACATGGCCACGGGGGGGGGAAAGGGAAGGGTCCAGGGGACCTCCTAGAACAGGCTTTATAGGCTAGGGGTCTACTACTAGAGCTAGGCGCGCCGCGTGGGGGGGCTAGTATTACTATACTAGCGCTAGTAGTGCTTTTATATTTACTCCTAGGAGGCGCTCTAGAAGGGGCAGGCCAGGCATGCCTAGCTATCTAGGATTAGTAGCCTATGTATAAGGGCTACCTATAGCAGGAATAAAAAGGTTATAGGGGTTAGGTAAAGGCCCTATAGGGCAGGTAGGGCTGCTATAGCCTAGTCCTAGTCTACCTGGGCCTCCATGTGTGCCTTCTATAGGTAGCGGGCCAGGCACGCGCGCGTGGCGCCTATAGCCACCTTATATAGGTTATAAATTACTATCTAGTTTACCTAGTCTATCTAAAACTAGGCCAGGGGCCCTATTACTAGTACACCCTATTCTAACTATACTATAGCAGGCTAAGATTAACTATAGGACCCTTACTTAGGAAAGTAGTAATTACTATAGGGATAGGGGAGGTTAGTTAACCAGGGATCTAAAAAAAGTAAGAAATAAAAGGTAAAAAATAATAAAAAATAAAAAAAAAGGGAATTAAGGCAAGAGTAAAGGGACTAGGGAAGAAGTAGCCAAGTAATAATAGAATTTAATAATAAAAAAGGAGGGTGGAGAGAAATAAGGGCATAAAATATAGATAATAAATATATATATATATTAATAGCGCTTGGTTAGCCAGGTCTACTATCCCTAGGTAGGATAGAATTAGTAAAAGGATTTAGGGGGTAGTAGGTTAATCTTCCTTTATTTATACTTAATTAATATATATCTCTAGATTAGTAGATATTAACCTATAACCTATTATATTTCCCTGGCCTGGTTTATAACCTAGCTTTTACTTACTAAACTAACTTAGTTCTAGGATCCTTATGGCCAGGGATTTATTTAAGATTAAGATTAAGATTAAGATTATAGTACTTGCTAACTATCCTGGCTGGCTTATGTGGGGTAAATAGGTATTCCCTTGCTACTATTAGGTTACCTATAGTATATAAAGCCTTTCCTAACTAATTACTTTATTATCTAGACTTAGACTAAGGAAGGGTAGCTAGCTAGCTACTATAGTTAGGGGGCAGTACTAAGTTAATTAAAAGTTAGTATAAAAGGAAGGAAGGGAATATAGGTTTAGGGGTATATATTCTCCTTTAAATATATTTACTTAGTAATAGTAGGGGATATTAACTTTACTATAGTATAATATAGATATTAACTACCTTTGCTAGAGTATAATATAAATATTAACTACCTTTACTATAGCAGGATATAGACTCTATAATAGTATAATATTAACTCTATAATAATATAATATTAACTCTGCCAAGATATAATATTAACTCTGTGCTAAATATAACATTGACTCTAGAGTTAATATTAACTCTGCTAAGAAAACGTTAACTCCGCGGGGGCGCCCCCCCTAGAATGGGGGGGAGGTAGGAGGACTAACGCCGCCTCTAGGGTGCATGTAGATATACTATTATTCCTAAAACCTTATATAAGTAAAATATATAAGAGTATAGTAGAATTATAAGTTACTAACTATGCCTGTGCTTACTAATAGCCAATAGAGCAGGTGCTCTTTTATCTATCACAGGGTGAATTATGTTAATATGGATCTATACATATTAGGTGCCTGGCTTCTGGATAATAAAGTATCTACAATAAAAACCTTGACCCATCACTATGGGTTACCTCAATGTCCTGATCATAGATAACAGGCCCAGGTAGCGGACGCCTGGTAGGGCTTCTGTCTTTCGCGTCTGCTTGACGTAGGGGGGCATCCATTTATTGTCCTTGGGAGGGACAGTGTCAATCCATTCTATGTTAGCGTCGCCAAATTTTAAGGGGACCATGATGTCTTGGTAAGAAATCCAAGGAAAAGGTGCTGTAAAGCAGCTAGACGTATAGTAACTGCTGAAAGGTATAGATAGAGATAGCAACTCCTACGCGATACTTGATTGACCTTCAAGGCTGTGGAGCTGGGGTGTGCCCCTCATGCGTCAAAAGGACTCTAACTGATTCCGCGGGGCAATCCGGTCGCGAGCCGCAGAGTGCAAGTCGCGGTGCCTCCACGGCGCTATCTAACAGAGCTCTGTTCTTTTTTCAATCTACGCGGCTCTAGCATGGACGAATTGAGGTGCTATAGTTTCTCTGGGCGTACGAGATCTGCTTGTGCCAATCTGACCCTTCATACTGCGGCAAGTGAGGCAACTAAAAGAGCCGATTTCAGGCCGCTTGGAAAAGCGGGGACGTAGGCTGCGCGTATCTATCTCTCTATCTAGGGAACTAAAACCAGAGCGTCGCCTGTTCCTCTTTCCGGGAAAAGCGCCGCTGGATTTACAGTCATTCGCCTCTCGCTCTCGGCGCGAAATTATCTACACCTGACCGCAGGACCGCTGTCCACACTTGCGAGAATTTTTACCAGATACCAGACAAGTTATAGCTGTCCAATCTCGATCCTATATGTGGCTTGCCTCTAGATCAGGCGGACCGCCCACCCCGGCCGCCTCGTCCTGTTCTGTTCGGTCCGATGCGGAACCTCGTCGGACCGCGTCGCGAGCGTCTTGACTATCCTCGGCGGTTTTTTTCGCTGAGTTGCGAGATTAACCTGCTATGCACCGCCTCCCACTGCAAGGACTCCCTCTGCAAGTCCACCATGTCGTCCACCGCCTCTTTCCCTGTTGCTGCCCCAAATCGGCCGCCGCTCTATGTCGCGCCACCCGCTCTCCGAGGCGACAAGCGGCCGGTGATCCAAAAGGTCCTGATTGCAAACAGAGGAGAAATCGCCTGCCGGGTGGTTCGAACCTGCCGAAAGCTGAACATCACCTCTGTTGTCGTCTTTGTTGATGAGTGCGCCTTCCGGACCCGCGGTCTGTGCGTCATGAAACACTCGCTAATCGCTCTCGCAGGGATTCTCCTTCGCTGCACATCCAAGAAGCAGACGAGGCCGTCAACATCGGCAGTATCGACACGAGCCCGATTAACCCATTTCTGAATGTCGATCTACTGGTCCAGACCGCCGTCTCGGTCGGCGCCGATGCCGTGCACCCGGGCTATGGATATCTCAGTGAGAACGCCAGGTTCGCCGACAAGGTGCGCGACGCAGGCCTGATATTTATCGGGCCCAGCTCAAATACAATGTTGACGTTGGGAGATAAGCGAGCGGCCAAACACTTTCTCCGTGAGCACGCTCCCGATGTGCCTTTGATTCCGGGATACAGGGGTTCGAGTCAGGATCCTGGAGAGCTTCGTGAAGCGGCAGCCAGAATTGGCTTCCCGGTCATGTTGAAAGCATCAGCCGGCGGAGGCGGCAAGGGGATGCGCATCATCCGCGAAGAAGAGGCCGCTGAGCTGGAGAAGGAGCTTCAGAGAGCACAGTCAGAGGCGCAGCGCAACTTTGGCTCTGCGGATATTATCCTTGAGAAGTATATCCAGAGCAGCAAGCATGTGGAGGTTCAGATTCTGGGCGACTCGCATGGGACGGTGATTTCCTTCTTTGAGCGCGACTGTTCGGTCCAGCGTCGCCATCAGAAGGTCATCGAGGAGACCCCCTGTACCTTCCTCACCCCAGAGACACGCCAGCGTATGAGTGATACGGCACTCCGCGTGGCCAAGCTGATCGGCTACGAGAACGCCGGAACCGTAGAATTCGTCGTCGATGTAGTCGCGGGCGACTTCTACTTTCTCGAGGTCAACGCGCGACTGCAAGTGGAGCATCCGATCACGGAAGAAGTGACGGGGGTTGATCTGGTTGCCCTGCAGCTCTTCGTCGCGGCAGGAGGCCGTCTCGCCAGCATCCCCGAGCTTCAAGGCCTCAAGCAGATCGGACACGCCATTGAATGTCGTCTCTGCGCAGAAGATCCCCGCAGGAACTTCTTCCCTGAGCAAGGCAAGATTCATCTCTGGCTCCCCCTGACGCAAAGCCGTGATCTTCGCTACGAAACCGCGGTGCAGACCGGCTCCTCCGTCTCGATATACTTTGACTCCATGATCGCCAAAATTGTAGTCTGGGCACCGACAAGAGCACTGGCTATCGAAAAGATGGCCAAAGTCCTGGCTCATACCGTATGTGCTGGAGTCCGCACGAACCAGCTTCTCCTCCAGCGGTGTCTTCTGCACAATGCATTCAGCGACCCGGCGTACACTACTTCGTTCCTGCCCTCAAATCTCGACCATCTTCTGGCGCCTCCTTCCCTGCAATATGTAAGCGAGCTTCATAAATACCTTCCAATTGTCTCGTCGTTTGTCCGACGAGCTCTGGGCTCTCAATCGACATCTGCTCGACGATCATTCGAGGACGTGCGGCCCCAGTTCCGCAACCAACGATTTGATCGAGTCAATCGGCACTACGATGTTGTCACAATGATTGACTGGCCGTTCAATGCCCCAGAAAGTTGGCCCCAGACCAGCGTCTGTCTCTGGCAGCCACAGGCTCCAGGTGTGCGGTCAGTGAATGCGGAACAAGTCTCGGTGCTCGCGGTGCTCGACAAGGAGGAGTCCCAGGAGAGCAAGATGTCGCTTGCCATGGAGATAACAAAGAGCTACAATAAAATCAGCCAGAATTTGCGGGGTATGGGAAGTGTGCAGGAGGGCAGTCAGTACGTCGTCCGTCTCGATTCGTGGGTGGTTGCGCACATGAATAGCTACACGCTCAGACTATCCGTTAATGGGACCACAATCCTCGCCCACGTCACTGCCACTGCGTCTTCTGAGAGTCAATCACAAACTCTGCTGTGCCATCTACCTGCAGTCGGGGCGTTCGCGAAGGTCAGAGTCGACACTGCCCTCTCCTTCATCGAGAGTAAGCGTGTGGCGTCGGCGGCGACCAACGGAGAAGCGCAGCGGACAATCACTGCGCCGATGCCATGCAAGGTCCTCTCCGTCCTTAAGCAAATTGACAGCCCGGTCACGTCCGGCGAGACCGTCATGGTGATTGAGAGCATGAAGATGGAAGTCACCATCACCGCGTCTGTGGACGGCAAGTTCCAAACCAGCTGGAAGGAAGGCGATGCGGTAGAAGAGGGAAAGGTCCTTTGTACTATTATTTAGATTTTGATTCTATTTCTTGAACATGCAGACAGTTGTAGTGGATACACTATAGAAATGTAACTAAATCTAGAGCTTGTTTCGATGAAGTCTGGCCATTGCCTTGATCTCCTGGTTAAGGGCCAGCTCAGACAGAATCTCCTCGCTGCCTCCCCCGACGACCATGACGCGCACATCTCTGCTGATCTGCTCGATCCTCGCGCCACGGCCCTGCTTGGAGTACCCCAGCCCTCCCAATACCTGCTGACTCTCCCGATTGACCTTCTCTAGTGTGCGTCCCGCCAATACTTTGAGGTTCCCAAACAAGCCCCCCATTGCAGCGTCAGTGCGGCTTTGTTTTGCTGCCTGGGACATGTGGACCAACTGTTCCATCCACGCATAGGCCGAGTCAACAAGACGCCCCATCTCGGCGAACTTGGCCCTGATAATCTGGTTCTCGATCAGGGGCTTGGCGAAGGTCTCGCGGGTGATGGCATATCGATACGCGTCCTCGGCACACACCCGGGCCATGCGCAAGGCCGTACAGGCGAGCCAGAGGCGCTCGTGGTTGAAGTCTGGGATATGTGGTTAGAGATGCTGTGAACCCCGGGTACGTGGAAACGTACTGTGCATGATTATGGGGAACCCTTCGTTCTCGTTACCCAGCCTGTTGGTCACCGGCACCTCGACGTCGTCAAACTCAATGTACGTCGACCCGCTCGCCGAGACGCCAGAGTTCTCGATCTTTCTGCATGTCACTCCCCTAGCTTTGAGTGGGATGATAAGGGCAGAGATCCCTGTAGTACCGGTGCCTCCAGTCCGGACAGCAGCAGTGCAGTAGTCCGCGAAGATCCCGTTTGTAATCCACTTCTTCGCCCCGTTCACTATGTACACGTCTCCGCGTCTCTCGGCCGTCGTTGTGAGGCCCGCGACATCGGATCCCGCTGATTAATCCGTCAGCAATGCAATGATAAACCAGTCCTGCAATCTTACCGTCTGGTTCGGTGACGCCTAGACAGAATCGAGTCTTTCCTGTCAGCATGCCGGGCAGAAACCGCCCCTTTTGCTCGTCATTGCCGAACGTGATGACCGGCGGACCGCCGATGGAATTCCCGCAACCCAAGGCCCAGATCACCCCGAGGTAGCCGCATCGCGCGATCTCGTCAATCAAGATGAGATCGTGGAATGCATCCCATTTGTCCGGTGAGATGTGGCCAGGAAGCCTCTGTGCGCCGACGTATGAGACCGCGAGGGGGTAGGGGGTGGCAGCTACATACCCCAGCTCCGCGTGGCGCTGGTAGACCTGTGGAATACATCAACAAACGGGAAGGACACAGGTCTGCTGTGCGGGATTGTTTACTTCAGGTGGAACAAAACCTTGCTTCTCCCACTGTTCGCAGAACGGCGCAATGGAGGTCTCCATGTACTGGCGGACCTCCTTCTGTAGTCTTCTGTGCGACTCGTCGTAATAAGGGCTGTATCCGCGACTCAACCAGAGTGCTTCCGAGAATGGAGGATCGGCTTTGGAAGACATGGTTATTATTGAGGGTGAATTGATTTAAAATGTATGAAGTTGAATTTTCTGAGGTTGTGCGCGGTTTCATACTCCCTGCTGTCGGTCCGATATCCGCCCACCTCGGCTCATGCAGGTGTTGTTCCCCGGAGCTTCGGACTGTGTTCCGGCGTGGGCGCGGTCTCTTTGAAGAAAAAAAAAACAAGATCAATTGTTACACTGCGTATGTGAGGTGCTATAGTCTATATTCTAGCCAGGAGCTTGTGCGTGTCCGTCCCCTTGACCTCCTGCAGGGTAACCGCCTCCAGACACACCCCGAGCACATCGCGCGTGTCCCTCGGATCAACAATCCCATCATCGATCAGCATCGCGCTGGTTGCATAGCACTCACTATCCCGTTGTGCGCTCTCCCTGAAGGACTTGACCTGCGTCTGGAGCTTCTGGGGCGACAGCACCTTGCCCTTGGACTTCGCACTGGCCCGCTGCACCGTCTCCATCACGCCCGCGAGCTGGTCTGGGCCCATGACACTGCAGCGGCCAATGGGCCAGGTGAAGACAAAGCGCGGTTTATAGGCCCGGCCGCACATGGCGTAATTGCCGGCCCCGTATGAGGCGCCTATGATGATGGAGATATGCGGGACGGTCGAGCAGCTGACGGCAGACACCAGCTGGGCGCCCACCTTGATGATCCCCGCATGCTCGGCTTTGGCCCCGACCATGAAGCCGGTGACATTGTGCAGGAAGATGATGGGCACGTTCCTGAGGGGTTAGCTTAGCAGGTCACGGAGTAATACATTGACGACATACTGCTGGTTGCACATGCGGATGAACTGCGCGCCCTTGGCGGCTTCATTAGGGTTGATGACTGAGAGCTGGTTGGCAACAATGCCGACTGGAAAGCCTGTAGAAGCATCGGATTAGCCCTGTGAATAACCGTAGAAAAGGAGCTGGGAGATTACCCAGAACATGCGCACGGGCAGTGATTATGTTTGGCCCGAACTTGGGCTTGAATACGGCCAAGCGGGAGTCGTCGACGAGGCGGAGAAGAACCTCCATCATGTTGAGCGGCTTTCGAATGTCCGGATTCACCAGACGAAGAATATCGTTCGCTGGGTAGCGTGGGGCGATCGACGGTATGCGGCCGGGCAGTGATGGCACGCGTAGATCCAGCGAGGCAACCCAGTCGCGGGCCTTGACAATAGCATCGAATCTAGACAGTTAGCATTCCTGTACATTCACGCAACGATCCACATGCACGTACTCGTCCGAAGCAAGCTGGTCAGCCAGTCCGGTCACTGTGGCATGCACGCTGGCGCCGCCGAGGGCTTCTGCCTCGATCACTTCTCCCGTCGCCATCTTCACCAAGGGCGGCCCTCCCAGAAAGGCCTGTGCCTGGTTCTCGACGAAGATGGTGTAGTCCGAGAGCGCTGGATGGTAGGCACCACCAGCGGTGGAGGAGCCAAAGACGATGGCACAGGACGGCTTTCCGTGCTGTGTGCGCACAGCGAGATCGTGGAACAGCTGGCCACCCTTGTGGAAGACACGAAACTGTTGAGGGAGAAAAACACCGGCCTGGAAAGAAAAACAGTTAACAGAGACGAAACCGAGAGAGTCTGGTCGTGCTTACCGATTGCACCAGAGAAATCAGCGGCAGGTTGTTTTCAAAGGCCACCTCCATGATCCGGTTGACTTTGAGGACGGTCATTTCATTCCACGCACCACCACTCTGCGTGGGGATGTGGGACATCAGCATACATGGACGGCCACTGACATTGCCAATGCCTGCGATCAGGTTGCCAGAGGGGGTTGAATTCGGGTTTTGGAAGCCGGCAAAAGCGCCCAGCTCGAGGAAGGGGCTGTCGTGGTCGAGGAGAAGGGCGATTCGGTCGCGCGCTGGCGGTAGGTCAGTCTACTGGGCTGAATCAGGGGGATAGGAAAGTACGACGCACGTAGTAGCTGACCTCGCGACTGGTGGCGCGTAAGAGAGACATGATCGCCCTCGGAGACAATCTGCTGCAGGCTCTGCTCAAACCGCTCGAGGACTGGTTGCCACTCCTGCTCGTTCTGCAGGAATTGTGAACCTCCGAGGTCGAGACGGGATGCGTGAGAAGGGAAGAGAGCCATTTTTGACTTAGTTACTATGCACAGCAAGTAGAAGATCTCTGGCAGTCAAGACGGCGAGAGACTGTATCCGTGGTCTTCGGTCCGAGCATCTCCCCCTGCGGATCCCTCGCGCCACTGTCGGTCCGTCAAGCGCTACTACGTTGGACAGTCTGCTGTGCCATAATCTCTCCCTTCAATTGTATGTGTTCTCAAGCAGCGATGGGCGCCTCATCTGCACTCTCGGTACGCATCGTCGAAGTTGGGCCGCGGGATGGCCTGCAGAACATCCGGAACCTCGTCGATACCGAGACCAAAATCGAACTGATCCAACGCCTGCACCAAACCGGTCTCCGCTCGATCGAACTCACCTCTTTTGTCTCTCCACGTGCAATCCCGCAGCTGGCGGATGCCCAGGATCTCACCCAGAACCAGCGCATCCAGGCTTTGCTGCAGCAATCCCAATTGAGCCTCCCAGTGCTGGTTCCAAACCTCAAGGGCTTGCAGCGGGCGATCGCAACTGGCGTCAAAGAGGTTGCTGTTTTCATAAGCGCCACTGAAGGATTCAGCAGGGCCAACATCAACTGCACGGTTGATCAAGGGCTTGAGAGTGCGAGGACGGTTTTGCAGGAGGCGACCAAAAGTGGTATCGCAGTCCGGGGGTAAGTCTGACCTGGACATGACGGCGTTGACCTGCTAATCGTTTGCAGCTACGTCTCCTGCATCTTCGCCGACCCGTACGAGGGTCCAACCTCTCCCTCTGCCGTTCTACGTTGCGTCAAGTCGCTGCTCGATCACGGATGTTACGAGGTCAGCCTCGGCGACACACTGGGAGTCGGTGTTCCCGCAGATGTACGCCGTCTCCTATCCTATCTCGAGGTCAATGAAGTGCCCTTGGACAGGTTGGCCGGCCACTTTCATGACACCTACGGCAGTGCAGTGGCGAACGTGTGGGAGGGATACAAGTGCGGACTGCGTGTGTTTGACGGGAGCGTGGCAGGGCTCGGAGGCTGCCCCTTTGCCCCGGGCGCAAAAGGCAACGTCGCGTCAGAGGACCTACTTTACATGTTTGAGCGATCCGGCATCCAGACTGGCGTGGATCTCTCCAAGCTGGCCGAGACCGGGGCCTGGATTTCCAAACGTCTCTCGATTCCGAATGCTAGTCGGGCTGGAGCAGCCACGACCGTGTCTAAGAAGCAACCCCCAGCAAAGTCGCTCCCCAGACTACAGTGGGAGCTCGTCAGCGAAACAGAGGGGCTCCAGGTCTACCGATCCGGAGTGAACCTAAAACTGTGCCTGAACCGGCCCCGGAACGGGAATGCTCTGACCAGCACGATGATTACGGACCTGACGGCGCAGATCCACGACGCAGACAGCGACGCCCGGACCTCGCGGCTGATCATTACAGGGAACGGCAAGTTCTTTTGCACGGGAATGGACCTGGCCATAGGGAGCACTCCGGTCGGAGAGGGCGGATCGGCAAGCGACACGCAGTACAACCGGCTCTTTGGCCTCTTTGAAGCCCTCGACCAGTCGCCCAAGGTCACTATCGCCTCGCTGAACGGCCCTGCGTTCGGCGGCGGCGTGGGCCTGGCCTTTGCATGCGATCTGCGAGTCGCCACAAAGGAGGCAAGTGTCACGCTCAGCGAAGCGAAGCTGGGTCTGTGCCCTGCTACCATCTCCAAGTACGTGATCCGCGAATGGGGCTACGCTTTTGCCCGCGAGGCGATGCTCTCTGCCCGCACGGTTCCTGTGGAGGAGCTCTATTCACGCGGCCTTGTATCGCAGTTGGCACCCAGCGCGAGTGAGCTTTCCAAAACCCTCGATGGCCTCCTCGGCCGGCTCCGAGTTGCTTCCGCGGAGGCCTCGCGGATGTCCAAGGAGTTGGTTCGGCTGGCCTGGGCAGACGCTGGAAAGGAGGCGCAGGCAAAGGGAATAAGAGCACTTTTTGACGCTATGATGGGCCCCAACAGCGAAGGAGCATATGGGGTCAAGGAATTCCAGGCTAAGCGCCCGGTGGACTGGGACGCATACTCGCTGAGGCGGACCTGCAGGGCCAAACTGTAAAGCCGAGGAACGCGTGGGATTTCCGGGGGAAGAGGGCCGATTCGATTGGATTCCGGGGGTATATATAATTCAGCCAGCGTTTCTGATCGCGAGCGCTGCTGTGACATATGGGCTTTGTTATCTACTTCTACTCTCTCGTTTTGTTGCTAGTAATGAACGCCCCTCCCTCCAAGAGAATTCGCCTCGCATGTGCACATTGCCGGTAGTTCCCCCCCACCCCGGCGAATCCGCCGTAGATCTGTCTCCTAACGCCTTAGAATTACAGACGACGAAAGACGCGATGCACCGGGGAGCGTCCAGTATGCACGCCATGTCGGCGAACCGGCCACGAATGCGTCTACGAGCCGTACTCGGTCACTGTCGCGGAGAGCCCCGCCCGTGAAGTATGTGGTCTCTGTTAGATAAGACTCTTAACTCAACAGCGTTCTTCCAGACCGACATTCTTGCCCGGATGGAGAGGTTGGAAGCCCGTGTACTGGAGACTAGCGAACAGGAGGCTGGATGGGGCGGCCAATCAGACTCGCCCCAGTTCAGTTCTGGCAGTGAGACTATTCCGAAATATGTCCCCCTCTTCCTCTCTGTCTTCTGCGGCTGACGCGTGCACAACCCTTACAACGGTCTTCCTCCTCCCGCGATCCTTCAGACATTGATCGATTTGTTCTTCCTCTGCGTGCATAACCGGCCGTACTCATACCTGCAAGAAGCATCCTTCCGACGGAAGCTCACAGAAGCCAGTATCCCGAACTATCTTCTGCTGGCAGTCATATCAGCCGCGGTCCGCTTCTCCATCGACGACTACTACCGGGGCAAGATACGCGAAGCCACTGAAGCCTACGCCAAAGAGTCATGGGTCCTGGTCCTGATGGAGCACATGATAGTAGATGAGAGCCCAAGGATCGAGGTGATTCAGACTCTCAATCTCCTCGCGATCGCCGACTACACTGGTATGCTGGATCTCGGAGACTGACTAATCATCTTCGGCTAACGCAGATTGCAGCTGGTCGTTTGCTGAAGGTCGGGTTGGCTATGCGAGCAGCTCAGACGATGCGCCTCATGGCCGAGCTTTGCATGTCTCTGAACTCTGCGGAACAGGAGGAGTACCGGAGATCCTTCTGGTCGATCTACCTTCTGTACCGCCTCATCTCATGTGCCAAGTGGAGGCCGCTCGCGATCCAGGACGACGAGTGTACGCTCCGGCTGCCGTGCGACCAGGACACAATCCGAGGAACATATTGCCTGCACGATCTGCTCTCATGGGACCGTCCCAGCGAAGCGTCACCCATCCCGTTTGCCCTCGTCATTATCACGGCCTCGATATTCGGTCGTTGCACCAAGTACATCTACTCACAACGGGACATGGAGCGCATCCCGCCCTGGCACACGGACTCGGAAATGTCCAGGCTCGTCTCGCTGCTTATGCTGCTCGAATCGTTTTTCCCTGAGGGTGGTCCCCAGGGCAGCCAGGTCATATTCGCCCGAATCCTCTTCCATTTGTGCCACTGTCTGCTGAACCACCCGATCGTTGTGCGCTCGCGCCTGGAACGCTTTGTCGCCCGAGCGCCCGTGGACTTTACTCGCAAAGCGCGCCGAGCTACGCGGGCGCACGCGATGCAATTGATTGATCTCCTGGGCGGCGATGGTAGGGCCGACTGTCTATTCGAGTCCTCGTTCTACCCCTACTGCATTGTGGTTGCCGGTGGAATCCACGCTGTGGCCTCGCACTGGCCCGCCGACGAGGCCACCAACCCACCAAACGCAGCCCAATACACGAGGCGAAGCATCAGCATGCTCGATCAGCTGGCGGGATCGTGGCAGCACGCAACGAGAATGTTAGAACGACTCAACGAATTCATCGGCGTAGCGCACGTGTACTCCACCCTGCTGGAGCCGGCGTGGTTGGCGATGGAGCTTTGCCAGGTTGAGCGCGAGCAGCTCTGGACGATGATCGACTACGGGGTGGTCTGTACTGAGTACCTGGGAGGGACCCCCGGGCGATTCCTCTTGGACCGCGGGTGCAGACCCGCTCACCTGATCTTTGCTTGACTTGTGCTGGTGCATATATTTACGCACAATACGTACAGAGTTAGTAAGCGGACTTGCGGACTGGCAGATAAGGGTCAAGACTCAGCCACGCTCCCACATACGGAGGTATTTATCCCTTGTTTCCGGGGAACCGTGCGTTCAAGGGAAAGGGAGTTCCCCGGGTCTGAGTCGGCCTGCCACCCCGCCCCCAATCTGCAATCTCCCTTTCCCTGCACCGACTACGAGACTTACAACCTCCCCGGAGAAAAGGCAGCGCACATTTTATAGCTTTCTCGCATTCCTCTCGGTGGATATATGATATGTATCAGTTGCATTCAATCCGCGCCCTGAAAGAATTGACTGCTATCACGAACCATCTGCTCCGCCCCTGTGACCATCTCCTCGAACAGCTTCGTCAGTAATGCAGACAGCAGATGCTGATGAGCCATGCGGCCCAGATGCAGCTTGATGACTCGCAAGTACTCAAAGTTGGTGCGCGCGAAGAACTTTGCCGGGTTGCATCGTGCCCTATGTTTTGTTTGTTCGCATAGATTAGCTAGAAAAAATTCATTACTGGGATTAAATTTTATTACAGTTTGTAGATTGATACCTAAAGGATCTTGCACGCGTATCTCCGTCCGTCATCCTAGTCTGGAATTAGTCTGTGTAGAGACGTGGACCGTAACGTGAGTCATCTACGCGTTAAGCGTTCGCACCAGCGCCAGACACGCGCCCGGGCAGATAGACTCGCTCGCCCGGAGTCGTGGCGCAGTCAGCGCCCTTGGCTTAGGCCCGTGGTCTATAAGGGCCCAATGGATACTTTGCAGGAGGTTAAAGTAGTCGAGATGCAGCATGTACAGGTCAATGTGGGCATTGCTGTCCAGGATCGACTGCTGTTCTGGCTGAAACTCGGCCGGTAGCTCTTCGTTCCACGCGATCAGCTGTGCGTCGAGCTCTTGCAGATACCTGAACCGCCCTCGGTGGCGATGGGCGCGAAGGTCATGTTGAGGCGCTGCTGGATCAGCGCGAGCGAGACACGCCACCGTAGAATTTCCGACAGAGGCCAGTGCAACTCCGACACGTGCAGGTTGGCAAGGAGCTCCAGGTCCCACTGGGCCTGCTGGCAGCGCGGAGGCCGGCCCTGGCTCATCGAGAGATGGCTGCGTCTTGGGTGTTAATACGAGAGGGGATGGGGAAAAAAAACACTGCCTGGGGAACAAGTGCATTAAGGGGCGGCCACTCACGCGTCGAGAATCAGCGCCACGGCCCACAGCCTGGCTCGTAGCTTTTGCTGGCCCTGTCCCAGCCCAAGATCGTGTGGTGGTGCGCGATGCAGTCCCACAGCCTAACCAACGCGTACAGCAATCCCACAGAGGACCCACGCGATGCTCCATTTGCTCCAATGGATGTTGTAAATGACCTGCCAGACTCGTGTAGTGGCGCAACAGGCGAAATTCCAGGAGGAGCGGTTTACAAACATACATGGAGGAGAAGGATTTGCATCGATTCGATGCTGGGAGTCGCAGCGACGTGGGGGAATAACGCCCAGGCGAGCGCGTAGAGATTATCCGCATCGACGGACTTGCTGCTGCCCATGACGGGGCGAGAGGATGCCCCCAACGCATTGACGGGGTACAGCAGTGACTTTTCGAGTCGGTTCAGACCGCGCTGGCCGTTGCAAACGTACGCCTCCGGGAGCTGGTCGATCTCCGGCCGATGGAGAATAGGATATGTGGCATGATAGTCCTCAAAGAACACTGAAATATCGACTGTGTTAGTTAGTTGGTTGAGCATATCCGTTGCCTGGGACGCACCATTAATACACTGCGCTGCGAGGGTGGATGCGGGGATCTGCGAGGGCAGTTCCTTGGAGTCTGGGCAAAGGATTTCATCGCACATGGGCGCACAGTCGACGATAAACCCCAACGACTCGGACTCTGCGAGCCGGTGATTCGTGTCGGTTGCGTCCCGAATGCAGGGGGCGATCGTGGCCGCCGTGGATGTGAAGCCTGTGCGCACGGTTAGCATGGCTCGATGGCACCGATGGTGGAAGCGCAAACGTACCAAAGAAATGGCTATTCCCCCTGCCCTTTCTAGAGAAGATCCCCGAAGACATAGAGCTGGGGCTGACCCCCAAAGTGCTGATTGGGGGCGATGCCAGCGCCTCGAGCCCGTAGATCTGGCAACCTCAGGGTCTGCTGGCTGCTCTGGCTGTAGGGGGAAGAGGCCCCTGGTCTGAGAGCGGCAAACTGTCCGGCGGCGACTGTAGGGCAAGTAACTGCTCTGCGGCGGCGTTCGCGTCTGGCGGGTTGCAGCTTGCAATGAAACTGTCCAACTCCCAGAATTCCTGGGCCAGATCGATGCCGCCATCGCCGATCGTGTGTTCGAATCCAGAGAGGCTGGCTCGATTGGGATTGGGATAAGAGGTGTCTGTGGAGGGAGCAGGAGGCAGGAAGGTGGGGGTCGCGTTCATGTCGATTGAATGTCTCGCCTCGTCCAGGCCGGGGTGGTGCTGGATGTCAGTACCCCGTCGTTGTCGCTTGCGGTCGGGGAGCAGGTATCGCCTATGGACCCTAGAGCACCGGCCGCATCAATAATGCTGGCACAAGAGTCGCCCTCGTCGGCAGTGGGTTTGGGACGTCGACGGCGCTTGAAGTCCTCGGGGGGCTCGGGGGTCAGGATGCACTCGGCGCCGTAGAGCTCGCAGTTCGTGCGGGGGTGCCGGTCGGCGGTGCATTTGAGCTGAGCCGTGTTAATGCATCCTCACACGAAGTAGGATATCGGCAACTCACCCGTTTCTTGCGGCAACACTCGCAGGCTCGCGGTACTCGCTTCCTGGCAGTTGCGACGAAGGGGGCATACGGATTCATCGGGGCGTAGAATGTAGATTTAGCAGGAGGGAGGAATCTGACCTGCCCCGAGGGCCTTAGCGGAGGATGAGGAGGAGAGAAAGTCTCCACAGTGCTCGTGCTGTTCCCCGCACGCCAGGATCTTTGGGGGGCGCTTGTCGGGCTGTGGAGACGGCATTTGCAAGTAGGCTGAGCCGGTGCATAAGCACCACAATACACAGTCTCGGTTCCACGGAACGCACATCACAGTGTCTGACCCGACCGCAGTCCCCGTGATATACGGTATTGCCTCTGGTTTCCTCAAGGTGATTTTGTCGCTCCCCAACGAGTCAAAGTCCAAGACGCAACTGATAGCAAAAGGGCGGTTTCTACAAACCCTTTGGGGCCCGGTACGAGGGCTCCCAGTGGGACACCATGTTCTCCACGCGCGACCCCGTCTACCACAAAAGCCTCAAAGTCCCTGTTTCGTAGAAATTCTCCATGACCTCAATCCGAAAGTTCGAGCCCATGGCCGACGAGTGTGCCGAGATGTTTCTCGCCGCCATGCGTGAGTTGCAGGGACAGACAATCGACTTTGGCGCTTGGCTGCAGTGGTACGCGTTTGATTTGATTGCTGCAATGACCTTCCAGGCGCGCTTTAGCTTCATGGGGAAGCGCACCGACGTCCATAGCATGATTGGCAGTATTAAGAAGGCCACCGTGTACGGGACTGTAATCTCTCAGGTCCCCGCTCTGCATACGTGGCTTCTGGGGAACGATGCAGTGCTCTGGATGATCAAAAAGCTGGCACCGAACACGCCAAATCCCCTGGTGCATATCATCAATGTAAGAAGCCAGACCATTAAGACAGGCATCCAAGCTGGCTGACCCGATGGACGGCAGATCGCTCAGCGAGAGATTGATCGCTACGATCACGATCAGAAGCGAGGGGCGAGGACCGACTTTCTCGCTTTACTCGGGGCCGACACGAAGGCTGGCAACAACAATATGACCGACAGGGAGCTGCTGAACCACCTGTCAAACAACCTGTGCGTCTCACCTCGCAACTATTCCCAACGAGACTGACATACAGACTTGCAGCCTCGCTGGCAGCGACACGACTGGAATCTCACTGCGCTCGATCTTCTACTACCTGATGAAGAGCCCATCTTCGTACAAGAAGCTGGTTGCTGAGATCGACGAAGCTGACGCAAAGGGCGCTCTGTCAGAATATGTCACCTACGCCGAATGCCTGCAGCTCCCGTATCTCTAGGCTGTCATCAAGGAGGCGCTGCGACTCCATCCCGCCGTTCAAATGCCTCTCGAACGCATTGTGCCAGAGGGAGGCCTTACTGTATGCAAGGTGTATCTGCCACCAGGCACGACTGTGGGGTTAGCCCAGTCGTTATCCACCACAACACTGTTATTTTCGGGGCTGATGCAAACAAGTTCTGTCCGGAACGCTGGATCGACTCGTCTGAGGCGCAGCTGAAGGCGATGGATCGCTCTTTTCTCGCGGTAGGTCTCCCTCCCGGGTGGCTTCCAGTGATGGTGATGATGATGATGATGACGATGGTAACTGATTTTGTCTTCTGCAGTTTGGCCATGGGTCGTGCACTTGCATCGGGAAGAATATTTCAATGCTGGAGATGGGCAAGCTGGTGCCTCAAATCCTGCGCCGCTTTGACGTCGAGTGAGCGTCGGAGTGGAAGGTGCACACGTACTTTTTTGCAAAGGAGAGTGACTTCTCTGCTCAACTGAGAGCTCGGCAGAAGTAGCTATGCGAGGAAGAGGGATTCAATACCTAGGTATGGGTCCATTGAGCAGTATGTGATGCAGTAAAGAGTTAGTTGACGAGAATGAGCAGAACAAATGTGTATCTGACTATATTTGAGCATATGAAATGGCTAAGGGAAACATTTATATAAATAAATATTGATATATACATATCGACATTCGCGTTGTAGTAACCACAAGGACGAGCAAGCATTGATCAAACATCCTCTGCCTCGACTTCATACAGCAGGTGTGCGAGGAGAAAGTCATCTTCCAGTGCCATCGATGCCCCTTGCCCCGGGTCAGGCGGGCAGCATGAGCGGCACCACCCAGCAGGAACGTGCGGCCTTTGCTCCATTTCCCTCCACGCGGCAAGTAATATATGGGGTAGAAGGCTGCTTCGAAGGTCTGGTCGACCACTTGGCTGAGCGCGCTGCTCCATTCGCCATGGATCTCCTTTAGCACCTCTGCCATGCTCTGCTTCATCCTATTGACCTCCTCCGCCTTGCGCAGCCCTCAGCTATTGCGAGCGTCCTCTTGATCCGGGATGCGGAATTCGTTCTGGAAACCCCAGAAAAACTCATCCTCATCCGGGGCGCATCCCATGACTATGGACATGCCCCGCGGCGTCATCGTGATATGGAACCCTTCCATCTGTTCCGCCACGGCTTGGGGGCAACACGGCTGCCGGGGTAAAGGCACCTAACTCAGCCATACTGGGGCGCCTGATCCAGATCGACGTACAAGCGCCCGCACAGCCGAGTGGATGCGATCGCAAGGGAGAAGAAAGTCTCCCCTCTCGAGGGTCCCGTCGTCGAACGTCACCTCGACGCCGCCTCCTGCAGTCTCCCTCACAACGGTCAACTGCTTATTGTAGGGGACGGGGATCTCGGCCTTTGCAGCGGCGTCGACCAGCAGCTGAAGAATGCGCGACCGCTTGACGCGCATATAGCCGAGCCCGGTGCGCTCGTGAATAGCCGTAGAAAGGTTTTTGGTTCCGAGGATGCTGCCTCCGCACGAGTGGATCGTCACGCCGCCATTGGTGCTTCCCAGCTGCTCCAGCCCCTCGAGGAGACGGAGTCGGGCTATGAGGCAGAGACCATTGGCCTGCAGACCAATGGTACACCTGATGGTGGTGGGCTCGAAACGGAGATCGAAGATATCGCAGCGCACATTGGTCCGTTGCTAGAGACGCATGGCGGTGACGAGGCCGCAGGGGCCGCAGGGGCCGCCGCCGATGATAATCGCCTACTCGGTCGGTCTACGGTCGGCAACAGCTGTGAGAGGCGGGGGGTTGCTATGAGGTTACCTTTCCGGTCGAAGACATGGTTGCAAATAGGGAATGGACCATTACCGGGCGAATACGATTGCATTTGGGGCACTTATACTTTCTGGACGACTGTATCTGGGCCTGTGGGGGGTGGAGATGAGATGATTCCGCGGAGAGCTCCAGGCGCCCTTACAACAGCACAAGTTATGCGCATTCTATTGCTCGTCTAGTCAAACACAATCTGGTTCTTGAGTGTCCCCAGTCCGTGTAGCTCCACCTCGACCACGCTGCCATCTCGCAAGAAGCCGTTCGGGATAAATAGGCCAACGCCTAAGAAGAAAAGTCGTACAGTCAGCGGTCACTGTCCCCAGAAACCAGCCCGGAAGGCGCGTTGCTTTGCTTTGCTTACCGCTGGGAGTCCCCGTCATAATCACAGTACCCTTCCTGAGCATCGTTCCACGGCTCAAGTGGGCAATAATCTGCCGCACCGTCCAGATCATGTCGTCGGTGGACGTGGCCTGTCTCTCCTCGCCGTCGACTCTGGTGACGAAGGACAGCGCCTGGGGATCGGGGATGGCCCGCGTGGTCGTGATGGCAGGCCCGATCGGCGCAAATCCATCAAACGACTTTGCGTAGCAGAACTGGCCCCCGCTGACATCGGGCAGCTGGAAATTGCGCGTGGTGACATCGTTGCCGATCGTATAGCCCAGCACGTAGTCGAGCGCCTGCTCTTCGGAGATATTCTTGCCGTCCTTGCCAATCACGATAACGAGCTCGCCCTCGTAATCCAGCTTCGGGGTTGCGTCCGGGTGGATATGGACATCGTCGTAAGGCCCTATTTTCATCATCATCATCATAATCAGCAGCAGCAGCTCGCTCGGTCGCTCGGGGTCGCTAGAGGGAGATACCAGCTAAGGCGTCCGCAGGCTTTGTGAAGACGACAGGGTATGGGGCGATATCGAGATTTGCCTCGCCAGCGTGCGCCTTGTAGTTCAGGCCAATGCAAAGAATTATGGGGGTGGATTCTAGAGGCGCGAGAACCTAGAGACGCGGTCAGGGTCAGTACACTGCTTATGACACTCCTGAGAGAAAGGCTCTCCCCACCTTTGCGACCTTTGCTTCGGCGCTAGAGCGGACGAGCGTAGCAAACGGGTTCCCCTCCAAGACCTTAACTGTGGCGTCGACGAGGCCGCTGGCCAGATCCTCCTTGGTGGGCTCTCCGTAGCGCACGGTCCCTTGGGGATCCTGAAAACGAATAAAAGTAGATGCGACAGACATTTTGAGAAGACAAAGACGTAGCTCTAGAGGAGTGAAGAGTGGTGCTGCTTGGCTTGGTGAGGTTTATTCGCTATATAAGCCTGTCCAGCATGCTCCGATCCCCGGATAACAGGCAGTGTCCGGGGAGCAGCTCGACTCGACTCTACATACAATTAACGCTACAGATCTTGGGTTAACAACTCGCCGACCTCGTCCACCGTCTCTGCGAATCCCAGGATATGATGGTCAGGCCGTACCACTATGAGCTTCCGTCCCGCATTGAAACCCATGACCGTGGACCAGCTTCCATCCGAGTCGGTAAAATCGCGCCCGATTTGCCAGTAGACGACCGGAATACCTCTGGGCCCTTGTGCAATTTTCGGCAGGTCTGTAGCCGGCGACGCAGCAAAAACGGTGAAAACAGAGGAAGTAACCAGGTTGATGGTCGAAAGAGTCTCCCCCTCGCGAGTGATCCAGCCATGCGGCAGCCTCACTCCAGGGACACATTTCGGCTTTTAGAACCGGCTGTTGGCAGGGATTTGCTCTCCTCCCTTGGGAGCAAGGCCGAGGTCATCCTGGCCATAGACATAGCCCAAGTGGAGATTGAGATGGTCGCTGAACGACCACTAGGCATCGATCGTCTCCTGCAGCAGTCTGCGCTTCTCCGGATTCTCCCAGTCGACCTCTGGGTTGGCCATGGTGCTGCTCACCCGCTCACAGATGACCCGTACACGTGTCTAGTTGAAGTCGCTGATCTGGCAGCTGATTATAGCGACCGGCCTTCGCTCCGACGTGTACGTTTCCAGCAGAGCATCGGGCGCCTTCGCCCCCTGTTCGATCGCGTGGATCTTCCACACCAGGTTCTGCACGTCGCCGACGCCCGTGTTGACGCCTAGACCCCCCGCGTTGGGGAAGGTGTGTGCAGCGTCACCTAGCACGAATGCGCCGGGGAACATTTGCGATCGGTAGAAGTCAGAGACTCGGGTGATTGCTTCCCAGGCGCAGATGTTGACCACCTTGTACTTTGATTTTTCACCCACAGCCTAGAGAACGCCCTGGCTAGCCCGCGTACATATGTAGGGGCACTGAATGCACAGGAAGAGGATGACAATGCCGAGCCACTACTTGCCTTGTCAACGGCCGCACGACAATAGGCTTCGGTGTACTTCTGCACAGGGTCATCGCGCGGAATTCCAAACATCAGCACCCAGCTGGAGCCACGATCGTAAACAATAAACGCCTGCAAGGTCTCTTTCTGGATGATTGTATGCAGCATCCCGCTCCGGTACTTCCTCCAGTCCGCGTTGAGTGTAGCAGATATGTAGCGTGCGTACGTGGGATTTGTGCTTTCGGGCATCCCGACAGGAATCCCAAGAGTTCGCGCCATCGCAGGCCAGGAGATACTTGTTCTGGACGTAGACGCTTTCCTTGCTGGACACCTGGATGATCTCGGACCGGACGCTGTTTGGGCAGTCTTGGGTGCAGGACTGCCACTGCTACCCGTAATGCACAGTCACAAGGCCGGTGCTTAATGCGTGCTCTTTGAGCAACTCTTCGAATCTCGGCTGCGCAGTGTTAGTTAGTGGCTCCGGGGCAAACTGCTTGACGCCTTCATCCTGTCGCTCGTAGAGGAATTGTCCGTACTCGATGCCAGCCAGGATTGCTCAAAGCGCAGAAGATCGGCATCCGCAGTTGCGGCGGACAACGAATTTCTGTGATTGACACTCCCGCCTGGGCCAAGATTTCGAGCGAACGAGCGTTGATGGCGTGTGCCTTTGGCTGCAGCATCGAGCGCTGCGTCATGCGCGCTAGAACAACGCTTCGGTAGCCGTGTTGGACCAGCGCAATCGCTGTGAATAGGCCGACGGGGCCAGCGCCGATGATGAGGGCGACTGTGCTGTCGGGCGGCGGGGCAGTGGAAGACATGGCTCTTGAATAGTGAAGAACAGGCTTGTGTGGTGAAAAGGTAACTTGAAGGGGGGACTTCCATCCGTTTCAGTCATTGCATGGGCCTTATCAGCTCATCATCCAGAGTCTCTACGTCCGGAGCAGCTGGTGGATGCCGTGGGAAGATTCCAGAAAGCCTGGCTTGGTGTACATATCCCCGGATAGCGCGCGCCGGTGGGCCATGTTTCCAACCCAGAACCCCCCAGAACCCCCCAGAACATGGCCAGGATGACATCGGCCGCGCTGAGCTGACATCAACAGAGAGACTGCCGTTCCCGTGGCCGATCAGGCATTTCTTCAGTTGAATTTCGTAGTGTCCATTCCCAAACTCCGGGTTCCAGGAGTGCATGAGTGTCGCACACCACGCGTCCATCCCCGCTCCTGGACTTGGAATAACCTGGTCAATATGTTTCGACACGAGACACTGGTAATCACCATTACTGTCGACGCTGCCCCCGTACTTCTCCCAAGCTTCCACGTAACCCCTGGTTCCTTCTCCAGCCGTATCACCGCCGTTTAACTCGTCATGCAGACGGAAGCCAATGATTGGCGGTTGATTGCAGATCTGGAAAACACACCAGGGCTCGCAGGCCAGCCCCAAGTACCCGCTTTCAACCAGGTTCCAGTAAACCCGATCATTCAGTGAGTTCTGATCATACTCAAAGTGAAAGGCACCAGCATCCCCCCAGATGTATGGTTCACACTCCAACACCAGCGCCCCAGGCTTGGTGTAGGGGTTGTTATCGAATAGGCTGTTGTATAGGAGAACCAGGGCTTGCAGGTAAGCAATGTACATGATATTATCCTGTTCAATCGGGTTGGCGTTTGGTTCGCTTCTTGGTGTCCTGAACGATCCACCGCCCGTGCTCGCATCACGCCAGTAGAGCCAGACATCGGGCTCGCACATCTTCTTTAATTATGCGCTCTTGAGTAGGCTTGAACAGACTAGGGGCAGCGGGCAAGCGGTGTAAATGTGCGAGGGCGAGCGCATAAGCAGCGTATGAAAGCTGGAAGCGATAGGCACCGAACCCATCGTGAAGATCACTGGGACCCATCATGTTGGACCAATCGCCTTTGAGCTGACGAGCTAGTTTTCCAATGTGCCTGATGCTTACGACCTACTCATTATCCAACAGTACTAGGCTCCGCAGCTCTCCGATCGTCGATTCCGGGTTGTTGGCTTTCTTGTTGTGGTTAGAGGTGCGGGCATGGTCTAAATCCTGCGCCAAGGCTTTCTGAATTCGTGCAACATCCCCAATTTCTAGGCCGTCGCTGAGGTGGTCTACGAGTTGTACACTAGGGCGAATGGCGTGGGTAAATGCCGTAAGGGGATTGTGTAGCCCTCTAGAGAGCTGGCGTTTTCTTTCCGTTCTGCAAATACGCGGAAGGTCTTCTTGACGGCTACAGCCTAATCAGACGTCCCGGTTAGACCGGTAAAGGCCGGGGCAATTGTTGAAAGAAACTGCTTCATTGCTTCGGGGCTGTCATGCGCAGGGTCAACAGAGATATAAAGGGGGTTGGTTCAATCAGCATCACGGCCGAGCTGATTCAAGGCCTCTGTCAAACGCTCCAGGTTGCGCGGACACACTAGTTTACAACGTGTGAACCCGAAGAAGACAACAAGATATTTGCCATGATAGTTAGCTTCACTAACTGAGCGTCCATTGTGATCAACTAAAGAGAAGGAGAACCTGGCAGTATCCATGGCTTTCGCCCGCAGAGGAAGCGGGTGAGAGAATTTCGTGTCCTCCTGATAGATCATCCCAGTTTTTATATATCGAGCCCAAAAGCAACACATTCCATGTTTGTGACAGGTGCGGACAGAACGTCTCGGATCGTGCGGTCTACGTCCGTCCGAGTGGTCTGCAACGAGCTTTCATCCATGATCGGGGCTGCCCGTTCCGCGGAGCTGTCTGCTTCCTTACAGAGTGGGTGGAGATATATGTACATATGCGGGGTTTGTACGCCACATTTTGCACGTGCGTGAGCCTCCACTTGTTCCTCCACCGGGATAATAATCTGGGGGATTGTGTACGGGCGAGGCCGTTCAGCGTGAGACACGCCCATAACGCATCAACGATATCGATGGGAATATATTTTCTAGGTGATCCGATGTACCGTAGCAATATGCTATCTATGTGGCTATTCCCTCGTCTCTCCTTATTCTCAGCGTCGGATACCCATGTATGCGTACGTTCATCGTGACTCTCAACTTCTCGTTTCGCCAGACCCAGGCAGACACCTTTGGCCGGCACGAGGACGGGGAGCAACGGATGTGACCCGAATTATCATCCATACATCCTCTATAGCTTCACCAACGCCTTCCCCTGCCGGACTAGTCGATTCCCGATATCGCGCAAGATATGCTTCTGATGCTTCCCACTCCCCGTCTTTGGAAAGTCGGTACCGACTCCTGCATCTCCAATCCAGAAAACGTGCTGTGGTGCCTTGTGCCGCCCAAGATGGTCCATGACATGACTTCTCACTGCCTTCTCCTCAAGCTTGCTGGCCCCTTCTGCTCTCTTAAGAAAACAGCCCACCACCTCCCCGTATTTCTCATCCTTGACTCCCACCACGCTGGCTTCGATGATCGACGGGTGCACCATAAGAAGTTCTTCAATCTCGTGCGGGAAAATATTCTCGCCGCCTAGCACTCATTCAAGCTGGTCAGTGTGTCTTAGTGTAGAGAATAGAGAAGCAGATGCTTGTCCTCACCTCGAATGATGAGATCTTTCATCCTGCCTGTGATCCTCGCATACCCATCTTGGTCAACAACCGCCTCGTCACCGGTATGCATCCACAGCTTGCCCTCCATGTCTGGTCTCATCACCTCTCGTGTCTTTTCCTCGTTTCGCCAATACCCCTTCTGGAGTGCAAACCCACTCGTACACAACTCACCCCTCTCTCCCCGCCCCAGCGTCTTCCCCTCTGGACTAACAACCTTTGCAGCTGTGTGGGGCAGTGGCTTTCCTACCGTACTAGTACCCTTATCGTCCCCATCTTCCAATGAGGTGATGAACGTTACCGGGCTTGTCTCAGTCATTCCGTAGGCAATAAGCATCTTGTCCACCCCCATCTCCGCACGGAGGCGGTCCATTAATACTTGCGACACGCTGCTTCCTGATGCGAGTCCTGTGCGAAGGTTCCGCGGGCGTGACTTGGTTCGTGACATGGCATCGAGCTCAGCAAGATACATTGTCGGCACGCCGAGAATCACCGTCGCAGACTCCCAGATAATTGCCTCGACCACTCTGCTCGCGTCGAAGGCATCGCTGGGGAACACAATTGCGCTCCCGTGGCAGAATGAGGCGAGGAAGCCCATGACCAGTCCGAAACAATGGAATAGTGGGGGCGGACAGCAGACAACGTCCGAGGAAGTTAGGCGCATTGCGTGGCCGACGAAGCGGGCGTTGTTGATTATATTCCTGGTTGGATTAGGTTTGCTTTCCTTGAAAATAGTTGTTGAAGTATGAGGCGTTGGTACTTACACATGGGTCAACATGGCAGCCTTTGGAGAGCCAGTGGTCCCTACAATTTTCTATTAACACTCGCCCAGGGTAGGAAGGCATGATGGCCAGTCCGACGTACCCGAAGTAAATTGCAAGTTGAGGACATCTTGTGGTGAGACAAGCTCTTCCACAGCGTTCAAACTAGAGGTATTCTCAACTATCAATTCATTCGCGGATACAAAAGCCGCATAATGCTGCGTTTCAACACCGCCAGCCGGAGCGGAGGCATTCGGGCCAAGCACCACGATCCTGCGTAGCTCGGGAATTGCCGTGTTTGTTGGCTGATTTCCTCGTAGTGTTTCCACATGCTTTGCGAGACTGTTGCGGCCAGTTTTGAGGCTGATAAACACTAGTTTGCACGCTGTTCATGCACGGATCAGCTTGCTCCCCATCATCGAGGAAGCTGGATAAGAACGTACCACTCCTCTGAGCTGCATTCTGTAGCTCCCTAGGCGTGTATGTATTATTCAACACAACAACCGGGCATCCTATGCGACCGCACCCAAGGAAGACCTCGAGGTACTCGTAGCAATTCCCTGCCATAATCCCAATATGGTCCCCACGCGTCAAGCCCATTCCCAGGACAGCATTTGCCACGATGCGGCTTCTTGCAGCTAGATCCCTGTATGTGAGGCGAACAGACTGCCACGGGATAATGGCTGCTGTTCGATCACCGTAACGTGCTTCCTGTTCGTCGATTACGGTACTCAAGGTTTTGTGCCATAGTGCGGGCTGGCTGGGGCCGTGGATGAGAGAGGTGGGATGCATTCTGTGCTGATTTGCTCGAGCAGTTGGAGTCGGGACTGGAGTGTGAAGATGGGGCGTCCCAACAGCGAAAAGGGATCTAGTTGAGGATAAAGGGTGTGAATTGGGGGAGTGCGCACTTCCTGCCTGTCCGAGAGCTACATGCCGACATCGTCGCAGTGCCGCAAATCCGGACACGGAAGTCGGTCCGATAGGTCTTCCTCTACCTATCTTTCAGAGTCCATTCCGGCTTACCTGGCCAAGGCTATCGCCATTACCAATGGTTGACTCAGTCCGGTGGCTCGGTCCGTACAGTCAAACTACAAGCGCAGATAGCTCGCGCACAGAGGGCATGTTAGGGGCGCTGAATAATAGAGGGCACGCACGATGCTTTCCTAAATGGGCAAAAACAAAACGCCTATTTGGCTCTTAATTTCTACCTGTACCATTCCCAAAGGAACGTCTCATTTCCAACATCGGACATGAAGCCATGAAGCCTTTCAAAAACCAGTCTGTTTACATCACACCTCTAAAGTTTCCGTGTTCTCGCCTGCTAAAGCTTTCTTAGACTCTTAAGAACTAATTCAGCCCTATTAATTAAAAGTTAGAATCGCAATCTTCCCGGGTCTAAAAGAAGGGCGAGACTAATTCCGACGAACCTCTCCTTCATAATCATCATTAACCCCTGGACGAGAAACCCCTTGACTATTTGCGGCGATAAACCCTTGTACAAGCGCCAAAATCCCTCGTGTCGAATAATGTACAGAATCACCTCGATAAATCCCCGAAAGGGTTGGCCATCTCGCGGTTCCGATTGTTTGGACTGTAGCATTGTCTTCGCAACGATAAGGGGGTGGGTGGCAATTGTGGCAAGCACTTTTGACAATGAGCCGAGTACTGAAATAGGCCTGGTCAGTCGAATGAACGTGGTGAGGAAACTGGCATCTTGAGAGGTAAAATACGTACAGAAAATCTCAATAGCTGTGATTGACCCTGCTCGGAGACGCAATAACCTCCCTCGAAGCCACTGGTAAAATCCGTATGTAATCATGGGATTGGCGACCAGAATAATATTTACCTTGAACCCCCTCCAGAATCCAGTCCAACCGTCTAGGTGAAGAATGTCGTTTGCAATAGCCAATACCGACCTCTCCTTGTCATCTGCTTTGCACGTCTGCTGCCGCGTGGCAATAACGGCAATGGGGTTGGTGAACAGTTGGGCCATTGCACCACCTAATGCATTGATTAGGAGCTCTTTAGCTAGAGTGTTAGAGGCATTTAGGTTGTAGGAGCGTGAGAGGGCTTGGTGCGCTGCGCGCACACTTGTTGTCCAGTAGAAGTAGGCAAAATTTAGTGACGTGGTGTTGAGAGCAGTACTTGCTATACCGCGGTATAGGCCTTTAATACCTTCCTCTTGCATTATTTGGGACACAACGTCGAGTACATCTTTGTAGATCGTGCCATCAGGCCTAGAGGCAATGGTATCGGTAGGTGTTTTGGTGTTTGTGCGGTCGTCTAAGGGTTTGACTTGGACTTGTAACTTGGTTTTTATACTGGAGAGCATAAATCAGCAAGCTGCAAATGAGCAATACAGAAGAAGGCACTGACATGTCAAGCGGGTAAAAAATAGCATGCGCTAGAATTGCTGCCGTTGTGCCGGCTGTCACGGCCTCCAACGAAGACGGCTGATCTGGGTTGCCCATTTTTGGTAATCTGTCGTTGTTCCCGATGTGCACCCTAGTCAGGTGGGCCGATTTCTTATCAATGGTCAACGTAATGAAGATCTCGATCGGTCCGGAAGGAGAGACCGGTCCGCTCCTAGCGCGCCAAACGCGGGATTGTTAGTACATAAGGGCCGTCACACAACACGCCGGATAGACATTATATGTAGCTCCCTGTGGAGTTGTTAAAAGTTAACAGTGACTCAATTTCGCTGAGCCGAACAGCTGGCGATGGTGGGTCGAATATCCCGGCGGTTTTACCGAGACCAGCGGGAAATTCAGACAGGAAGCCCCCGTCAAAGCCCCACAAGCCTGGAGAAGGGCTACTTGGGACAGCCAGGTCCGGTGTCTGCGAGATACTGCGGGGGTTAGTTGCCAAGGTGCTGTAGTCAAGTATAGACCAAAGAAGCTCCTCAGATTCATGATCTAGAATAACTGCGGAACCCGCCGGGTTCAGCAGACTGGTGAGCTTCTGCGACTGGGCGTGGAAGTCGCGAAGTCGGGCGGACTGTTGTAGGTGATGTTAGTGGTACCAATTACGCAGCGATATGGAGCTACTGACCATGCAACGAGCATGGGACCAGAACCTTGCTAGCCGCTCTAGGCCCTCTATACCCTGATGAAAGTGGCCTAACATGTCGCTGGCGTCGAACGGCATGGTCTGATCTTCCGAGTGGCCGGCTATTGAGAGGATAGTCCCCGCAACGACGAGACAGTATGCATAGGATGAGGATTCGATCAAGGTCCCGGCCTCAAACGCTTTCACCAGGATCTGGACGAGCTGCGCAGCGTGGTCCACTGCGGTCTGAAGCGATCGAGCAGCGAAGCTCCGCGGAATCTTGGACCTTGAGGATTGACAGCGCACGTTCATGAGGAAGGGATGGTTCAGGAGGCAGTGGCAGACATGAAAGAGTGTATTGGCGTACGTCTGGCGTTCCAGCTCCCGAGGGTTGCCCATATCTTCTGAGCGGGCGCCATCAACGTCAACCTCTAATGGGGATACGTCACCGATCTTCACGTATGATTCAAAAAGCAAAAGAGACGATGTGATTGTAGAATACTCCGATCGGGTGTCCCACGGTGGTATGTCGTCCTCAAACTTGTTCCGGTACGCATACTGAGTGCAACGGCCGAGATTCGACGCCAATAACATTACCAGCGCAAACGGACTAGGCGGGTCTATAAGCTGCGCATCCCAGCTCAGAATCTGACCAAGAGTAGGTGTTTTGTGTGGCTGTCCGTTCCGGAACAGTTCCTCAGTGCAAGGTAGACACAACAGGCAATCCCGATCCAAGATAACAATCGGCCTCGATCGCCCACATGAAATTAGCTTATCGAGAAGATATACAGACCAGAATACTCTGCGCCGCTCCTCTTGCTCCACGGCGGGAAGCCACGCGTCGGGTTCGCGCGAGAGCCCCATTCCTTGGGAGATACGAGCGGCAAGGCCAAGTTTCATCCAGCCTGAATTAATCCGACCAGCTGTGTGTATCCAGCCCGCTGTTAGCCTTGGCCTCCTGAGCGCGATACTAGCAGCATCTTACCTGTGTGGTCAACTACTGCAAGCATGTTGAGCGCCTGAACGAGGTGCAAATTCATGGTATCGTCCGACACCAGGTCGTCGGCCAAAATCGCTAGCCAAGCTTCTCTTGCATACAATTCCGAAACTTCAAGCGTCCTTCCTGAATAATACTCATTGTTGGTAAACCGGACTGCCGTTGCGAGAACAGCGAGGAGTAAAGAGCGAGGCAGTGCTCTAGCCTGGAATTTCTGTCGAAAAGATGGCTCGTGGAAGTAGCTATACGGTTGATTGTGGACGTGTGTGAAGTAGGTATCGATAACGGACGACAGGACGTGCTGAGGAGGGTCAAGGGGGGAGTGGGAAGGGCTCCGACGGTCGGAGGTATTTGAGGGAGACCTTTTCCGTACGATTAGCGAGCGTAGAGGCGATTCCCCAACTCCACCAACCTCTGACCACTTAATTCGGCAAGACGTGACTCAATCACATTCAGCCGTTGTAAAAGGTCAATCTAATGCGATTTTTTCAGCAGGGAACAGTTCGTCTTCCGCAGATAAACTCACATTATCCGGGACGGTGGGCGGCGACGGCTTGATATTCTTATCGCCGACAGTGGCGGCGTACGGCTCATAAACACAGGCACGCCCATTGCGACGACAGTGAATGCATATCGGTTGATCGCCGGAACACCGGGTTTTCCTGCGCCTTTATTGGAGTCAATACTGTAGTCTCGCGAAAGGTCGAAGCTGGAACTACGGACCGACAGTTGGCACAGGCTTGGCGAGCCCGTTTAATCTTCTGCTCGCGTATAGAGTCCATTAATCAATTATCCGGACGATGCTTGCTAGGATGGAAGACGATTCAACGGTGGAAGAGATGAAGCGGGGGGGGAGGGGAAAGAGTCTGGAGCTGGAGCTGGGGAACCCCGGAAGCAGCCACGTGAGCCGAAGGGTTCCGGGGAGCCGGGGGGCAGCAGAAAGCACATACTGTATTACGATATTTATGTGCATAGCTATGCTAGGAGCCCTCCTAATTCGCTGACGGCTGACCACCAAGTGTGTTTCGCAGCCAGCAAGTGCTTTACTTCCATGTATATTCCTGACGGACAAGCATCGACTCGCTCCTAGCCGTGATATATGGAACTTGTTGCAGAGAAAAAAATCACACAAAGTCAGCCGAGATCGGTTCTGGACTTCGGTCCGCCTGCTTCTCCAACAACTGATTAATAGCCAATCGCCTCGAGACGTGACCCCGCATTCATCTTGGCCTGAGGTCGAGTGGGAAGCCGCCGGTCCGACCATGTGGGGTACATCTGGAGTCTGGCGAACAAGTTCTGACATATATCCAAATAAAAGCACACGCTTGCGCTTTGCTCGGAATGTATATTCTTGACTGCCTATAGTTCTAATCTACCTGCGCTACATAACATAACAACTCCATCCACAGAGATCAACTTCGACAACTTTGTCCAGATCATCAACGGGCAAATCCGCACAACCGCGGCCACCCGCCAACCAAAAGCTGAAGTTGCTATCGCCACGCAGGGGGATCGAGACGACGCTGTCACTGCTGCAAAGGCCGCCTTCGAAAAGTGGAGCCGCGTACCCTACGAGGAGCGCAAGAAGGCGGTCCTTGCCTACGCAGATGTCATTGATGAGCTACGTACAGAGTTCCGCGACTTGCTCATCTCCGAGCAAGGAAAGCCGGCACGCTTCCCTCACCCCCTTGTACATGAACTACTGATCTGCACATCTTGCCAACGGGCAGCCGACAATTCCATAGATCCCTCAACCCGACGCCGAAACTGACGCTGCAATCGAATGGATCCGCGGTATGGCTGGGATAGAACCCCCGGAAGACGTAGTCAAGGAAAATGAAGCCCACACCATTGTCACTCGGTATACGTCAATTAGCGTTGTGGGAGCAATAGTCCCCTGGAACTTCCCCCTGTTGCTTGCGACGGGCAAAATAGCCCCAGCCTTGCTGACGGGGAATGTCATCATTGTGAAGCCGTCGTCGGTGCTCCTCTCGTCCATTACATGACATGCGAAAGCTAATATAATACACCTCAGCCCGTTTACACTGTACTGCGGTCTGAAGCTCGTCGAGCTTGCCCAGCAGTTTTTTCCCACCAGGCGTTGTCCAATCGCTTAGCGGGGATGATAATCTGGGGCCCTGGCTGACGAGCCATCCTGGTATCGATAAGATCAGTTTCGCGGGGTCTACGGCAATGGGAAAACTGGTCGTGCAGAGTGCTTCAAAGACGCTGAAGCGCGTAACTTTCGAATTGTGAGTGACACGGTTTTTGCTTTCAACCCTGCTCGACTACTTACATATTGGAATCGTTTAGGGGCGGAAATATGCCTGCCATCGTGCTGCCGGACGTTAATGTCGATAAGGTGGCAGAAAAGGTCAGATAATAATACACATTCTACCAGTAATAAGTCCGTTAATAATCCCTCACCGTCGGAGAACAGGTCGCCTTCTTCGCTTTCTTAAACTTAGGTCAGGTGAGACGCCATTCATCCCGGCGAGTCCATCCGTTCATGCAATCTACTTACATTTGTTGTCTAATAGATCTGCCTGAATCTAAAACGTATCTACGTACACGAAAGTATCTATGAGTCCTTCAAGGCGGCACTGGTGCGACACGTCGAATCATATAAGGTCGGAGACGGCTCAGAATCGGGAATCAGCCATGGACCACTGCAGAGCGAAATGAAGTACAGCAGAGTCAAGACCTTCTTCGATGACATCAAGATCAGGGCTGGAATCTGATTACGGGAGGCGAAATTCAGCCCTCTTCGGATACTTTATTCGCCCGACCATCATTGATAGACCCGCGGATGACTCGCGGATTGTTGTTGAGGAGCCTTTTGGTAAGTGGGAGTCGGCGCGTCATATGAATGCGAAGTTTGTACTGATAGTATTCGCTAGGCCCCATCGTGCCCCTTCTTTCGTGGCGTGATGAAGAAGGGGTGATCGAGCGGGCCAACAGCACGAGCATGGGTCTCGGCGCATCCGTCTGGAGCAATGATCTTTCCAAAGCAGAAGAAATCGGAAGGCGCCTAGAGTCGGGCAACGTTTGGATCCACACCCATTTCGATTTATCGCCCATAGCACCCTTTGGGGGACATAAGGAGAGTGGGGTCGGGACCGAGTGGGGCATTAATGGCCTGAAGGGGTTTGCACATTGCAAACCCTGTTCCTTAATAAGCATGTTGTTAGCTGATTTGCAGAAGGACTTGGTTATTCGCGTGGATAACTTTTTTGATCTTGCATGGAGATTAGTTTGCTATAGTAAGAAATGAGTATTTGGCTGAGCAGGCTTGTTATGTGTATTTTGAAGCGAGATTGATAAATGATCTCAAGGTGCTCTAATAGAAAAATGCGCTTGGAAGCTTATACCTGGTAGTAATATGCCTATCACAATGTTAAATGATTGCTGGGCAATGTATCATCCAGGTGCACTGATAGATTAGGCAGCCATGGCGACAAACCACAGCCGCTGTTGTCGCGAGACACACGCTGCCTTTTGCCCGCCACCTTCGTAGCATCACCCCGGAATGTCGCCTCCCAGGCTCATGCACCTGTTAAAGATGCCATCCAACCTGTAGCAATATTTGACGTCTACTATGCAGCCAATGGGCGAAAGCTAGCACCAATAGCAGGTCACATACGGTACATCAACGAGATTTAATCTGGGTTTGGGCCGGGCGTGTCCTCTCAACATGAGAAAAAAAAAAAACAAAAAGAGTCCGCGGAACGGAAGTCGAACACCAGAGCCACAAACGTAACTCTGACGCGGTTCGAAACATCTCATTCAAAGACCTGCACAAGTATGCAGACGCAACATTTCTTGCCACTGCCCGAAATTATTGAATCTGCCCTCAACTTACATAATCATGACCGATGGAAACATGACGACCAAGGCGATTGTCTACCGAGACCCGGTCGATGATCAGCGGCGATGGGAACTCGAAGAGGTGGAGGTTCCCCCTCTGAGAAGCAGGGAAATATTGGTCGGGATGGTCGCCTATGGCGTCTGTCACACTGACCTTGGGTGCGGTTCTGATCCCGATGGGACTCCTGGCTTCCCCGTGCCACTGTACCCGAGAGCCCTTGGCCACGAAGGTAACATATTCCTTTTGCTTGTGGTAGCTTGTCGCCCGGGTTAGCGCCTGCAAGGCGCCGGATACGTACGAGATGTTGGGTCAGAAGTTACAAAGGTCAAGCCTGGGGATGCTGTGCTTCTGTCTTTTGTTTGCCGAAACTGCCATAATTACCAGCATGGGGCACCAGGGCATTGCGCAGAGTTCTCAAAGCTAAACTTCACTGGGGATGCGGATTCGTTCAGGAGCACAAGCACCAATAGTAAGAGCATCGGTAGTGCATTTTTTGGGCAATCCAGTTTTTCACAGGTGTCTCGTGTTCAGGAGATTTCGGTTGTCAATGTCACTTCCATTATTAAAAATAAAGAGAAGCTGAAGTTATTCACACTCTGGGATGCGGAATTCAGGTAGGTTTCCAGCCCCTTTCGAGCCTGGATATGGGGTAGGGTTCTAATGCATGAAAGACCGGAGCTGGGACCGTCACCGAACTTGCGCGACATTCGGGGATACAGTAGCCGTCATAGGCCTTGGGGGCGTTGGCCTTGCGGCAATCATGGTTAGACAATATCAAAGAAATATTTCCACACAGCATTCTTCTGACACCTACTAGGCGGCTGCTCTGACGGGTCGTCGGTCCGTCATTGCAATCGATCGCGTTGCTTCGCGACTAGAAATGGCAAAGACTCTGGGAGCGACCCATCTCATCGACACCAACAGTCTCTCGGGTGGTCTTCCCGATGAGATCCTCAAGCTCACGGGGGCAGCGGGCACCACAATAACCATTGACGCAACCGGTGTAGTCCCCTTAATCGCACAGGGAAACTAATGAATATACCGGTGCGGCTTACCACCATATATTCGACAACCGGGATTTGAAGCGCAGCGGTCATTGGGGCAACCCCAAGCAGAATCATTTTGCCCTGGTTGGCTGTGAACTTGATCCCATATGCTCACCATTATTGGAGCGGCAAGAGGCTATTAGGGAGCATTGAAGGAGGTGTTTTGCCAGAAGACGTGAGTCGCTGGAGGAACTTACGACGGCTTACGGAGCTGCGAACTAACTCCCGATTAGTATATCCCGCGGATGATAGAATGTTATCATGCTGGCAAATTTCCGGTTGACAAACTTGTCCGGCTCTTCCAGGTACGCCGTCAATCTTTTTCGGGCAAGTCCGGAGAGACTCATTTTGAACCACCAGGTATCGGCCTTTGGGGAAGCCGTGGAGGAGATGGAAATGACAAGACGATCAAACCAATCCTGCTCTGGTAGAGAGCTCAAGGCAATGTGGATTTCCCATGGCATCTTCTTGAACTTATCTTAGGTGCTATCTTATTCTCCTGATTCTAATCCACAGGCGCCGAGGAATGTGAGTAATACTGGGGGTGGGCCGTACTTCCACCTCCTATTAGCTACTAGTTAGCTAAAAATGGGATTTAATTAGCTGTGAAACAGTGTTTCTTGTCAGATCCTACTGTTAAGTTGGCATTCACAGCGACATAATTTAACTACATTCATCACCCTGGTTCAACCCCGATTCTCATTAATCTACACCCTTTATTTCTTTCTACACCACAGGACCTAGGTGCTAGCTTAGGAAAGTAGTAGATATAAATATAGAATAAGCATGTATATGAATTCAATACGAAAGAACACACCACCTTCTTATCCAGCAGTCCTATTTCTCCTCCGCAGCTGCAGCCCTCTCCGTCTCATCAATGGTCTTGGCGATAGCGGGGCGAGCCTTGATACGGTTCAACCAGGCATTAACATGCGGAAAGTTGTTCACAAGATCGATTTCCTTCGACCAGAAGAGAGCAGCCACCTCAAACCACGGCACAAAAGCAGCATCGACATAGCTGAATTTACCACCAACAAGGTAGTCCTTATTCTGGAGCGACCGGTTGAGCACGCCCGAAACACGACGGATCTCGTTAACATAGCGCTCGACTGCACTAGGCACCTTCTCGGGGTGATATACTGTGAACCAGGCGGCCTGCCCGAAATATGGACCCTGGCCGGACATCTGGTAGTGTAGCCACTGCTTGCTTTCGTAGTACTCCTTTGAACCTGTGGCGAAGCTGATAGTGTGTTGCTTGTCGTAGTTGTCCATCAGGTACTCGAGGATGGCGCCAGATTCCCAGATGGTGATGCCGTTGTTCGGGTCGTCGAGGGTTGGAACACGACCATTAGGATTGATAGACTCGTACGGTTCCTTCTTCAGGTCGGCCAGATCTACCGACTTCGTCTCGTAGGGAAGCTTCAGTTCTTCTAGGGCCATGAGGACCTTCCAGGGGTTTGGGGTGCGGGCGTGGCCCTGGAGAGTCCAAATGGTGAGCGTCTTGAGAGCCATAGCAAGCGAATCAATTATTGACTGATTGGGAGAAAGATAGTTGATACACAGACTAATGATCGAGGGTTCGTCTGCTTAAAAGCGGCGGTATACTTCGATCACGGGTGCTTCATGGCATGCATTATTCATTCTGGCAGGGGAGAAGACCGAACGCTTGGTAAGCTGGATATTTGGTTCGTTTTGTGAGTGATTTTCATCAGTATCTCTTAGTCCTTCGATGTCAACAAGAGGCACAGCTAGCAGGCTCTCTTGACGTCGATTGGTCCTTGGTCGTCAACACAAACAGCACAAACAGCACAAACTATGATACAAACAAAATTATAAATGCAGAGCATAGCAAATGATTGGTCACCGTCTATCAAAACAAACAGCACAAACTAGATACAAAGAAAACCTTCATGCGGCATTAGCCAAATGATTTATAATCAAGAGAAGCAGGGTCCTCGTACAAAGTAGACAGAACAGATTTTCTTGAGGTTACAGGTCAGCCGGGGTGTTGATTTTGGTCGCTCGAGACAAAATCGCTTATATAAGAGCTGTGCACTCGATTTTCTTTCCTGGCTTTTTACCACTTGATAATTTATAATAGCATCTATTTAGTACAGTCGTTCTCGAAATCGCCTTCACCCACGAACACATGTTAATGTTAATTGTTTCTCGACCCCACTGCTAAGAGCTTAGTCTGAACATTTTATTTAACCAACATTTCTAGATGCGGGAAGCCGTGAAAACTCGGAACAGTAAGATATCATAATATTAAATACGCGTACATCGGAATGCCCTCTTTTTGTCCCCGATATCGATGCGAGCGACATGCCTTTGGAGAGCAAGATCTCAACAAAATGTTCCAAGTTGCTTGTGCATTTTGATCTACGTTTAGAGCCGGTAGATCAACGGAAGGAAGAACTATTCCCCTCCTGGGCTTGGCGGTGGCTGAGATTAGGACCCCTTCCTGGTGGGAGCGCCTTGTTTTGGCCAACAAGCATTCCTTATTCACGTGGAGACTTGGGGCCTTAGGCAATGACAAACCGTTCCGATAGTTAACGGTTAATGTCTTGCCACATCACGTGTTGAAAACTGGCCCCTTGGCTCTCGACGCCCCGAGTAAAATGCCAGTCATTGCCTGCGGATTGATTCTTTCAACGTTTCTCATATCATCCTCCTTCATTACACTAAGCACTGTATTCTTTCCTCGGTTTTGGAAAAGACTTAAATTGCAAGATCTTTTACTATAGATTTGAAGTTGTATTTCCCGACGAAGCGCCAAATTGCTCGTACCTTTCGTGATCACCCCTCCTCCAGGCGGCTAAGGCAGATATCTGGTTGGCGAACATATGTCACGAGACTTGTCAGGAGGCTCAAGGTGATTAAGTCCAGCTGAACCTGAGTCTCTGCTTTGGCTCTCTAGCAACAGCTGTCGCTTTACACAAGACACCAAGGCTGGCTAACTCTTCACTTTAATCTCTTAGATTTGTGGCTATCACTTGCCTAAATGCGCCTATCCAGTCGAGACGACTTTGTGATCGCGATTATCTGCGCGCTAACCCTTGAAGCGGAGGCTGTTAAAGACCTTTTTAATGAAATATATAATAGATTGGGAGAATACTATAAGAAATAACCGCGTGATAACAATGTATATATCAATAGGAGGATTAGTAAATATAATATGGTTTTATACTATATACCTGGGATAGGGAAAGGAAATGTAGCTAGCGTGGTATCTAGCTAGAAAATTAGTTATAAAAGGATTAAAATAGTGCTGGTTGTTAGTATCTATGGAGGTGCACCATACCCATTATCTGGGGGAGAGATATTTCTAGGGGATGTGATAATCAGCGACTCTGTGGTGCAATATAACTTTAGCAGGCAGTATTATAGTGGATTTAAAAAGAAGACAGGTATAAAGGACATGCTTGGAAGACCAAACCCAGCAATCCACTTAAAGCTCGCAGGCCTTAGGGCAAGGCAATCTCGCAAAGATCTTGAGAAAAAGTTGCTATCGCATATACAAACACTCCAAGACTCACAAGGTGATTGGTGTCCACCTACCAGTACTAATGATGTCCTTTTTGAAGCTTCATATCAACACAAGCACTATGGCCTTTCTTTAGCTAGGTGCCTTTGTCTTAATGGCACGTCAAAAGACATCTGCAAAGTAGCTGTTGACTTAACCTGTACCCTTTTAGGCTGTGATCTAGACAGGGTATGTTGACGTCGGCCCCACACAGAAGCCAACTGCCCAAGTGTTTATATTGGGACAGTTGCATCTGCTGATACCGTGATAAAATCAGGCGAACACCGTGAGCGCCTGGTCCAGTCAGAGGGTGTTATTGGTTTTGAGATGGAGGGCGCCGGGGTATGGGATAACATATCATGCGTTGTTATTAAAGGGGTGTGTGACTATGCTGATAGCCACAAGAATAAAGCATGGCAGGTATATGCAGCAGCAACCGGAGCTGTAACTGCTAAAGCATTCTTGGAGTATTGGGAGCCTACTGCTAGAGAAGGTTCGCACCCAAGTCAAAGACAAGTTCCTGTACGCTAAATTTTTACTTTAGAAGCCAGCATATATCATATCCCCTTAGATATGTCAGCGGTTCCTGCAATTGAGGAGTTTATTGGATGAGAAGATAACCTTAACTGTCTATGGGACTATTTACAACCAGGAAACCCACAGAGACGAAAGGTCACTGTCCTACATGGCCTGGGTGGGATATGGAAAACGCAGCTGGCAATCCACTTTGCACGTAAACATTAATCTGATTTCACAGCAATCTTCTGGCTAAGTGGCAAAGATCAATCTATGGTGGTGTCATCTTTGAGTTCTTGTCTCTCTCAAATACAAGCACTGCCTATAGATATCAAGGCAACTAACAAAGAGGAAGCAGTACAAAGGGCAAATCAAGTACTACAGTGGCTAGCTATTCCAGATAACACCAGATGGCTTATTATCTTTGACAATGTTGACCAATATTCTCCACTGCAAGGCTATAGCGACTGTGGATATGATATCTATGAATTCTTTCCAAACGCTGACCATGGGTCTATTATAATCACTTCCCGCCTCCGGGGACTGACTGAATTAGGGAAGTCATTTCTAGTTTAGAAACTTATGCATAAAGATGCTATCCAGCTACTGTTGCAGAGCAGTAGCTTCTCGGCTGATAACATTACGTGAATAGGAGACGAACAAAGTATTATACTATCAGCTAGACTTGAAAATTAATACTAATGATAATAGACATTATCGACCTTACAAGCCTGCTAGACGGGCTCTCACTGGCAATCGTCATAGCTGGAGCCTTCATGCGTAAAACAGGAACGAATATTAAAGAATATTTAGAGTTCTATTAATCTTCCTGGTTTGACTTGCAGTCTTAATCAGGACCCACACGCCACTATTAGCAAGGAAATATAGTACAGACATGGTTAGTAACATACTATAAGATCCAGAAACGTGATCCAACTGCTGCAAGACTCCTGCTTTTACTCGCTTTTTTTGATAACTAGGATATCTGGTATGAACTGCTTCAAAACGGCTTGGACTGCTCCGACCCGCCATTATGGTTTAAGATGGCAGTGTCAAGCAAGCTGGTGTTTAAGACAAAGATTAAAGTGTTAATTAAGTTTTTACTTGTTAAAACAAAGCAGCAGGAGGGAAGCTATACGTTGCATCCTGTGGTTCAGGACTGGTGTCATTATATCGCTGCTTCTAATAATATTTCAAGCCAACTACATAAGCTGGCGCTGATCTCGGTTGGATATATGGTTCCAAGCGCCAACAGCAGAGGATATGTAGAGATTCAGCAGTGGTTACTTCCACATGCAAATTATTTGACTGACAAGGGGAGAGGCCATCGGCCGACTAATACGATTAATATATGGAATGCTTTGAATTGTATAGGGAATCTCTACTCTAACCACGCCAAACTAGCAGAGGCCGAGGAGATGTATCAGCAAGCACTAACAGGCAAGGAGAAGACCTTGGGTCCTAATCACATATCAACCCTTAATACAGTTCACAATCTTGGGAATCTCTACTTTGAGCAGGGCAAGCTGAATAAGGCCAAGGAGATGTATTAGCAAGCACTGGCTGGCATAGAGAAGGCACTGGGTCCTAACCATATATCCACCCTTGACACAGTTTATAATCTTGGCCTTCTATACGAGAACCAGGGCAAGCTGGCAGAGGCAGAGGGGGTGTATCAGCGAGTACTAGCAGGCAAGAAAAAGGCACTGGGTCCTGACCACACATCCACCCTGAACCCAGTCCACAACCTTGGTCTTCTCTACACGAATCGATTCGAGATGCAGTCAGAATCCAGGTGGTGAGGGACGAAAGTCCGACCCACGCCGACCTCCATGCCCGATTAAGGTGAAGCTGGTGCAGTCTACGCAGGACGTTAAGATGCGGCCGAGATGGCGGCGAGTACCACCGACTCAATACAAAGGTTGTCTGTCGTGGAGGCATCACTGAGCGAACAATTGGGCCGAATAAGATCCGACACCGTTACACAGTCATCCTTAACATCTGGCTCATTCTGCTCTCACGCTAGTGCCCAACTGAATAGCCGTGTGCAACTAGTTCGGATAAACTTGCCTTCTATTAGTCAAATACACACCCTAGAATCAACAACCGCCCAATTATCTAACCAAACAAAACTGGATATCGCAACTGCGCTCGTGATTCTAGCCTGCCACACTCAGATCATTCAAATATACAACGTTCTTTTCTCACGCGTTCATGAATTCCTTTGCCAAATGTTGCACTAATCTATCTCATCAACCCAAGCCCTGCCGCGCCTCCAGCTCGGAGGCTTCCCCGTCCAATACTGCAATCTACAATCAATATTTTCATCCAAGTGATGATGCATTTTCTGGCTCACATTAAACGCCTCCTAGGAACATTGTCGGACTTCCGTCTTGATCCCGCTAGAGGAACGACTGATGGTCGTTGGAGCTTACCCCGCCCCTGCGAATGGTGATGAGCCAGAATGACGACGATAATAGTACAAGTGAGGGTATTGGATGTGTTATCTCGCCCAGGCATCAGGCAGAACTTGAAGAACATTTAACAGATGCTGGAGCAGAACCCTTTCTTGTAGGCCTTCGTATAATGTCTACAGGCTTCTGGCCAGACCCTATGGAGCATGCGCTGGTGGAAAGAGTACCATCGCTTTCAGCGCACACAACAGCGAATCAGAAAAAGCCACGTCTGGATCCTTTGCAGTCAGCTAGGGTAAAATGTATAGTAAAAAAATTGGATATTGATAACAGCGCCCCCAACGGTAATTGTTGGACAGCAATGAGCTTGCAAATACAATCAACAGTAAGAATATCAGAGCAGACTATTTACAGTCCATGCGCAGTGAGGCGCGAGTCCACAAATTGCACAAAGTGGTCGTGAGACTCAGGTGTGGCATCCAGTTCAATCATTGTAAGATAGCCATGGGCAGTTCCAGGATAGATCTTCAGCTCGCACTCACTGCCGTCAAGTTGCCATCTAGCCGCGATAAGAACGGAATCGTCAAACAAGCCATCATCTCTCCCGACACTAAAGCTGGCAGGGGGCAGATCCCTGAAATTGTGGTAGAGGGGAGACCACTCGGGCCGCTTGAGAGCGTGCACAGAGTTCCAGATTTCAGAAGGGATAGCAAGTGCAAGAGGATCCACCTCTGGGGGGAGGTGTTCCGAGTTCCGTTCTCGGCGGAGGCCAGGGTTCTGCGACAGATCGTAAAGCCCATAGGTTGGAACCAGCCCAGCCAGCCTCTCCTTAACATTGATTCCCTGCTCACGGAGACGAACGCTTATCTGGATCGTAAAGTAGCCACCGACGGACTCGCCGCCAATCAGTTTCAACGGATAGCCCAATCTTGCCTCACCCTCTGGTGAGAGGAGCCAGAGAGCAGCATCTTCACAATCATCAGTACAGGCAGGAACCTTGTGCTGTGGAGCGAGCCGGTATTCCACTGAGGCAAAGATTGCGCCAGTGCGGTTTGCAAGCTGCATCAGAGGCCCATCCTGCAAGTAAGAGGCACCAACAACAAAACCGCCTTTATAACGATGTGTTAGCCAGCCCATCCAAAAAGACAGGCTTCATGGTTTATTACCTCCATGCATATACATGAAAACAGCACGCGCGGGTCTGGCTCTTGGGCGTATAATTCGGATAGAGATGGTATGGTCTCCGTGTTTCGAGGGGATCTCAATCACCTCTGCGTTTGGGTCGTATACTGGCTTGGGGAAAACCCCCAGGCCCGAAGCTTCTGCTTCCAGGTACTCCTCACGGGTCTTGCATTTCCATGGTAGGATCTTGGTTGGCAATGAAACTGTGTACTCGTGGGACGCCTTGGTTCGAGCTTTCAACCTTTCCGGATCGCATGGCTCAATCTTCAATATTGCCTCCATTTTGTGAAGTTAGAATAATGTTTCTGATGGTAACGATAGACGTGGCAGGTACACGGCACGCTTTTAAATCAATTTCCCAAGTAGTGACATTGTTCCAACCAGACAGGTCCGAATGGCATCTTGCCTCTGTAGGTTCTCCATGGCACGGGGAAATCTGGAGCGGAAGTTTGGGGAGTCCCTCGTGGCAAGGAGGGGCCTTCCGGGGACGTTTGTGCAAGCTTCTCTTTGCTAACGTCAGGGAAGGGCTAGGGAGCGGCAATTTAGGGTAGGTTCGCCTTTTGCATGGCTGGAGATCTCGAAAAGAATGCCTCCTGCTTAGGTGCAAGTGGGTTACAGGGACCTCTCACAACCCTCGTACTGTTGAGTTCCTAGCCTTTTCTAAACGCTACATTCTATGGCTTGTTTACTGGCATTACACGGAATTAAAGCAGAAGTATTTCGATAGATTTGTTTGTCTAATAACATCTTGTTTTCATTTCAGCCGGCGCCATTCTTCTTCGCTTCAAGCACCCGCTCATTGAAGTAAGCCTCGACACCGGTCGTATCTCTTCCAAGCAGCCATCGTGCGACCCGCGGATTTCCTGGTAAGCCACGCCGGTTGTAGTAGAGTAGGAGCCGCTCGATTATGTCCAGTTGCTGGGGAATGATCTCACGGTCTGGACTGACAAGTTTTGAAAATAGCGCGGTCGCCTTCTCAAAGCTAAGCTGTTCGATTCTGATCGTCTTTCCGATTGCTTTACCGACAGCAGTGACTTGGTCGGCCTCCGGGACGGGCCATGTTGAGATGACTGGGTACGAGGCGTAGAAGTGCTTCTCTCGTTGATTGATGACAAGCCCTGCAATTTCGCCCAAGTCCTTCAACACGGTGAAGCAGAATTTGGTCTGCGGGTTCCAGCCCATATAATGAACCGGCTCCTCCTGCTTCATCAATACCTCCACGGGAAAAAGATCGATGAAGTGAGACGGGGTTAAGATTGTGTAGTTTAGCCCGGACTCGATGAGGTACTCCTCGACGTAACGCTTGCAGTCATGGTTGCCCATCTTGCGGATCTGCGACCAGAGCGCCGACGAGTAGACAAAATGCTTGAAGCTCCCAAACTTGGCTTCTTCCACCGCTGCATCGATCATAAAGTAGCCGCACTCAATTTCAAGAGGATTCATGGTCGGTCCAATGTGGTAAACTGTTGAAACTCCGCAGATAAGACGTTGGACGTCCGCCCGGTTGAGCATGTCTCCAACTACAACTTCGGCGTCGGGCCATTTCTCTGCGAGCTTTTTGCGGGAAGTTTCAGTATGGGCGGCCAAGCGGATGTGTTTCCACTTCCCATACAAATGGGGGATGAGGTGGACTGCCTGCTTACCAGCAGCGCAGGTGACGAGCACAATCTCGTTGTCGTAAGCAACCATGATTCCCTTTCGGTTGGAATAGCGGGATATGAGCCTGTTGAGGTTGACTGTCCTCTCGTTTTATGTTATGTCGAACAAGGCTGTCCTTTCCCCGGAACGCTTCCAGTGGCCTCGTCTCCGCGGCTTGTGGAGATCCGACAGGCACATAAAGACGGTGCAGAGATCAAACACGGCATTTATCACCCCTCGAATATTTTGTCCGAGATAGGATATTCCGTGCAGTCATCACTTTGAGACATACGCTAGAACTCAGGGAGCACACCCATTCCAATCGACATGTCGGCCGTCAAGAAACCTCCGTTCGATCCGGAGTTGGAAAAGGATATTCGGCCTCTCCTGCAGCTGTCATTCGAGCCAGATAAAATGCCCCTGCCGACGGTGGAGCAAATTTTACTTGACACTCTTGCCCACGACGAGCAGATTATCACTACCCAAAATGGAGATGAATTGGTATTGTCTGTCTTTCGCAAAAGAATCTCCACCAACCGCCTGCGTGGCTGTATATATTTCATGCACGGAGGAGGGATGATTAGCGGCAACAGATTTACGACCCTGACGTGGGCCTTGGATGCCACCAACAGGTTCGACATTGTCTGCGTCTCCATCGAGTACCGGATGCCACCACAGCACCCTGCGCCAACGCCTGTCGAAGATTGCTACGCTGGTCTTTTGTGGACTGTTGGTCACCATATCGAACTCTGTATCAACCAAGATCTGATTCTGCTCGCTGGTCAATCTGCTGGTGGAGGATTGGCTGCTGGTGTAGCACTCCTAGCACGCGACCGAGGAGGGCCCCAACTTGCGGGCCAGCTGCTCAGCTGTCCAATGCTGGATGATAGGAACCACTCGATATCCGCACAGCAGTTCGAAACGGGTGCTATCTGGACGCGGGAGTTGAATGAGAGTGCGTGGACCGCGGTCCTGGGGGAGAAGAAAGGAACAGATCAGGTCACAATCTACAATGCGCCTGCTCGAGCATATGACCTCAGCAGCCTACCACCAACGTTCATTGATGTCGGGTCGGCGGACCTGTTTCGGGATGAGTGTGTACAGTATGCAAGCGGGCTCTGGAAGAATGGAGGGCAGTGCGAGCTTCATGTATGGCCGGGAGGGTTTCATGGATTCGAACTTTTCTGTCCTTCCACGGATTTGTCACGGGCCTGTTGCAGCGCCAAATTTCGGTGGATACAGCGTATACTTCAGGGATAGAATCTTTATGGCAAAAGGCTTTACTATTTAGCGAAATTAAGCATGTAACCATCAGGCCTCCCCCCCCCCACACACAATACAATATGAAAGGCCTGCCACTACGCAGCTGGGTCTTAAAATCGGGCCCGGAGTATCCCGCTAAATGCGCGAATACCTACTCTAGGGGATGCAAGGACCTAGGCTGCGGCCGCTCCCTTCGGCTGGTCGAGTGGTGCGTCGATATCCCCACTAAAGTCCAGATGAGGATTGATCAAGAAGCAAGACACTTGTAAAAATGTTAGAGCGCATGCCCAGGTTGATCAAAGTGCCTCTCACACTTACCAGCAAATGCAATAAGTGCGAAACCCCCGCCAGTAACCCAGATATACCGGAAGGCCGGGAGGTATGTCTCCTTGACTGCCAGGCCGCCTGCTTCGATAATTGCGGGTGTAATGCCTGGCACCTTCATGATCAGCTCCTGGCTTTGTGCCTCCAGGGCCTGCAGGAACTGTGGAAGGACATCTGGGGAGAGTCCTAAAGGCAAGACGCGGGCTGACACGTTAGGTACGAGGTTGTTGCTGATCTGGTTGTTAACGATGGCAGTGTATATTGGTAGCGCGATCGAACCACCGAATGTCCTCATCGACAGCAGCAGACCACTTGTAACCGCAATGTGAGATGGTGGGGCGCTAAATTGCGCAGCAGTAATCAAACAGGTAAATGATGCTCCAATACCAATCCCAAAGAAGATAGCATAACCCCAGGGGTTCTTGTCATCCTCCAGTGTCAGGGTTGCCATCAAAACTAGATCTCATCAGCATCGAGCGATGATTGTAGAGAGTCTGAGAGTGAAAACTGATGGGAACTAAGCGGGCAATCGCAAACATACCAGAATAGATAATCAATGACAGAAACGACACAAGGACAGGCTCCCTGAGCCTCTTGGTCTTGGAACTGTACAGCGATGCCGCGACCGCACCAAATATGACCGAGAAAAAGACAATGCAAAACCGAAGGGCGGCGAAAAACGTGTCAGGCTCGTAGAGGACGCTCATCTGGGCAACAAAGTAGTTATTTCCAGCGGCATACGTAATTCCTTCCACCGCAATTCCAATCATGGCAATCGCAACGTTGCGGTCCTTGGCAAAGATAGCATGATCTAGAAGGCCATCCTTCTTGACATAGATACTATAAGGTATCAATGCAGCCAGTGCAGTTAGGCCTAGTAGAAACGGGGCCATAATATGGTCATCCGGCCATTCGTAAGGGTTTTCGGACCAACCCAGTCCTATGGAGAACAGAACCATCCCGATAGTCAGAAGAGCAATACCCACCCAATCGAGGTGGGAAAGCTTTTCCCGCAGTGATTTGTTCGACGCCGCTGGTGGTAGAGGGGGGTTGTAACAGATGGAGGTAAATATAATCGCCAACCCAAGCACACCAGTCACGATATAGAAGATTGGTCTCCATCCGTCCTCTCCCGACTTGGTCAAGCTAGACCCCCCCAAAAGGCCCGTGACCGCGGCGAGACTCACCGAGACATTCAGGCCAGCCTGAGCGTGTGCTCTGTGTCTCCGAGGAATAATCTCCGATGGAATGGAGTACAGAAGAGGATTTGTGCTGCTGCCGAACCCAATCAGGATTCCAGCGCCAATCACGGTGCCGATGGTTTCAGCGCGCGACAGCACAATACAGCCCGTAAAGGCAAGCGTCGTCAGGGTGAGTAACGTCCATTTCCTGCCCCAGAGATCAGACACCTGTGATATCACAGGGCCTAGGAACGTAGGTATAATACTAAGACACTGGACCAGCCAAAAAATCTTGTCTCGGCCGCCAGTGGAATTTGCGACGTCGTAACTGAACTGGAAGTCGCAAGCGCATGTCAGTGCTGTCAGGCCGAAGGTACGCGATAGAAGGTAGCCTTACTGCACCGGAGCAAACCAAGATATAGATTTGGCTAAATGCAATCAAACATATAGACTAGAAGAAGATCATTAAAAGGGATATCGCTCAAGGGAAATAGGTGGTCACCTTACTAGGTAAACAAAGATGGCCTTGAGCCCAATTCCGGAGTCGTTACGATAGATTTCACCGGTCTCCGTTTGGTTTTCGAAGTGTAATGTTGAACTGGTGTCCTTCTCTTCCGTTGGGGAACCCATGGTAACGACGCCTCAGGGTTGAATATAGCCAAGGTAAAACAACTTAAAAACGAACTCTCAGGTAATAGAGGACACGAAAGAGAGACTGTATGATCCCAACTGCGGTATTTATAAGATCAGACAAGTCGTTATCACCTCCATATTCCTGCTAATTAGGGGTTCGCCACCATTGGACAGACGGCAAGAATCCTTCCCCGGAACCACCCCGGATTTCAACCCCATTGAGCTTGTCTCACGCGGAGTGGATCGAAAGTTCCCTCCGGGGAAGGACGATCAAGTGCTTCGCACCGGGAACGGTGACCCTTGCTGACAGCAACATTGGCCTTGCCACCATTTCTTGGTTGACACGTTCATAGGTCCACGTTCCGCAACTCGGAGGGCTGCTTTGCAAGTGCTCCACATTAGACAGCGCAGGGACCATGGGATATTCAAGCGGCCAAATATCTGCCTTGGATTGTCGTAACACCCGGTTGGCTTTGTCTTGGTTATGACAGAGGCAACCTATATTGCGTGACGGTCAGGTGAGGAAGGTCGCGACATAAATCGCCAGAAGTGATCCCTCTTCCGAATCACGGATTAAGGAATTGTATATTTGGCATTCAATCTCATGTTCCTGCCTCAGAAGCCTTATCAAGCCATTATGTACTCTACCTCCTCGCCTGACTACGCCACCCTTCAATGGGGCAAGGCAGTGGAGGAACACCTAGAAATATTCTCCAACACTTTTCATGCTTGATACGAACTACCTGCGACTACGCTTTTTAGTTACAACTCGGTTACATACGTGGTCCTGATTACGCCAAGTTAATAGGGCCAGCAGCACCCGAGCCTTTTAGCTATCACATAGCTGAAACATTAGATGTATCATCGCCGCAAGCACGGCCTAAAAAGTGATTTCAGACAGATCCACACCTCAAGATACTGTGCCCTCCAACAGTAAGAGATTTGCTCATTTGTCGCTGTATTTGAATATAGGAGAAGGCTGGCTTTTGCCTGGGTGTGAGCGTCCGGCGTAATCATGAGCCCAAGAAGGAAGGTCCGATAACGGCAAAGTATATTAGCACGTGTACAGGGCAGATTATTGCTACAGAGCTGCAAACGAAAAGAAAAGCAAAAAGTGGAAGAAAGACAACTTGGGCTTCGGCATGCTTAGAACAAGTCCGGTCACACTTACAGCAGTCCATGCCAGCCTTCGAAATCCTTGTTTTCAGCATAGCTGCGTCCCACGGCTACTACAGCTAAGCAGAAACTCGATTTCATCCAGGCTGCAAAGAGGAGTGATGCCGTTGAATATGGATGAGTCGGTTCCACAGAGCCCAGATGACTCTGATTCTAGCATGCTAGTTCCAAGCGAGGGCAGTTGAGATAACAGGGGGTCGGATATGCCTGGCCCCGATTCCCGTGGACTACTATGCTCTCTAGTTGTTAAGATACCGTAATCCAGAATAGACCAGAGCACTTCATCGGGCACCTCCGCTGCCCTCGCTTCGGTGCTGGCGGGGTTGAGGAGTGCTGCGAGGTTATATGATTGCGAATCAAACTCACGAAGTTTGGCAGCCTCAGTCAAGTTAGTCAAGTTTGTGGCAGCTGGACGCTTTTCATGAAAGATACCATATTAGCAGCATGCACCCAAACAGTGGCTAGCCGATCTAGAATACTCAGACAGCGCTGAAAACGGAGGGTGAGATCCTGGCGGAGATAAACACCTCCTGAATCGTCCGCATGGGTGGCGATGGAGAATATGCCGCCGGCTATCGCAAGGCAGTAGGCATAAAACGAGGACTCAACGGGGTATCGCGCCTCGATGGCTTGATGGAGGAGATCCACCAAATGCAGTGCGTGGTCCATCCCCGTTTGAAGAGCTTGTGTTACAAAAGCCCGAGGAATCTTTGCGGAAAACAGCTTCAGCGTCTGATGCATCAGGAACGGATGGTTCAGCAAGTAATGGCAGAGGTGGAAGAGACAGCGCGCAAAAATGCGATGGGCCAGCTCCTGCCTGGTGGGTTGCGGCTCTAGCACACAATTTCCGTTCAGCAGGTCTGGAAGCGGTGGAATATCCATGCTTGCGTACGAGTCAAACAGCAGCAACGAGGAGGTGATTGCAGAGTACTCCGACCTTGTATCCCACATCGGGAGGAGGTCGGGGTACTGGTTGCCATAGACATACTGCGTGGTCCGCCCCATGATCGACGACAACAGAATAACCAAGGCAAACGGACTAGGCGGTGTTGAGACATTTTCCGACCAATCGAACAGCTGCCGCAGGGTATTTGTGCAGTGCATTGTCCCATCGCGGAATGAACCTTCGTGGCAAGGCAGCTGGAGCTGGCAGTCTTGGTCCAGAACCACCAGAGGCCGGGCCCTGCCGCAGCTAATGAGCTTGTCCAGCAGATATACCGACCAGAAAGCGCGCCGTCGCTCTTCTTGCTCGGTTGCTGAAAGTCGGGAATCGGGGTCATGCATCAGATTCAACCCTTGTGAAATGCGGGCGGCAAGCCCGACCTTGAGCCAGCCAGAATTGATCCGACCCGCTGGATCAGAAGTGCAGCATTAGTCGTTGTGTGGTAGAAGCCTCCTGCGGCGACTCACCAGTGTAATCCACAACTGCGAGCATATTCACGGCCTGCACAACATGGAGACTCATCTCCTCTTCTACCGTCAGATCATCCTTGAGAACAGAGAGCCAGGACTCCCTAGAATATATCTCGGATGCCTCCAGCGCCCGGCCGGCAAAGAACTCGTGCGTTGAAAACCTGACGGCCGAGGCCAGTATCGCCAAGAGCAGACACCGCGGGAGCGCGTTGGTGAGATATTTCTGTCGGAAAGAGGTCTCCTGGAAGTAGCTATAGGGCTGGTTGTGGACGTGGATGAAGTAGGTGTCGATGAGGGATGCTAGAACAGGCTTTGGAGGGTTAAGCAAGTGGTCGCTCATCAGTGGTAATAAGCTCTGGCGTCTGGCGTTCGTGGACTCTGGAGAGGGCCTAAAAATGCCAGATTAGCCGCCAGGGGGGGCGGGCTTCTGGCGGGCGCAGGCTCACCTTGTTTGGAGGCTGAGTTGGTTCAGTTCTGCCAACCTGGATTCAATTTGCGCGATTCTCTTCACCAGATTGGGCTATCAAGCGTGTTAGCACGGTCGGCGCGAGGTAAATTGGGCTTGGTAGAACCAACAGTCCCGTCATTCAGGGCTCTCGCTGATGAGCTCCGCCGGCGATCGCCAGTTGCGGCCGAGTAGGGCTCGTAGACGCAGATGCGCTTGCTGCGGCAGCAGTGGAAGCAAACGGGCCGTTCGCCAGTACATTTGGTCTTCCTTCGGCTGGCAGACGAGTCAGTTGTCAGTCCGCCTGTTGGCCATCGAGAGGCTCACCGGCAGTTGGAGCACGCATGTCGGACACGCTTGGTGTAATTTCGGGCGTCGGGGGGTGAATCCATTTGAAACACTCGTCAAGAGGGGCACAGGCAGACGGTGTCGAGATCTCTTGGGAAGTTGGGGAAGGAGGAAAGAGACTGTGGGCCTCTGGGCGGGAAATCCTTCCCCGGGGACGGTTACCTACAGAGTCCGACTCTTCTTGGCCGTAATTGTGCACTCAGCCCGGGCCCCCACTTCCGTGCCGACTGCGATCGGGCTGTGCACACACGCCACCATTGCTGCATTATGTAAAAAGGGCAGTCCCGTACGGTGATGATGACAATCGCACTGATGCTCATGCTTGATGCTGTACAGAGCCAAGGGGGGTGGTATTCAAGGACATCTAAATCAATAATTGGAGAGACGAGATACTATTTACGACAACAAGCCTCGTGCATACCTACTGGGCACGCCAAACACTTTCAGCCTCGAATCATATCGCAATGAGCGCCTACAGGCAACTAGATCTTTTTGTTTTCCAGTTTGGCCGGTAGCTGCATTTTCCTTTGCTCGACTTGGGTACTCCTCTTATAGCCTGCAACTCGTTCATTTATCCCTGAGTTGATCCCGTCCAATCCTCGCTGCCGCTCAGCAGCCAATACTTTCAAGTTCTCCGAGGTTATGCCGACATATGCCATTGGGACCTTGCTCGCTTGCGTGTCATCGTAGGCTGCGGACACTGCCGCATCAATCACGTCTGGGTCTGCGACAAACAAATCTTCCAACTCTGATGGGGCCAGTTGGACTCTAAAAAGCAAGTTCGTTAATCTGGCGGAGTGGGATACACGAGAAGCCCGCAGACGGAACCCTTGCAATTCGTACCTCTCGCTCACATGGGAGGAGGAGGTATCGGGCAAAAATCTTTGAATCTGTTTCTTACCCAGAGGTTCTACTGCTTTTCTATCTTCAGCATATCTCTGGGTCTCATCCAGTCATCAGCAAGCGTCGCTTTTGTGCCCGCCTCATCCTGATATAGCCCCTGTGAACATGTTAGAACATTGCCTAAAACATCAAAAGAGAGGCGGGCGGCAAACATCTTAAGCGGTGGACCACGCACTCACAATTCGCCCTCTTCTCCCTGCGGCACCGGGAGCTGTGTTAACAAGAGGGATCTCGATAGCAGTACCTTTTGGTAGGGCTTGAACATATCAAGCGAGTGACGGTGAACGAACGTCCTCAGGCATAACTCTCACAGAGTTTCCATTTTCAGTACTGCCAGGGCACCGAGGTTAAGGACCACTGGGCACCTTGACTAAAGCCTCGGTAGAGAACCAGGGGTATATTCCGTTTTGAACTCGGATGTGAATTCTCCTCGGGCCGGGAATATGGATATGTGCTTCAAAAGTCTTTTTTGGACTCAAGCGAGCGCACAGTATACGACTAGTCAATGATATTAAACTGGCTGAAGATAAAGTGGACAAGACCTGCGAAGTCCGACTAAATACATATAGACAAAAGCAGACTACTGCTCATTATACACCAAGCCCAACATTTCCTCCAGCTCGTCCATACACACCAGCTCCACGATGTCCAAGTCAGCCATGCCAGTATTTGAGCTACAGGCGTCATCCACACATCCAGACCACACATCATACATTTCGTTACCCTCATCAACACCTGTGTACCCACTTACAAGCGTTTCGGGCAATGAGGATTCAAAAGGCATGTCCCTGCTAGCCGAGAGATCGATCACTATCTGCGAATTGGTGCCAATAGCACTCCCAACTAAATCATTGGCTCCCACGACACCCAGGGTGTGTTTTCTCTGTCCCTGAAACAGGTCGGTTTCTACATCTGACGCTGACTGGTTTTCTCCATGCTCGCTTCCTGTGACCGGAGCCGCCTGCACAAGACGCGGATCAACCTCTGGATCAAATCCCATCTCGTGTGACTTGCTTAGTAGCCCCTGCTTAAGTTGATACGCTAATGAGAACCTTCTCTCCATCTTGTGGAGGATTTTCAGGCAAGACGATAAGCCACGTTCGCTGCGCATCCGGGATTCCGCCCTTTGGGCTTTCAAATCCCAAAGAAGAATTGACACTGCAGACATAATGGCAGTGAAACTGAGGACCGTCAGCCATGGAGACGCCATTTTACCGAAGACACATTACCTCTGCGTCGGCATATATTCTGCCCAATTGGATTCCAAGACCTCATCTATCAGGGTCACTGTTCGCATTGCAGCGGCTCGCAGCTTGGCTGTGTATATCCGGGCATTGGTGGAGGGGCGATGGGCAGATGAAAGTAGCGCGAGTGCGCGTGGTAGGTACAGGGCGTTTATGGCAGCATCATGGATCATCAGGGAGATTGAAATAACTGGCTCCATCGGGCTTGAATCCCGGAGCTCTTTCTTGGCAGTAATCGTGAATGATCCGTACAACTCATCTACCCATGCTTCCAAAGTAGACTCACAGCCCGTAAAGTGTAATTCGGTCTGCCCATCTATTCCTTCTACGTCAACCCGAAGGATGTCGCCAATGTGTGCAGCAAGTTTGGCCATCAGGTGAAACGACATTGCCACATCAGCCGTCTTGGTCTTGTTTGGAAGCTCGGGCTTCTCTGGCCCAAAGTCTGCGAAGGCAGGGAGCGCCACCTTGCAGTAGAAGCGCCGGAGTCGGGATTGACGTCTAACGGCCAGAGAAACATGGGCGTCGCGGATAAAGCAACACCACCAGAGGGTCTTGGAAATATGCGGAGTCGGAGCTCGTGAATTGATGGCATTCCATGGCTCCACAACCTCAACCACGGAGGCCACGTTACCCATCCAATGCCACGCATCTTTCTGTATTCCGTCATCCTCGTACCAAAAGGACATCAAAATCAGTGCCTGCACAACGGCACCCCAGTTTTTCTCTACATCCGCGTCATAGAGAATTCTTGTGCGGTGGTAAAAGGAGTTCCGGGCAGCGGCGTGTGATTGATACCCCATTGTCCTAACGATATCGTCGGTAATGAACTTTTTCGATACTGTTAGGAGCCCCGTGTCATCCTAGAGTTTAGAAGTGCAGACGAACCGGAACTGCGGAGAACATCATCGCATATAACACTAGCAGACTGATTCCTCCCGTTTGTCGTTTCGCTTGGTGGCCGCTCCACGCTTGCGCCAATTCTTCCTGCGAGAGCAGAGGGTAGAACGGATGAATTCCATGCAGATAACCCTCGATCAACTTTCGCCTTATATTTTTGGCGGGCAGTGTGAAAGTATTGTTCTTAGCCAGAAACGCCAGCGTTATTTGCGATGTTGAGGGTGCCATGGGTCGTATAAAGTTGGGAAGGGCTGCGGCTCCGTACGCCCTCCAAACCCAGCCATGCTCGTTGATCTCCGTCATGGGCTGCGACTCGAGCGGACTCTCTAACGGCTGAGTCGCTGGTGATGCTTGGACTTGAGACCCTGGTGATTCTCGGTCGTTGAATGGAGGAGATGCTTGCATGGGTGTGGTCAGGACTGAAGGGCGGGCGCGGTGGCTGTACCGCCTGGAACGACCTCTTGTCCGGTGAGATACTGCTTTGGAGGATGGAATCGTATGTACTTACGGGTGTCGTCCCCTCACCGGCACATCGCATTCCAGATTGTCCAGGCGACAGTTGGAACAGGGAGGACCATCGGTTGCGACCGAGCATCTCACCTTGCGCACGCGACAGACCCGACAGGCTACTGGTGCGCGCGCTTTCTTTTCCCTCTGTCGGCCCACGAGGGGAGTGTCCTCTTTGCCTGTCCAGATGTTCATTGTTGCAGATGAAAAGGGCCGAGTCCAGCGGGGTCGCACGAGTTAACGTTCAGCAGGGGCTGCTGACAAAACAGGAAAGGCTTCCCTGGAGCTGGAGGATCTTCTGGCGGAATTCCGGGGAAACATCACGATGCCACCTCTCCCCCTCCCCTCACCCTCCATCGCTCGCTCGATGCTTTTTCGAATCCTCTTTCACTCCAGCATTGCACAATGGCCGCCTCCCCGAGGTCTGACCCCGTTTCCCACGTATTATCCCCGCGGCAGGGCTCTCGCCTCCACTACTATCGCGAACTTGCACAGGTCCCGCCACCTGAGGAGAGCGATTCCCAGCCCGAGCAAGGCCCGGGTCAGTTTTCTCCTTTCGAGCTGGGGCCTTCTATGCCAGCCACCCCTGCCGCAGGAATATCCAATCTTCCCTTGGGGGGTTCATCAGCACTCAGCAATTGCCCGTCAAGGAGCCAGATCGGGACTACCTCCCCTTCCCATGAACCCAGGGCTCCACCTAGCTACCTTGGCTGTGTCAGCTTTATGGCCCTGGGACCCAATCCGCCCGTGCTGCCGCCCGATACCTATCCACCAGTCTATGCAGGGTCAAGACAACTACTCCCATTGGCAAACTTGGCCTTGGAGGACGAGCTCATCACTGCATTTTTCATTTGGGACAATTTTCTGGTAGACCAGTTCACGGAGGAATTCTTCCGGCAAGAAAAGATCGGCTACGAGTCTGGAAACGAAAGTCATTCCTATTCACCCTTACTCGGGAACGCGGTGTACGTGAACAGCGCCTACTTGACTGAACCAATGAATTGTAATTCTGTTCTGTGTTAACCTAGTCAAGACTCGCGTCAGGAGCTGTGTTTTACTCCGGATCCAATCCCTTCTCCGACGCAGACCTGGTGGATTACTTCATCTCCAAATGCAAGGTGCTACTCCTTCGAGATCTCGCCTCTCCAACCCTTGCCACGGTCCTGGCTTTAATTGTGCTCTGTTCGGTCAGTGCAGCAAAAGGCATCGATAGCGAAGGTAGTGCTCTAACCCCACCTTACCCCGCTGACCCGTGTGTTTTGTCTGACTTAACTAGGTTGGATATATTCTGGTATATGCACTCAAAATGCTGTTTCTTCTTATCACTCATTGGGATCCGCCATATAGGTATAGCCTCAAGAGCAATATGGGACATCGACTGGCACAACGATAACGTGTCAGGAGCATCCTTGTTCCATTGCGTTGAGAGAGCTGTTCGTTGTCTCGATATGTAAGCTCGCCCCCGTTCTCCTGTGATGGGTACACTAATGCGGTGCTTAGTCTCTGGCGATCCTGGTGCGGGCGTGTGGCTCCGGACATTCAGAGGCCCTCTTCCGAAAACATGATACACGCCGCCGACAGCAAAACCACACCCTCTGCATGCTTTAATGAGTTAATATTGATTTATGGAAACATCCTCAGTGGCCTGTGAGGTGCCATTAGAAGTTCTTCCAAGCCGCAAGTTTACTAACGGTGGCGCAGTTATTCCAAGAGTACCAGCTCACGTACTAATCGCGCGCAGTTTGTGGACGAGATGGACAGAGAGCTGCAGCATTGGAAAACCTCATCCTGGGCGGCGTGTCAAGCAAAACCAAAAGACAGCCAAAAGCAGTCCGGATTCTCGATACAAACCCTGTAAGAACCTGGTTGGCTCAACGTTTATTCCGAATATGGGTGTTAATTTTGAAATCTATGCAGCATGCATTATCACGGTGCAGTTTTACAGCTATACCGTGCTTTCCTGATCCCGGAAACATCTTCACAAAGCACGATATGGACGGTTCCTCTGCCATTACAGCAAACGGCGCTGACGCGATGTTCTGAGTCTGCTTTGGAAATTACTCACCTCCAGCAGTTGTTTCGCGAAGCTCATGGTATGAACCATCTACAGGCATACTCCATCCACCCCCTTCTAGCGGCGAGCATAATCAACGTCATCAGCGCTGTGCCCTCCTCCATGCACGATGTGGAGAGCAGAAAGAAAAAAACAGTGACTCTTCGCTCCATTCAAGCGTTCGTAGAAATAGCAGAGACTATGGCTGCTGCCTCCCGGGCCCTCGAGATTGTTGTCATTGCTCAGCGAGATTTGCTACAACGTCGGTTCTAGGGAGCGCATACCGAATGGTGTTCCCACCTTGTAAATCATTGGACTTTTGCGAGAACACAGTGGTGTTGAAGCAGTTTGCGTACATAACAAGGCGTATTGTATGTGTGTATATGATATACGTGGACACGAAACTAGATCAGCGTGCCATCTTGTAGGAACCAAGCCACCAAGTAAACCCCTCCAATTCTTCATTCCGGCTGGCAGCATGCACGCAAAAGCAGAGGATGAAATGCCGCAACAGGCCTACCGAGGCGTTACCTTTGAAGGTCTCCCAACCCAAACTGGGTCCAATTTCTATCGATTCTAAAACACTTCGTGGAGATTCTGTTGGATTTTTACATGTCAACGCCGTAGGCAGAGCCCGCATGGATGACCACACTAGAACTCCCAATGGATAAAATGGGCTTATATCACCATTTGAGGGAGGCAATTTGAGGGCACATGCAGGGGGGGATCGCGGTAAGTGGAGGAGAATAATCTATGTAATTGGTTGATAGCATATTTTTACAGCAGTGTGAATGCCTTCTTCCATAGGCAGTCGACGCCAAAAATCCCCTTTGGTACTCGAGTGGCATCTTCGCACTCGGCAATGAGGCAAACCTTCATGTCTCCCCCCCCCTTCCCCTCCCCCTCCCTCACATCTCCAATCAGTGGAACAGAAATCTATTCACTCTTCAAAATCCCCTTGGCTTTGAACTTATTGAGCATATCAAACTTGCCCATCTCTTCCGCCGTCATGCGATAGGGCGAGTTCCGATCCTGACAGAGGGCGATGGGAAGCGAAATCGTGACAATGATCGCTCCAAGCAAGCCAGCAAGCCCATAAAGCCACTCAGAGGCACCAAGCAACGCCAGTTCCTGGGCATGCGCAATGTAGTAGATGCCAATCGGCAGGTGAAGCAACAAGGCCGTCGCGAGCCCGGGGTTATAACCCGTGTTAGCGCGCGCATTCATGAGGATGCCATGGCCAATGACCTGCAGGAAACCGAAGAAGCACTGCGCCAGCCCCAGCCAGATCTTGTCCGAGTATACCGCGGCTGAGATGTAGAAGGGGTAAGCGATCGTGTTCACCAAGGCGGAGCTGAGTTTATTTCCGGGGAAGTGATCGTAGTCCTTTTGCTCGCCGTATAGGGCGACGTTGATGAAGATGCCGCCACCGCCAGGGAGTACGTACTCTTCGATCTGGTGCGCGAAGAGGGCGAGGAGGTTGTACAGCAAGATGAGCTGGATACGCTCCAAAAAATGGCCGAAGAAGCCCAGGATGAAGCTGCCAGATACAAAGGCCGCCGCGGTAAAGTAGTACCAGTTGTCGCGGTAGTAGGCTAGCCACACACTTGGCCACCAGTCATCAGGGGCGTACCGGTCCATTTCCTCCTTGGTGAAGAAGTACGGAGTTGTCTTGCTGCCCAGGTGGGTAAGGCCAAAGTAGTAGAAGATGACCCAATAGTTGAACATGGCAAAGGCGGTGGCCCAGAGCCAATCGATTGGGGCAATGAGGTGATTCGCATAGGCGTGCTTCAAGTAGATGATGCCGATGGGGGTGAAGCCAAAGACGGAGGTTGCAAGGCCTGGGTTGTACGGGCGACGCACAAGGATATTGAATCCCACGGCGTGGACAAACAGCTCAAGCAGGCCAAATGCCATGGGGCACAAGGTTAACCAAGTGATGTCGGGGAAGAACAATGGGGGTAGGTAGACGACATAATTGAACCAATTGTTGCCAAAGGCTGTGTTGACCTGGTTGAGCGGGTGGTGGGCGGGGACTTCGCTCTTCATGCGGGCAATGTTGGTGATTCCTGGGAAGCCCCCTGGGAAGCCAAACTCCTCCCAGTGGTGGATATTCATCACCGCAAAGTTTGCGATGACGCATCGTTGAACGAGATCGAAACGGTTCCAGTAGGCGGCCAGGATGCTCAGTGCAAAGACCCCAACGCCGGCGTTGATGTTGTACCAGTTGGCCCAGAACCAGGACTTGGTCGAGGCCATTATTGCGGGATAGAAGTGTTATTTGAATGCTACAGATATGAGAGGTATGCCATGGGTTCGATTTATAGGTACTGCTTGACAACAAGTCGGCCGTTGGACCTCCGGTCGCGCGGACGAAACCCGACTTCCGGGGTCCGACTCTCCATCACTCCATGGAAGCCCACTTGGATGATATCATAATCACAGCGAAAGCGATGGGAGAATCTCCACAAGACCATATCCGGACTTGACACTTTGTCCCGCGTACGTACCTGTGATGTCAATGTACGCCCAGTATCCCGCCTTCACTTCCGACTCGTCTCGGAGGACTTTGGCATGGAAAAGTGATCCGTCCTGGAGGCCGAGGGTGTATTCTGTCGCATAAGTGCGGTTTGAAGCCGGCGAGGTCCAGGATTTAGGCCCTTCAACGTACTTAGTGATTACCAGCTGTTTGCTGACCCCGTCTGCATCCCGAACCGTGGCCCATTGCTTGTTGCCCTGTTTCTCGTCCACCCAGTTCCAAATCGAGAACGGCGTATAATTTCCAAGGCCGACGACATCGATATGAAATTCGAACCAGATCCAGCTCCCCGAGGGCAATGATCCCCACTGCCGGTCGTACCAGGTCAACGACTTTCTCGTGTCGATTGTGAGCACCTGGCCATCCACAGTTATTGTTCCGATTGTCTTCCCAGCCGGCTGCGACCATTCGTACGCCCATCCGTCGTTGAGGTAGAAGGCTCCCAGTCCACCATTCAGCAGGAGTGGGGCGGAATTTTCCCAAGTGATGTTGAATCCACTATCTTCATCCGTGGCCTGGACCTCGAGGGCCGTAAGAGGATCTGAAGAGCTAAGTTCTCGGAGTCCCCAGGCCTCCCCCGAGAAATCCAATTTAGTAATGTCATGGTAGACACCTTGCCCATCAAATGTTCGGTAGTAGGATGGGTCAGTGATGTCTGTGACCGAGGCGCTGAAGATTGATTCCAGACCCAGGACAACAACATCGGTAATGATGGCATACTGGTGTCCATTAGATGCTGTGGCAAATGTTGAGGTAAAAAACGAGCCACGAATCCCGAGGTCTTTTGTCTGCGATTCAACGAGGTCGTAAGGCAAAGGCAGCTACAGCGGAGAGAAACCCATCAGCGGCGACTCCTGAAGATGTCTCTCATCTGCCCTATATTCTGGAGGAGGATTATCACATACTAGCTGCTGGGAAATTGGGTTTGTGCTAATCTCTGGGTGGAATTTTGGTACCGTGGCAGCGGCGGCACCGGCCAGGAGTATCAAGTTCAACACCTGCATCATGTCAAGTCAAGTCAATTCAAGTGGCCTTTCTCTGAGTGCGTTGCGCGGAGAGCGAATTGGTGATGGAAACGTACTTCGATGCTATCTCTCTCTCCATTTTATAGACCAAACCCTCACTACGTTGGAATCTCCCCCGAGGCATGCTCAATGCGATTTCCACGGGGCTCATCCTGTGCACCACTGTCTGCCTACAACAGCAGCCAAATCTTGCTAGCCACTATCACTTCATCCGTGCCGTGTTTGCTGGAGAACTTCTCCGAGTCTCAACAACCGTCCAGCCTTCCTCAATCAATAGTTTAAGCTTACTATGCCAACTCTGCAGTTCCATGGAGTGTTCCTGCTCAAGCGTCCCATGGAGTTGACCACGGGATGGCTCTGCAGTTCTCACCCGGCTTTCATGCAGAACCTCCGCCTTGACAAGCCTCCCACAAAGTCTTGACTTGGCTTAAGCCTCGCTCCAGTCTCTGTGGATTTGAGGACAATATAAACCCAGAAAAACTCGCCTCCCGTTTAGTACACCTTGTTGTGCGACCCAATTTGTTTCCTAAAGTCTATACCATGTACTATATGTCTATGTAGAGCGAGTTTCTAAATCCAAATTACGATATTTGCATGTTAATCATAACAGGTACAACATGTTGTGTGGTTTCTGGCACAACTAGCACGATTGGGGCATGATTCACGTCTTGATGCTACAGATTAGGCATGTAGGCAATAGGATGGCCGACAGTTAAAGCATGTTGTTTAATTTTGGCACATTTTATCTACACTGTTGGTGAAGCCGAGTGTCCTTGATCGCCTTCTCCGCGTTCACAGTAGTTCAGGGTATTCAGGGACGCTGTTCTAGATGACCAGTCAGCGAGGCTAGTATGATGCGGGATGATCCCAGAGAATTTGGATATATAGCCTTCTACCGGCTCTCAAAGCGTTTTTGTCTTCATGTCCCTTTATACCTATATAAGTGTCCGCTTTTATGTTTACCCCGGACACCACGGTTTATTCGCAGCCATACCATGGATTCTAAGACAGAGAGAAACATTAGTTCCTTCAACCAGCTTGATAGACCTGCATTACTTAGAACTGGCCTACGATGTCTTAACAAGTTATTTCTCCATCGCTTCCCGCATAAAAAAAGGCCATTTGTTGGACCAAGCGTTAGGGCTCTATTTAGCCACATGCAGTACCGTCATCTGAGGGGCTTTGCTACTCTAGATCCTAATAGCGGATTCGATGATTGAACGAGACATCCGTCATGCTGTTGCTCTGAATTCCCCTGTTTTTTTATACGTCCGTAGTTGTTCGAGTCACTTCTATAGACCCCATCTATAGGCGAGGAGGCTCCGCGGAGCTCGCAGGTGGCAACTAAGCTTCCCCGGGAGTAATCGGCCGGGGATGGCGACCATCATCGGATCCCCTCGTATATTAATTCTAGTGCCATCGTTATGTTAATTATGTTTCATAGCGACCAGTATCTGGACTGATTGGGCACTATGAGCACAATTGACCTCGCAGAATATCTCTTCGTCCGTCTGAAGCAACTTGGCCTTGACACAATCCATGGTGTATCTACAGACCACAGCCTTAGTCTGATAAACTACACTGGGCCGCTTGCAATTCGCTGGGCGGGCAGCTTGAATGAGTTAGATGCAACTTACGCGGCTGACGGTTATGCGCGAATCAAAGGCATCGGCGCTCTAGCAATAACATCTGGAGTCGGTGAGCTCTCTACGATTCATGGTATTGCGGGCGCATATGTTGAGCGCTCGCCAGTGGTATATATCGCGAGCACTCCTAAACTAGCTGCGCAAGCATCAGGAAGGTGTTCTTACCCCATGTCAGGGGATGACAACTATCTGCCTCAACATGTAGTCGTTGCAAGCGCCAGCCTCACGGTCAGCGACATCGCCGCGCACGAAATCGACCGCGTGCTGAGTATGTGCAAACTGCACAGTCGCCCTGTGTATCTCAGACTCTCAACGGATATGGTCAACGCCCAGGTCCCTCGCGCCCTCTTGGAGCAAATGATCAATCCATTTAAGACGCAAGTCTATACGCGCAGTGGGGCCGAAGCCACGGCAGCAGATATCCTACATCGACTTTATGCTGCTCATCAACCATTTCTTCTACTAGATGGGCTTGTGAACTGCTATAACGCGCGACAAGAGGCTCAAGACCTTGCACGAGCGCTGGGAATCCCAACTTGCTCAACTGCCTTTGGAAAAACCGTCCTAACAGAGGCACTGCCCAATTTCTATGGAGTATATATGGGACCAACCGGTGATCAGAAGATATATTCATGGTCCCAAGGCTGTGATTTTGTTCTAGCACTAGGCCCGCTGCTCTCTAACTCCAGCATATTCAAGTTTATTACGCAATCAACCCGAGCGACCACAGTTGCAGTTCATAGAGAGCATGTCGATATTGTGGCGGCCGACGAAGCTCGGAGCATTAGCGGAGTGCCGATGGCACTGCTGCTCGATCGCATTCTACACAATCTGGATCCGTCCCGTCTGCCTACCGTGCAGCACCTGGCCCTAGCGAAACGAATCCCAGCCTTCTCACTGGTGTTGAATGACAGCCTATTGGACCAGCACGGCCTGTGGGACTTGATTTCTCAGTACCTGGCTCCAGGCGACATTATGCTGGCAGATACAGGAACAAGCACGATTGGCTCAATTACAATGAAAATACCAGAGAGGTGCACCTATATTTGCTCCCCAACCCAGTTATCAGTTAGTTTCGCTCTCTCCGCGGCAGCAGGGGCTGCAGCTGCACACAGGGATCTCATGCTCGCGAATAAGGCTCGTCAAGGCCGCACAGTTGTGTTCGTTGGTGATGGAAGCTTCCAATTTGCAGCACAGTCCATCAGCGATATAATCCGCGCGCGGCTGAAAGTCATTATTCTCGTGCTGAATTATAATGGCCACGTTCTCGAGCGCTCTATTGACGTGTTGGAGGCACAATACAACAACTACAGCATCATGCCCTGGCGGTACTTTGGTGCACCACAAGAAGATCCAACTTACCCCGTTGTCATGCAACGGGTATCAACCTACAAGGAATTATCAAGAGCACTACGGCACCCACAGGTTGTCAAGGGTGGGGGTCTCTTTATCATAGATATTATGCTAGACCAGTCGGACGCGCCACCGTCGCAACAGAGATAGTGTGCTTAGACCCTGTGACTGATCATGCCGATACACAACTTACCGATTGAAATTTCTTCGCCCGTAGGGATCTTGAGAAGGATGAGGTGGCGAGTTCAACACTGCACGATCCAGACTCGCGTCAAACACCAGTTACTCAGAAAGAGCTAGTACGTGGTGAATCTTTCCCCGACAGCCATTCCAGGGAGTATATTGGCATACCAACCAGATTAACTCGACACATATCTAGCTTTGGCGCACGAGCCGCCGAACCCACAACGCGGGCCGAGTCCTCGTAAACATTTTTTGGTCTCAGCTAGTTCGGGGGTTTTGTCTCACAGCCCGATCCTTTCTCGGAACTTGCCCCGAGTTCCCCGGAACTGCACCTGAGCAGAGGTATTTTCACGAATCGGGGTGCCCTTGGTGTGCAGACTCAACTTATTATAATTACTATAATAATACTTTTGAATAACTTAATTTTTTGAAATATTATATTAATTTTTTCACGACCAAAGTCTACGCGGTCGAGATGGTGCGCGGGGCCGAAAGCAGAGCGCCAGCTGGCTTTTCAAAGCGTTTTTGCGGATCTTCCAGAAGGTACATCCTGTTCATTACGTGAGGAACCCGTCCTTTGCACCGGCCGCGGCGGGATTGGGATAATGGAATGCATGTTGAGGGGAAAACAAGTCGTATGTGGCTACCATATTCCATAGGGGGCAGAATATCATGAATAAACAAAGAAGTAATCAGTGATGCCCGGAGTCGATCCCACGCCACCACAAGCCACGCGCGGACTTGTCCCACCGCACTATGTCAATCAAACTCACCTTTCGAATTGCTTATAAGCCAACCACCCAAGCCTCAACCATTTTGGCACAAAGTCCGCCATCTTCGAAACCCTCCCCCCGGCAAGATGAATAAAATCCCAGCATTTCTATACTTATTTTCGTTTCAGAAGGGCTGATAATTACCCTGCCGCTGTCTCCCGCCGGCATTGTTCAAAAAAATGGGACTTCTACACTATTTGACGTTTAGTACCATGGTTGCTAGAGAAGATATATATTAGCATACCCAGAACAGCGTGAGATCAGCAATTGGTGTCAATTAAGACAATAGATTGGCATATAATCAGTACTAACTTAATACTATCTTTATTCTTTCCTTTTCAGTACGCACAAAGACCGAAACCATTCACATTTGTAACTGCAAAGAGAGCAGTCGTTCTTGGGATGATGGCATGACATGTCCGCCAAAAAGCCTTTCCAAAACTAAAAATACAACCAGTAACCAAATACGCCACTATTGCCCGTAACTTGACTTCTATGATGTAGCTGTTGCTACTATTTTGTACAAATAACCTTAGTGTCGCATTGAAGACTACTAGTAGTAACCCTCCGCCTGGTATCACCCGTCCAACCGAAAGCCCTGCCTAACATGTATCTCCCTTAATGCCGGCCAGGTTTGGCCATCATAAACTCATCGTCTTCATCCGCCCGACCACGATGGGAGTGACGGGCTATGTATGTGTGGATGTGTCTGTGTTGGACAGGCGTTCGACGAGGGATTGGAGGTCGAGAGAAGCTTGAGTCGGGCGAAAGGTGAGCGTAGAGTACTTGCGTTGCTGGCCATAATACAAAAGCTTATCTTACAGTAAAGATTTTGACCAGGATACGAGGGCCCGCATCTGAGTGTCGATGGGATCTTTCAAGTTGGGCCATGTCACAGACGAGAAGGACAGCCCCATGGACATTAGCGCGAGAATGGGTATAGTATATCCCGCGGGTTCTTCCCTGGTATTACCTCGTGGTTTGGTTATGGCTCCGTCTTCATACAAATTACCTTTTGTCGCAATCTGCATAACCCTCCTTTCTCTGGCCTGGTTGGTGATAGCCTTGTGATTATATGTTGCGCGAATATACATCATGGGGGTATGTCGGGCTGATGACGTTCTAACCCACTGTCTCTCTGGTGTGTCTCCATTGCGCTTCCAATTAAAGAAATGTCCCCAAATAATAGAGGTTCTATAGCTCCTCTGCTTCATTTCGTATGCATGTGTGCTCGCTGGATTCAAGGATACGCTAGGCAAAAGTGTTCATACTGTCAGTCAAAGTACCGTTCCCCGGACTCCTTGCCGTCTGAGCAGCAGAGGATGCACAGCGAAGCAGCTTAATCAGTTAGTTTGTGGCCTGAGCCATTAAGCATAATTAATTAGTTAGTTGGTTAGCAGCCTAAGGCAGTAAATGTCGATCGATTGGGTTGGTTGGTTTATTTGTGGCCTGAGGTATTAAACGTTAATCGCACGTGACAGCTTTTTCTTTTTAACCAATAAGAGGGCTAGAATTAAGTGCGATACAACCATTTTTTTCCCCATCTCTCTAGATAAATCATCCCACGTAACCAAAGAGAAGGTTGCTTGCTTCGTTTCGCTCAGCTGCGCAATTAATGGGGCCCCGGGAAGTCGAAGATAGCATGTTGTTTCCATGTTTGGGTCAGGAGAGAAGACATCGAACAGAAGATACGGTCTAGGGATAAATCGAGACACGGTTCCGGGGTCGGCTCGGCAGTCATCATGACTTGGTCTAGAATCTCTCACCCTTTAGAGTTCAATGGCTGGACCTTGAAAGACCCCAATATCTCCCAAACAATCAGTAGGGTTCGCATGGGTAGATGGTTGCTTCCCGGTGGTGGAGCCGCGGACAGGTTTCTGGTCCGCGGATCAAAAAGACGGCCGAAATCACGACCGAAGAGTCCGATTGGCGGCGGTCGAGCCTCCTCACAAGGGAGAGAGGATTGTGGGGGAATAAACCGGGGATTATGAGCTGACGAAGTTCTGGGCCCCTATGAAGCCGGAAGCTACAGATACAGATAGGCGAGAAAACCTAGTTGGCTAATTGGATTAGTTAATACAGCAAGATGACTAGACTATAATCTGGCTTCTGCGAGGATTTCAAGCGGCACTTTAAGGGAGATGCTCCATCTGGGCATACCCTTTGCCTTGTCTAGGGTTAGATATTAGTTCAATGTGCAGTGTAATAAAACAGACGAATGCTTTTACTTATCGAGTGCAAGGCTGTCTAGTCCACGGCCATCTAAAAATTTTGTGATGACAAACTTGACAGCGTGTAGTGAGGGGATGTCGTATCTCGTTATTGCACTCTGCTCCGACATGAGATGCCCAAGTGCCGATAATATTGCCTCTGGCAAGATCTACCGCATGACATACGGGTACAGAGCCGGGTGCTGGGCGATGATTGCGACATTGGAGTTGTCTTCTTTGCCCCCCGATCAGCCGACCGCGAGATAAATCAGGGGAATGCGTCCGCTTGATTGTGCTGGCCAGGACGGGTCAATTGAAGACACAGATATGGCGATAACGAGGCGTGGTCAACGTCTACTTGGCTGCTCGACGATGGAGTTATTGATCCTCGAGAAGCGCGAGATATTTTGGGCATGCGTATTGAGATACGCGAAGAATGAGAGGAGTGTCTCGAGCATGGCAATGTTTGTACTAGCATGCTGGATACAACCAACTACTTCTCGAATACGTCTCGGCTTCCCTCGGTAGGCGTAATTTGCCGAGGAAACCAGTCTCAAAATCCCTGGCAGGGGCTTATCCAGATAAACTAGTATAACTATCGTCACCAAATCGCACGTCTCTCATCCTTCTTGTTCTTATCACCTGTCGACAAAGATGCCCCAAATCACTGCTGAGGAGCTCTGCTCCGCCCAGACCTGGGCTCCAGGCCTCTTCGGTCAGTTCACCCTGTGCTCGATGCAGCGATTTACTGACAAATCCCCTTTACGTAGACGGCAAGGTCGTTTTTTGCACAGGGGGGGCTGGCACGATCTGTCGCGTGCAGGTAAAGGCCCTCGTCAGCCTAGGCGCGAACGCTGCTATTATCGGCCGTCGTCAGAACGTACTCTCTGCCAAAGCAAAGGAAATTGCTGCTGTGCGACCAGGAAGCCGTGTCATTGGGATTTCCGGAGATGTGAGGTCGATCGAGTCTATGAAGGATGCAGTGGAGCGCACGCTGGCTGAGCTGGGACGCATTGACTTTCTCATGCATGGAACACCCCCCACTACATATCCTTCGATCTCCTTGTCTCGTCTGACAGTGCAGTAGCTGCGGGGCTGCTGGCAACTTCCTGGCACCCTTCGATAGGCTTTCAGCCAACGCCTTCAAGTCAGTTGTGGATATCGACCTCCTAGGCAGCTTTAACGCAACAAAAGCCTGCGCAGAGGAATTGAAAAGAACCCAGGGACGCATCATCTATGTTTCTGCCACGATGCACTACAGCGGAGTCCCACTCCAAACGCACGCTGTAGCGGCCAAGGCAGGAGTTGACGCGCTCAGCTCACAGATGTGCATTGAATACGGCCCGCACAGTGTGACCTCAAATGCAAGTGTTTCTGCACGTATCCATGGTATGATGTCCTCCTGACGGTGCATACATAGGTCATCGCGCCCGGCCCCATCGCGGAAACCGAGGGGGTGCGCCGGCTGAGCGATGCAGCTGGACTCGAGACGGTCAGTCGGCGCATTCCGCTTCAACGATTTGGTTCAACTTCAGAGATTGCCGACGCCACAATCTTCCTTTTCAGTCCAGCTGGTAAATACGTCACTGGCACGGTTCTGCCTGTGGACGGTGGGCATTGGCATTTGCAGGCGGTCATGACTGGTACACCATACCCCGAGTCTGTCCTGCAGTCAAAGTTTTGAGACCCAATGCCTAAGAGCACCTAGCCAAATGACAAGACTCAATTCAAGTGACCTAGATAGAGGCGCTCTTTGGTACACCAATATTTTATTCAGAGCTGACTTTGTCGGCCGAAATATGTCCGCTATATAAAACCCGTGAGGATTTCCGATTGAGTACAGTCCTCGCCGTATGAGCGCCATTGGTAGAGAGGAGGGAATAAACACTGTCTGAATCTAACCAGTAACCGAAGGGAAGTACATACTTAGCTTATTCGCGGAGTGACGAATAGACGCCGTGAGGGGCGAAGATGTTTGCTGGCACATACGTGGACAGCACATCAAGAAATGGGATACATGACCGGTTATTTAAAGAGAAAGAATGAATATACTTGTTGACATGCTCGTGACAGTGGCTTTGCAATTGTGAACCAGATAGTCCAACGCAAGACGATTTTACATACAACCGAGTAGTCCAGGCCCGGCTGGAAGCCAACTGACGAGCTGAGATCCGATGCAACGGCATCAACATACCAGCACTCGTACGAGGTAGTGTTTGGCATGGTTATTTAGCAGGAATCCGGCGGAAGGAACCCACAGTCGGATTGATGGTCATGGTCCGGCGGTCGTAGTGGGAGAGAACTCAAATTGCTGTGACGCCTGGGAATCGCCCATTGCTGAAATGAGCAGAGAGACTGCAAGTACACGCATCTTGACAGGGAGCTCTGAACCAAATTCACAAGGTCCGAGGGTTGACTCCTCTATGATAGCGAGGAACCAGAGTAGAGGGATGAGGCAGCAGCGCCAAACGTGAGAGAGAGGAACACTATGCGGAATCAAACAGCAGCCTTGATTGGGTCTGACTTGAATAGAATGATTATTTTAGTTATATAGTAAATATTCCGGCTGAATAGGCCAGCCCCTCGAGGCCTTATTTTTTTTGAAAAGCAGACTGTAGATTGCTAGAGCAGCTAGGAAAGCCACACGGTTCATACACAGCGATATGATATGAGCATTGGGCTGCTTTTGCGGATTTTGCGACCGAATTAAGCCCTAACGAGAATAAGATGATGCCCACGGCGAGCAGGAACACCAGATCAGTCAAATGCATGGAGCAAGCGAGGGGGATAGCAGACAAAGGTAAAGAGTCCTGCGACAACCCTCAATTATGTACGGAGCCAGAGTCCAAAATCCACTGCGGCGATCTCCACCCTTTGGCGTGCGAATCGACTTGGACCCAACAGCTCAAGATATCTTGTTCTGATGTCCCACATGGTCCCCTGGATACCACTTGGGGAAATGGAGCCCAACCTTGTCTGCATTTGCTTTCATATACCGCGGTACCCACACATGCCAACACTGTCAGAGCCTCCTATTCAAAGGCTGCACCTTGTCACCCGATTCACGGCGTAACGATGCCTAGCCATATAATTAGCCCACCCTGCGGGTAGGTGATCTTTAGAGACCCAATGCTTCAACGGGGAAATACTGCCGTGGTTGTTACCGTCTGCTCCATGCAACATAAGCTAGACGCGTGGGTTCAAGCTCCTCGAATTTGAGCAATGAACCTCGCGCATGTGAGTAGCTGTGGCGATCGATCATATATCATATGTGATAGGTGAATACCACATTTTCAAATGCCTTTGTGCGAAATAATGTGCTCGCCTTGCTTCAAAGTGATAATAGCCTTGGGCTGACCTATCGGAATGATGCTTTGGCTTCCTCGGTTCTCTCTAGACAACGTAAGAACGCAAGAGCCTGCCTCGGTTAGATAATGCTTATTGCATCTGAGCCAATGCTAACATGCAAAGAAGGAGCCTAATCGCAGAATGTAGCTCTCTATTTCGCCATCTGCTGACTTAATTTTCACGCTTTGATGGATAATTGTTGTTGGTGACGAGTTGCATGGGCACAAACTCCAACATCGGATCTCTTTGTTCCGATGATCGACAAGCTGACGTATGTATCCATTTGCGAGATTTATCATCCTGGGCAGTCAGATTTTCCAAGTAGGGGGTGGTCAGAGACCTCAGCTTAGAAGCTCGAACACCAATAGCCGGACCGGGCTGGCTCCAAGAGCGCTATGCGAAGCGCCCGTGACAAAACGAAGCGAGAAGGCACTAGGGTACTTGAATCACCCAATGAATTCCTGATCGGACGAAGGGGGCCTTGTTATGAGCCGGACAACAAGCAATCGTATGTAGTAGATCCCGGTCCTTGTTACCTCCACGCAAGTCTTAGCCACAAGTGTGTCATCTACATCATCTGTCGAAACAGCAGAGGGCAAAGGGCCGTTCCGAATTGCTGGTCTTCATCACTAGCTGGGCTCTTGATGGACCCTTCTACGCTTAAAGTCTATTCTGGTAACAAGGCCTCTTTCTCCGGCCTCCTAGATTTCATCCCCTAATTCCCAAGTATGATGAGGTAGGCCACCATCGCATCTCCAGTTGCCCTTAGTGATATACAGAGTTTATTCATGGTTTGCCGCAAGGGCAGGTTGTTGACCTAGTCAATGTATAAAGGGAGGATTACTTGGTAACCCTTCTCATGATTGCGCACTGGATCGGATATATCGTTCGATGGCTTTTGTTTGCCGCGATTGCTTGAGTGCAAGAGGACTGCCTCCAGCTTTTAAAATTAGCTAGCGCCAATGATATATATTACACTCAGTAGCTAATATTCAAGCCTACAGTCCATGCCACTGCTAGAGTTCAGTCGGACTAGAACTAAATAAGCAATCCTTTAATTCTCTACACCCGGCTAACTGCGAGACCGTATATGATCTCATCTTCGCGAATCCTGTCGGTGCTGTGCGTGGCAATATTTGCAGAGGATGATGCCGGTGAGTGAACGTGAAAAGTCTGCGTGACGTGTATGTTGGCGTCTGTTGGCTTAATGGGCTGCATGTCGATGGGACGGTTATTCCCCGGTTGGTAGTCAAAGGGCCATATGGTCCACCGGAGAGTAGCAGCTCGAGGCTGATGGTCTGAATCCCGATTTGTGGACACGAATTTCAGCTTGACGAAGAGCGGGCGCAGAGTCGTGACGGCTGCAGTCACGATGCAGCAGCCCATCTCCAATACGGTGAATGCCCCAAACAGTACAAGAGTGTCTGGGGTTTCTTGGGGATTTCGCATGGCATAAATGTACAGTGTCCGGAGAATGGTCGCGGCGAAGGGGCTATGGGGCAGCAAGAATAAGCCTCTTGATCTGGTAGGATGTTGGGGAAAAGTGCACATACCTTGTTCCAACTAGTAACAATAGCAAGACTGAGACTTTCCTTGAGATTTTCATTCTGAGCGTTACGACAATGCCAATGGAGAGCATCGTTAACAAGACGTCTGTGACGACCAGGACGCCAGCGTGGATATAAGCAGTGACCAAGAGGCGATCTAGCCATTTGTCCTTGGTGAGAGCAGTGGCGTACTGGACTAGACTCCAAACAAAATAGAATACCGAGTATGAACTGACCATTGCTCCGGTCGCGTAGAGCACGAGCGAATACCGGTACACGCGAATCAGGGGCTGCAGGGTCAGGCAAAAGGATAGTTTGATTAACCAAGTCGACAGCACGTAGAGGAGCTCGAATGCTACAAACGTCTGCAAATCCCCATGAGCGCGTGCCGGGTAACTTAGAAGAAGGGTGCAACTGACCCGATGGCTCTTGAGGAAGCCTGCACCGTCATTAAATCCAACAAGTGCACAAATGGTGGATGCAGAGCACAGGAACTGGAGAGAGCTGGTCAGACTTGTTCTTTTGAACTGGTCCCCATGAGCATACCAAGGACACGGTAGCTAGGGCATCGTCCGGCCTGTATATGTTCAGGAACCAGATGCGCACCAGATGCCGAAGAGCCATGCTTATCCATGCTAGGACCAGAATGACAATTGCGAGGCAGGAAAACACTCTCTCGTGTTTGACCATCCTTGATTGAAGGTACGTGAGGGAAAGAGAACTAATCTAAGCTTCTTGGAGGAGGGTCCCGCAAAGGCCAGGGGGGTTCAATTATTAAGACAACGTAGCAGACAAAGGCGGATCAATAGTACTACGACTCCAACAAGAATCCGTGTCATTTGGTCGCACCCTACTCTCTACCTGACTATGCTAACAAAACTTTATTTCTGAGCGTCGGTGTGAGGAGGGGTATTCATAACTACTACCGACATGGTGGCGCTTGTCTGTGGATATCCTGCCTGTAGCTTGGGGTCTGGGGTATGTATGGGGGAGGGATGCGCTTCCGGGGAAGGCGACCAGACGGCCGACCGAGAGATGAGGATGAGGGTCTGAGATTTGGGCCAAAGTGTGGGGCGAGTGGGGGGGACGTACTCCGCCCATATGTGCACGACTGTCGGAACCGGCTCGGACGAGCAACTGCGCCGAAGCCCGAGCCACGGCGGTCAGCATCAGCCATGACGCTGCAGAGAGGAAGGAGGGATGCCTTTCCTCTCCCTTTCCCCTTACAAGAATCGCTCGTATCACATCTACCCCTCCAGAGACAACCATATCCGTGGATATTCATCGCAAATGGAGGTCGGACCAGGCCAGGGGGGACCCCGTGCCTGCGAGTCGACGCCCCCCAAGCGAGTCTTCCAGGCCTGCGATTACTGTCGCATGAAACGCGTAAGGTGAGCTTCTTTCTCGACAAAGTGTGATGCTAACTCTGCAGGGCGGCAGCTGAAATGCACTGCCGACCAGCATCCATGCATGAACTGCCTCCTCTATAAAGCCGCCTGCACCTACACACCAAGCAAACGATCGCGCGAAGCGAAAAACACGGAGTCTGGAGGACATACCAAGAAGAGAAATGTCGCACCCCCACCACAACCACAACCACAACCCCCGCCGCCGCCACCACCCGCCACGAGAGAGCCCGATGTAGCGGGTCTGACACCGGAGAGCTGGACAGTGGGCAGCTCTGAGATGCCCACGGAGCTCGAGGCGGCGGCGGTTAACCTGGGAAGAGAATATGATCAGTACGCAAGGGGGCTGGGCTTGCTATACTCTCCGCTGTGGGGATCGAGCTCGCACATTCTGCCGCTGGGCGAGTTTGATCCAATGTCCAACACGGTCAACGATCTGTTGCCCAACGAATCCCTCTCCAACAACCTCCAAATGCAGCTCGACCACCCGCACTTTGCTGGGTTGACCGACCCGCAAATCACAAACTCCCATTTGGACTTGGGATCAAGGAATCCAACCCTCGGCGACCACACAGCATCAGGTGTGCATCGGCTGCCTACCTCGCGCATGGACCAGTACCCCCAGACGCAGGCCTCGCTGCCCAACCTGTTTCTCCTTCGAGGCGGGAACGACGGCAAATTCATCGGTGCGAGTTCATTGGGAGCGGCCATCTCGTCATCGCTCAAGGCCTCTCTAGAGAGCAGTGCGTGGGCAATGGAAACAAAAACACTCGACCACCTGGTCCAGGGTATCCGACACATCGATGAGCTCACCCTCGCACAACAACTCCCGATCCCTGTGCCTCCCCTGCCGTCGCTAGAGCTGGCGACCAGAGGCGTGGAGGCGTACACCAACAAAATCCATATCCGATACCCCATCCTGCAGCTGTCTTTCCTCAAGGACTGGCAGGAGATGTACAAGGCCGAGGAGGACACGATGGCCCTGTGGCGGCTGTGTCTGGTCATCACAATCGGCCTCGCCGTGGCCCCCTCCGACACCCACACCACCCCCGATACGAATGCCAATCTCAGCACTCTGCATGAGTACATCTGGTCGCACATGAGCACCATCTTGGCCAATCCCTATCTCGACAGTGTGCAACTCCTCCTGCTCCACACACTCTATTTAGCCTATAGTGGCAAGACTGGAATGGCCTGGATGGTCTGCGGGTTTGCCATTAGAATGGCGCAATCCCTAGGCCTGCACCAGCCCACACCGGCCGAAATGGATCTCTCCGCAGAGATAATGCAACACCGGTGTCGGCTTTGGGAGGTAGCATATACACTGGATGCCTTTCTCTCCCTGTCTGAAGGGCGACCGCCCGCAGGAACCGGCACAATAGGGATCCTGCATCTCCTTTCCCCCTACGAATGTCCCAAATCAATTGCAGAAACCCCTGCCTCGCAAATCCACTACTGGCATGTTCAGCTCGCCTCCGTCACCAATCAATTATCAAACATCCTAACTAGAGGAGGCGGCGTACAATGGCTGCTGGACCAGCTCTCCATGGTCGACCAGGAACTTCTTGTCTGGCGCGATACAATTCCACTCGAGTTTCGGCCGGAGCAGGAGATCCTCGCATCCAACCTCTTGTATCCATTTGTCGCATGGCTACACCTGCAGTACTTCAACCTGATGCGCACCGTTCATTGGACTGTATTCACTCTGTATACCCAGTCCAAGGACCGGAGCGCTCTGATCTTGGGGGTGCGGATCCGCTCCAGTGAGAGCATCTGCCTCGCCTCCGCTCGCAACTTAATCACTACGCTGAACAATACCTCCAGTAAAGTTGATGACGTCCTAGACCGGGGTGCTCTGCCCGTCCCGTATGCCATGGCTGGTGTCTTGGTGATTTTTTGTACGATACTCAAGCAACCCACCCACCTGTCCTCACGGGCAGATCTCGAGTATTTACGTGCTGGAAGCTTGCACATCTCTCGAGCATTGGAAGGCAACGCCCCGATGCAGCACTTCAAAGCTCTCTTTCACGATCTGGAGAAGATTGTGCAGGAAGTCGTAGCAAAGTACTGAGCTGCTCTCGCTTATTATACACATTGCGGCCTTGCGATTTCCCCAGTTGATTCTGAAGGCCGCTGTCTCCACATGCAGCTCCGCATGTATTAATCCTACCGGCCGGCTGATCAGTGCATGTGCTTGCTTTGAAACCCACCTCGATGCGATGTCTGACATCTGGACATACGCCCACAACGTCCCATCTCCTGCAGGATAGTCCTCAGGTTCGATGGAAGAAACTGACACCTGAAACACACATCTTGTGGATCATTTCTACTTACCACGCCATGCCTTTGTAATGACCGCCGTTTTTTGTTGTATCTTAATCTCCTGGTCAGATTGGTGATGCCCCCTCCTGCACCACACAGATGATGTTATGCTTCCCTTTGGCTTCGCGCCCCTTCTCAGAGAGTTCTAGTCACAATCGCGCCTTTCCATGGCCCGGACAATGTTCGTTGATGCAAGTCTAAATCTGATGCGCATAATCAGTATCAAGAAAAGAAGTGACCGTTTGAAACCTCGTTGTCCACGCTGTAGTTGAGAAAGCCTGCTCAGTAGCTGGTAGTCTGCCTGTCCTTGCCGCTACCTATCCCGAACTCGTCATTGGACTCTGGTATAGACTTGTCGTAAACATCATCGAGTGGCGCTGGGAATATTTGCCATCAGCTCTGGGTCTCGACAGACAGATGGGAAGGGAGCATGACTGGATCCCACCCGTTGGGAGTACTGACGGTTTGGTTCTGCCAAGTTCCTGGAGTAGGAGCACTGGTTTCTTTGGGAAGTTGGTAGAACTGTAGCCCGTGACGGGGAATACTCGAGGTTGGTGCCCTTGCCCAGGCCAGCTTGCACACAGTAACACCCTATTCCGATCACTAAATCGTCATTAAGGCCCTCATAGTTCAGGGGTTGAATATATTGTCCCTATTTTGTGGGAGGTTGTGGGGGCTTATATGTGTTTTTTGGCTGGTGCCCTGGAAGCGGAGGAAAGATGAAACGGCGGAGGGGTCTTGTTCAGCTTGGTGCCCGGAGGGGGGGAGGGGGGGGGGGGGGGGGGTGGCCGCGCGGGCGACATACAGCTCTGGCGTCTTCCATCGTCCATGTCCTGGTCGTTCTCTGTTCTCTTATAACGTGGTGTCCGTGAAGACCGTTTGACCGAGGTGTAGCTACCA